>CAMZMU010000047.1:23922991-24335217 GCA_947311845.1 Poa pratensis
AAGAATTATGATACTCGTTCCATTGCTATCGCCGCCCCTAGTCTCCATCTTCCACCACCCACCTCGGCGCGGCAAGACGATGATGGTGGGACCTCATTCCTCCGGATTTGCGCGGGGTTCTTCAGCAAAAAAATGCGGTGAGTGCGCCTCGACGTTGAATGGGCATTTAAGCCTTTAATAATATATTATAATTGATGATGTCATATTAAAGGAATTAATGAGGCCGCAACGTGCATTGCATTTTTAGTTTGAATGTTTGAGTGTGTGGATTGCAAAAGACAAAAGACTCAAACGACGTGTAGAACGCGAAAATATGAAGATAGCTTTTCGTTTCTTAATTGTAGGGATCCCGCACTATTAAACACATGATCAACTTTGGTAAGGTGCTTCTCAATTTATTTTTACACCATCTTTTACTACCCATCCACGGAAAATATTACAAAAGACATGCCGAAAGGAGAAGTTGACAAGCTATTTTTTTTGTTTTTCATAAGTCTTCCTATGTGGCATTTTGGTTCCGGACTATATGGCAATGGTGTTTCATGTGCATCGGCTCCAGAAACTGGCAGTAGTTTTTACTCCTGCTGGAGTGTCCGACATTCACACCCGGATTGTCGTACGCCTGTAACAAAGGTCCATGCCTAAGACCTACGATGATGTCCGGATTTTGCCTCGAATTGGTTAGTTATTAGCACAATATAAGTCTACCTGTACGAGGATTAGGTCAACCATCAGTTCCCCATTTTTAGAGTTGAAATCATCTACACCACTTCCTTGAGAGTTTGTGAGGATTTGAAGAGAGAGAGAGAGAGAGAGAGAGAGAGAGAGAGTAGCTTATCCTATCCAAGATCATTGTCTCCCTCGCTTTTCATCGCGCAACTTTATGATTTAAGCAAGAACCGAGTTATCCCCTTCAGTCTTGTCACTCTTGAAGGGTGAGGTATTCTTGCGATAGGAGTCACTGGAAGCTTTTTATTGTGATTTCCTCCTGAATTTTGTGAGAGATTGGAGATTTTACTAGGACTCCACAAGTGATAGAGATCCTACTCCATGGAAGAGGCTCAAGAACAATAAGGTAAGCCTTTGATTATGTTTGGAGCTCCTTCGTGGTAGCCCACACTTCTCTACTGTGATGACCGAACATCATTATACATCTTTGTCTGAACGTGTGTCGGTTGTTTCTATCTGAGCTTTGTCATTGGTATTTATCTTTGTGATAACAATCGAGTATAATACTTCATTATATAGGTTGCTTCACCTAATTCTTAGGCACACTTGATTTATCTGTAAAGTCAAAACTATGAGATATGGATAACCTATTCGCCCTCTTTAGCATATCCATCTAGATCTTTAAATGTCATCAGGATGCAGCGGAGATCGGACTCTGGGGATATGACCCAAGACCTCTTAATGGTGTCCATGTTATGGCGGCTACGGAGAACCGCGATAGCCAAACCGTGGCATAGCTAGCCATCCATTCCATATATGGCCACGGTTGGTTATGACGTGTTCAAGTGTCAATGTTGTCCTCGGACCCTTGTGGTGGTGGATGGGCTGCCGTGGCTACCAGGCACTATGGTGTTAGACGTTGTGGTGTATCTAGGCCCCACCACCGGATCTAGGTGGTGTTGGTTAGCATTCCCCATTCAATGGCGACGAAAGATGTTCTTCTCTCTTTGGTGTGGAGTCTCTTTCTTCATTGGTCTTCAACTTTGGCTATTAGGTCCGACGGGGTAACCACGGAATCAAGATGCCAAAGATAAAGGTTGACAGGATTTGCAAATACACAATACCTTTCGAAAACATGGTGCTCATCGACAAAAATAACAGCATGGCCCATCAAAGAGGAAGGTCGCCGCTACATACAGACAATACAAGCCAGCCGATATGCAAGTAAGGTGTCGATACGCCAAAGGTCTACAAAGAGGCAATCTGGCACCCCACGTAATCCTACGTTGACAACCAAAAAATTGATTCGAACCACTCGTTCACCACTAGCGGGGTTAGCCGATGTAGGTCATCAGTGCCTGCCGCATAAGATCCACAAGGATCGCCACACGTGACATCCGATATGGTATCAACCAGACTATTGCACCGAGTATATTCTCCATTCCCACTAAGCCATGCTCATGCTCAAGATGGATGCACCACTTCCATCTCACCAACAATGCTCCACATGGCTGTCGTCGCTGAAAGGGCGACGTGCCTGAATACTACCCCCACCATCGACCGCTCAAATTAGCTAGCTGCAGCGAGGGGAGCACACAGGAGGGGATCTAATGTGGCTCATGGGATTCCTTCCTAGTCACCCTAGGTTGGTCAACACATGAGCTGGGCCATATGCTAAAATGATCTACAAAAATATAGTACATGTTTGGGTGAGAACTGAAATTTTGACAATCCTCTGAAGGTGAGTAAAAAGACATCTCCATAATCTTAACTTGTGGTTTTGCTATATCATCACCACATATCTCAACGTTTTCAAAATTCCATGTGACTGACACCAGATTGTCTAGTTACAATATAGCTTAAGTTCAACACCATGAAGGGTTAGAGTGAAGCAGATTGCTATGATTAAATTTTATTAGTTGGGTCATTTTTGCTGAATTTGTTGTCAATTCTCCATGAGCTTCGTCAATGTGTTTTAGTTTGCGTGATTGCAGTTTTATGAAATCAAAAGGCAGCGAAGAAGAGCCAGTCAAGATTTACAATTTCACATCTACAAGAACTGACATTACATTGACTTTATATGATATTTCTCATGGAATGACACAGAAGTAAAAACACTGTGGAAACGATCAATGATCAATGCTGAAGAAAATACAAGCCAATATACAGGGTCAAATACATGGAGATCAACTTTTCTTCACCAGATCCTAATAGTTTAAACAACGACAAACAGAATACAAAAAGGAAAATCAATTGCTATGAAGGAGATCATCAGAGACTTAAATACTAAGAATCAGATCGTGGAGCATATTGTTGCAGTATTCTCTCATCCTTTGATGCAAACAATATTATTCAACCTAAAAAGATTGAAAAGTCTCATAATTTCAATCAAATAAGAGCATATCCAATGTATGTGAGATTGTTAGTTAATATTAAAGAAATCATCAGTTGTGTAATCGAGGAACCGCTTTCAACCTTTTTTTTTTTGCATTTTTCACCACGTATATTCAACCGAAAACCACGTACAGAGTACACAGTAGAAATACAGAACCAAAATACGTAGAGGAAAAGGATCCAGAAGCAACGAGAACTTCAACGTCGCCGGCACCGGAGACGAGGATGACCAGCCGCCGTCTTGCCGCTGTCAGGGAAAGAATTGCCCTATGAGAGACGCCGCCGTGCCCCGTCCGCCGCGCCGCGGCGGAGCTTTCGTCGATGAACGACCGGGGCGAGCGCCCCCCTGTCCCAGCCACACCTCCTTGCCTCGGCCGCCATCGTCGCCGTCGCCGGAAGAAGACGAAGAACTCGACGAGCCCCGGGATCCGCCCACCAGATCCGCCGCCAGCACGGATCCGGCGGCAAAAACGGAGAACTCGAGCGCCGCGCCGGGCCCGAGCTCCCGCAAGTCGCGCGCGGAGACGCCGCGCCCGTAGGAGCAGCCTCGCCGGAGAAGCCCGCGCCGACACAAACTCCACACCAGCCGCCCCTCCTCCTGAGCGCCGCCGGCGAACCCTCCCCCCTATCCTACCATATATACAGACCGGAGCCGGGGATCCACCACCCACCCGCCGCCGAAGCGGCCGGCGGTGGAGGCGAATCCCGCGGCTCAGCGGCCGCACGGTGGATCGGCGGAGTCGCTTCCAAAAATCGCCTCCTCTCTCTACAGTGGCGAAGAGAGGATAAGGCAATTCTACTCCAGGGTTATACCGTATACAACCGCTTTCACCTAAGCAGCTGCCTGGCCACGCATTCGTTGTCTCACATGCGTATGACTACTCATCAGCTACATATCTGATTTAAATTTTAAAGCTTCATATCTGCAGAGTTTTAAGCTTGGTGAGATCATCTTGTTTGCTGCAACAAATACAGAAACGCAAAAGGTTCTTTCATCTGCTCATCAGATTAGTTCACAAGTTGTTTCAAATTAAGTTAGCTTAGTGTGATTTCCAATTTCAAAGCCATAAGAACGAACAATAAATTGTAATCCAAGATGGTAGCCATTGCTCAGTCGTATGATATTACTGCTCATGGATGCCAGAAGCATCTCCGAAGTCTGACATGCGAAATTCATAACTCATCACCGCAATGACAAAGCAAAACAGGGAGAAAAGAAAAAAAGTCAAAAGAGAATTATGAGAACAGGAAAAGGTTTAACTGACGAGGATACAGCTGCTTGCGTGTAGGATCAGGAGTGCTATTAAAGATTGGTTATCAGTCACTGGACATCAGAAACACGGACCAACTTTTCTTCATCACATCCCACAATAGTGCAGCGCATCAGAAACGATAAATCAAATAAAATAAAATTGAGAAAAAGTCGCCATGGCAAAGTGATCATCAGAGACTTAAATACTAAGAATCAGATCATGGATCATATTGTTGCAGTATTCTCTCATCCTTTGATACATATACAGCGTTCGCAACAGGCAGGAATATAGAGATGGCAAACAAATCAGGAGTTCACAAGATGGCGAACAAATCACGAGTTCACAAACGGAAGAAATACAGAGAAGGCAAGCAAATCAGGAGATTCAGCAAAACGAGAGGAATTGCGGGCGTAAAGATCAAAGAAGAAACAGCGGTACAGCAAATAGATGAACGTGAAGTCGCGTCGAGATGGCTGCCCTGCAACCGGCGGCGCCGGCTATATTGTTCATCCCCTCATCTGATCGCTCTTTATAAAGGCGTGAGGGTAAGAAACCCTAAAAGGCCAGACCGTGTAACATGGGCTGGGCCGGCCGTTTACGGGACAAACATAGTTACGAACCGACCGAGGTCAAGAAGTTTCCTAACCAGCTCAAAATTAAAAAGTTTCCTGACCCAACGTTTAAATCCGTAGCGTCAGTGATTCAGATAGTACGAACACGAACTGCCGTGATAGACCCGCTTTGATCATACGGAACTCTATTGATTAGTACACTTCTATAGACGTACTCGCCATGTTGAGAAGAAGTCTACAAACTTGTCACGCCCCTCCCAAACCTAACGCCAATCATGCTACTGTATCGTGTACAACCCGAGGACGATGTTTATCGCTTGCTTATGTGCTCCCTATGCTTCGTCACACCGGCAAGGTCGACAGATCTTTGCGCCCGTTTTTAGCGTTTCTCCCATGCCCATCTGCTCGGCCTGAATATCTGCTTCAGGAGTGCCATCTTGGGGACGTTCCAGTTCTCCACATGCTAAACAACGACTGCATCTGTCAATCACCACGCGCCACAAAAAACATATGTATCTCGTTTACATGATTAAGCTCGTGAGCGAGAGAGTACCTGCACACCTTCCCCGACTCAGCATTGAAATAGTATTCAGTGTACCCGGTTGCTGAAGAAATACATGTAACGATCAGATAGTGAAACCAAAAACATGTACATAAGCCAAACTCTGAGGCGTCGCCATGAACTTACCGGAGAGAATGGCCTCCACGGGAACGACATGACGCAGCTGAAACGCCAGTGACCAATCGATTTGTCCTGGGCAGCAACAGCAAGGGATCAGCGACAATGCCACACCACGTAACTGATGCAAGATATAGGATTGACAAATTGACACAGGAATTGCACGTGTTGCAGCAATACGCACCTGGAGATACTCCCATTTGGTTAGCTTCATGTCGGACTTCTCCAGCAGGGACCCGAAGTTGGTGCAGTTCCGCTGAACCGCTGCAGGCCTCTGAAAGAGCCCGCCGGGTCGGCGAACTCGCACTCCTCCTCGTACGCCCGGAGCGTTAGATTCCCTGTCAGGAAACGGTGATCGATGATTTAGGCCTGAAATGAACGCTCGACGAAACGGTGCAGATCACACAAGGTGTAGGGCTTGATTCCTGACCTGTAACGAAGTACGACCGCGCGAAGTCATCCTTGATGGCCCTCGGCGACCTGCGCGCGACCAGGGACAGGGATTGCTCCGGCGCGCCTTCGTCGTCTGTAGCTTCGGCGCCCCCTCTGGAGACGGCGGCGATGGCCGGAAGAATGACACGGCGACGCCAAGGGACTCGGAGGCGTACCACGCGGCCTTCAGGACAACATTATCCGACTCCGAGCCGGAGGGCGTGCCGGTGCCCGGGCCCTTCTGCGCGTGCAGTCGGAGACGACGGGGAGAGTGCACTAGCAGTGCTGGTCGCCGGATGAGATCGTTGGTGCTCCGGCGGTGATGGCCGGTGGGGATGGAAGATGTGGGAGCAGGGTGCAGCAAGGCCATTCCTTCTGCCGGAGATCGGGTGGTGGTGCCAACAGGCGAGGGACAGAGGAGTGGCACAGCCACTTGTTTGGCTTTGGCATCTACCACTGTACTGGAGTAGTATGGGGTTGGGATTAAACGCGTATAATAAGAGAAGGATTTTTCTTTCAGATTTCTCAAATGTGTGGTCACAGTAACAAAGATGTGGACGATTACTCCACCGAGTTTTTAAACTCAGCTGTAAGCGCGGAGAAGCTTAACTGAAAGAGCAATGCGACACCTCTGAATCTACAAACAAATATTATCAAACTTAACATTGCGTAGCAGTTTGATCACAGCCTCTGTTTCTTGGAAACAATGGGCCTCCGCATCATTTTCTATTAGACAACCGATTTGATCATTCGACCACAGCCTAAGCCAATTCGTTTCTGAAGACCTGAACACCTTCCACCTGATGTGGATTACCTTGAAGCAGCACGAGCACTCCTTGGCAACATTCAGTGATAAATCACAATCAGGAGGTACAGTTGTGAAGTTTTCTCCACCAGTACCTGAGTACTGGACACCTCCTCGGCAACATTCAGTGATAAATCACAATCAGGAGGTACAGTTGTGAAGTTTTCTCCACCAGTACCTGAGTACCACATTCGCATATGTGTCTCGTTTATATCGACCAACGGTGGCCACGTGTTGGACCTCATATGCATGTTTGTCCTGCCGGTCCTCCCTGTACAAGAAGGCTGATCCGAACTGCAAAGGAGGACTCGGTTAATTAAGCATGTTCCAAACATGAAACAATGGTTTCTCAACAAAAAAAAAACATGAAACAATGGCTCCTACAAAATAGACTTTGTACGGCTTACCGGCTTGCTTAACGAGGTTGGTCAAATTGCGGCTCGTGTCTGCTTTGCAAGAGAGATCCGGAATGGGTATCTCACCTCCTTGTCAATTGTCGCTATACTATTGCCTTTTGGGCTTCATCAAAGATTGGATTCGCCTCCACAACATTGATCTCCAACAATGGCCTGCCCTATCCCTTCAAGATTGATCGCAAAATATGGTCCGCAGTCTGAGCTCAAATAGTAATGGGTTGGCTTCGCTCACCTTCCTCGTCTCTTGGGAGCTTTGGAATGAACGTAATGCTCGTGTCTTCCGCAACAAACATGTACCCGTCCACGGTCATTTTCGGGAACATCAAGCGCGAGTCTTGTCTTTGGGTTACCGCTGGAGCGAGTGGTTTGAGCGAAATCATGCCGGAGAGTTATGGCCGGTTATAATATTTTTTATTTTTTCTTGTAACACTCTATCTTAATTACTCGATACGGGCAATCCTTTTGCTTTTGTTTAAAAAAAATCAATGCCATCATGCATGCATGTATGCTTGATCGATGACCAGGCAGGGACCTTGAATTTGTGCTGGTTTAGAGATGCTACCGAGGGAGGATCACTGAGGCTGCTTCCCAGAAAGTAGCATGGATGCAGCCTAGCTGCACATAGCCAGCTGCCTGCAGCTAATGGCTTAGCACGATCCCGGATAAGCGATCGAGCTGGTGATATATGATTTGGACATGCTAACGACTAGGTTATTGGTGTCGATAGTAGAGAGTAGTACCTTATTTGTACCTCTCAAATACAACGTATTTGGAGTCGAACGTCACGGTAAGCGACGCTCACATATACGGAGTACAAATAATTTGAAGGCGAACGTCATGATAAGCGACGTTATTGGACTCGGACAGCTTCTCTGATTTTCGTGTCAATATGCATGCCATAAAACGAAAGACCAGGACAACACGACCATATGCGCACACTAGTTTTCGCATCCGTGGTCGCAACCAAGTCGTGTCCATGTGGAAGAAGAAATACTTTACCAAACGTCTAGCCCCCCGTAGAGATGTAAGCGAGAATCTCAACTATTTGGAGATTTGTAATTCAAATTTTGGTCTCAAAATTTGAATTTAAAACCTCCAAATGAATATAAGTGGGGTTTTAGCGGGATCACACTTGACACCTTACACCCACCCCCAATGGATGAGAACTCACCGGACTCGGATATAATCATAGGGGAATGGTGGATATAGAATAATACTCGCGCGAGGCAACAAAATGTGAAATGCAGTGGCTTCGAGGGAGACAAGGTTAGATTGAGAGATCGTTGTTGAGCGGGACTAGGAAACGAGAGATAGAGAGGATCGAACAAGTTAAATGATCAAGCGAGTAAAAGAAAGATAGTGGCTCGAAACCTAAACGCCCAATGGGTTTGGCAAACACTACTAGGAAATAGGCTATCTGTGGCGCACCCAAAAAAATTCGGTGGCGCATGGTGGGTGCGCCACAGATATCTCGCCACTAAATTATTTTTCTGTGGCGCATCCGGGCGTGCACCACAGAAACCCACGGTTCTGTGGCGCACCCTCCACCATGCGCCACAGAAATATTTCTGTGGCGCACCCACCACCATGCGCCACAGATTTTTTTTTGAATTTCAAAAAAAAAAAAGGCGGCCAGATCTAGATCTAGCCGCCGGAATTTCGGCGGAATTTTGTCGGAGCTCGTCGAGGCCGTGTTGCCGTGGGTGGAGGAGGGGTCGCCGAAGGTGGGTGGGTGGGTGGCGGATGGGGATCGCCGGAGATGGTGGAGGAGGAGAAGGATGTCGCCGGAGGAGGTCGCCGGGGTGGAGGAGGAGGTCGCCGAAGGTCTCGCCGGAGGAGGTCGCCGAAGGTCGCCGGTGGTGGAGGTGGAGGTCGCCGGAGGTGGAGTTGGAGGTGGAGGAGGAGGAGGTCGCCGGGGTGGAGGAGGAGGTCGCCGAAGGTCTCGCCGGAGGAGGTCGCCGGGGTGGAGGAGGAGGTCGCCGAAGGTCGCCGGAGGTGGAGTTGGAGGTGAGGAGGAGGAGGAGGTCGACGGGTGTGATGACGTGAAACACACGTTCGTTGGGAGACCCCAAGAGGAAGGTATGATGTAGTCAGCAGCAAGTTTTCCCTCAGAAAGAAACCAAGGTTATCGAACCAGTAGGAGCAGCAACTCTTCAGAAGGTTGTCAACGGCGCCAGAAAAATAGTGTGTTGAGGGAGTCTGGACTGTTGACGTGGAATCTGCACACAACACAATCAAACTACTTTGCCCCAACGAAACAGTGAGGTTGTCAATCTCACTGGCTTGCTGAAAACAAAGGATTAAACGTATGGTGTGGAAAATGAGTATTAAATTGCAGAGAATGAAAAAGGAACAGTTTGCAGTTTGTGGTTGTTTAATCAGTGTAAAAGAATGGACCGGGGTCCACAGTTCACTAGTGGTGTCTCTCCATAAAAGATAACTAACATGTTGGGTGAACAAATTACAGCTGGGCAATTGACGAATAGTGAGCGCATGACAATGCATATACATGACATGTTGACTACTATGATATTTAATTGGGCATTACGACATAATACATAGATCGTTATCCAACAGCATCTATGACTAATAATCCACCGCCGGGTTGTCATCCGAGTCCCCGTTGGTATTAAGTTGCAAGCAACGGATAATTGCATTAAGTAAAGTGCGTAATGTAAACAAACACATATGCCCGTGGACATAGCATCGTTAGGTTATCCCTAGTGGCAACAGCACATCCACAACCTTAGAACTTTCTGTCACTGTCCCAGGTTAAACGGAGACATGAACCCACTATCTAGCATAAATACTCTCTCTTGGAGTTACAAGCATCTACTTGGCCAAAGCATCTACGAGTAACGGAAAGCATGCAAGATCTTAAATAACATATAAGATAGATTGATAATCAACTTGACATAATATTCAATATTCATCGGATCCCAGCAAACACAACATGTAGCATTACAATAATATGATCTTGATCATGTAGGGCAGCTCACAAGATCTAAACATGATGGCACAAAGTGGAGAGACAACCATCTAGCTACTGCTATGGACCCGTAGTCCAAGGATGAACTACTCACGCATCACTCCGGAGGCAGGCATGGCGATGTAGAAGCCTCCGGTGACGATTCCCCTCTCCGGCAGGGTGCCGGGAAGAGGTTCTGAACCCTCCCGAGCTAGGGTTGACGACGGCGGCGTCTCTGGAACTTTTCGTGGATATTTGCTCAGGTACTTAGGGTTTTCGCGTCGGGGGGAATAAGTAGGCGAAAGGGCGGCGGCTGGAGACCCCGAGGGGCCCACACCACCCCAGGGCGCGGCAGAGGGGGCCCGCGCCCTGGCGTGTGGGGCCCCGTGGCCCTCTCGTGCTCTTTGCTCCGTCAGTGTGTTCTGGAAAAATAGGGACCCCCGTGTAGTTTCGTCCAATTCCGAGAATATTTCCAGACTAGCTTTTCTGGAATACAAAAACAGCAGAAAACAGGAACTGGCACTTCGGCATCTTGTTAATAGGTTAGTCCCAAAAAATGTATAAAAGTGATATAAAGTAGATGCAAAACATGTAGCAATTGGTATAAAACAAGCATGGAACATCAAAAATTATAGATACGTTTGAGACGTATCAGCATCCCCAAGCTTAGTTCCTACTCGTCCTCGAGTAGGTAAACGATAAAAACAAATAATTTTTGAGGTGACATGCTACTATCATAATCTTGATCATATAATATTGCAAGGCACATGTAAATGAATGAAGTGATCCAAGTCAATGGTCTATAATTTGCTACCAAATAGATAATGAGTAAACAATGAATCACACAAGCTAAACGTTTTCATGAATAGTACTTTCGAGACAAGCATCAAACAGTTTTGCATAAGTGTTAACTCATAAAGCAATAGTTTCTAATAAAAGGTATTTAATCAACACAAAGGAAGAATTTAGTTTCAGCATTTGCTTCAACTTTCAACATATTTATCTCATGGATATTGTCAACACAAAGTAGTATAACAAGTCCAATACATTGCATATAACGCATGTTGTAACAAAGTTGACACTAGTGTTTGCTTGTGGAAGACAGAAAGAATAGGAAAACTGACTCAACATAAAAGTAAAAGAAAGGCCCTTCGCAGAGGGAAGCAGGGATTAAATCATGTGCTAGAGCTTTTAGGTTTTTGAAAGCATATAGAGATTGCATAAAATATTTGATACTCCTCCCAACCTTGCTAACACAAGCCATGGCTAACCGAATCCTCGGGTGCCTTCCATCAATCACATACCATGGAGGAGTATCTATTTTTGAGAGGTGTTTGTTAATTGTCAACGAATGGTAGCGGGTGAGAACAGTATTCTACCTGTCGAACGGACTTTTAAGAGCGGCTCCCATGAAGGACGTTATTTCTACCAGCAAGGCAGATCATCCCTCTTTCTCTTTGGTTTACACACATTCAGGTATTTCACTGTTTGTCATTGCTTACTGATGAATCAGGGCAAAAGTGTGAAGAGAATTAATTGGTTAAAGTTGTAATTAATTGGGACTGGGCACCCCGTTGCCAGCTCTTTTTGCAAGTTATTGGATAAGCGGATGTATATGCCACTAGTCCAGGTGTAAAAGTCCACTCGACAAATAGAATAAAGAATAACCACACTAATTCCTCATGAGCTAGTAAACATTGACACAAAAAGGGAATAATAACATTTTGAATAATTTAAAGGTAGCACATGAAAAATTTACTTGGAGTGGCAAGGAAATACCACATATAGGTAGTTATGGTGGACACAAATGGCATGGATTTTGGCTCAAGGATTTGGATGCACGAGAAGCATTCCCTCTCAGTACAGAGTTTAGGCTAGCAAGGTTATGTAAGCAAACAAGAATATCAACCCGTACACCAAGTTTTATATGACAAACATATTGCAAACGTTATAAGACTTCATACCGTCTTCCTTGTTAACCAAACCCTGTTATTAGAAAATATCTAGACCTTAGAGTACCACCGATGCAAACCAAATTTTCAACAAGCTTTACGGTAGTTCTTCACTAATAGGCTTAACTCATGTGATGCACAATTTAATCATGATCTACTTGTTAACTCAAAACAATTGACAAGCATCAAGTTATCCATTTTAGTGATCTACAAGATTAAGCAAGTTTTTCCTTATACCAATTACCACATGCAACATTTTCTGAACCAACCAAACACCAATCAATTTATTTCATCAACTCTCCAAACAAATATAAGTGAAGCAAGAGAGTACTTTCTACAAAAGAAAGCTAATAGCTCTGACAAGAGATACATGAAAACAAGAGCTAAAAGCTGAACAGCGCTAGATATGAATACTCAACAAATATAAGTGAAGAATAGGAGTATTCTCATGAAAAAGCGGAGCGTGTCTCTCTCCCAATCAAGAATGCTAGGGTCCAGTCAAGCTTTATTGAAAATAAAAATGCAATACTGAAAATAAAAGCACACAGACGCTCCAAGAAAAGCACATATGATGTGAAAGAATTAAAATATAGTTTCACTAGAGATGACCTGATAATTTTGACGATGAAGAAGGGGATGCCTTGGGCATCCCCAAGCTTAGACGCTTGAGTCTTCTTGAAATATGCTGGGGAGATCCATGGGAGCCTCCCCAAGCTTAAGCTCTTCACTCTTCTTGATCCTATTATATCATCCTTCTCTCTTGACCCTTGAAAACTTCCGTCACACCAAACTCAAAGTAGATCTCATTAGAGGGTTAGTGCATAATCAAAAATTCACATGTTCTGTAAAGACGCAATATGATTTGTTACTTTAAACATTAGCTACAGCCACTGATGTTATGTGAAGCTCTTCCACCCAAAAAAGAATTTCACTCAACACTAGTAAAAGAGAGAATGCAAAAATAAAAAGGCATAATCTGTCTAAAACAGAACAGTCCGCAAAGACGAATTTTTTCGAGGCACTTACGACGCTCAGATCGAGAAACTCTGAACTAATGAAAGTTTCAGACATTCATAAAGATTACGCACAAAAATTTCAGATTTTTAACAATCTGGTGATTTTAGGAATTTCGTACAGTGAACAGCAAAAATCTGTTTCTGCGCAGCAATCAAAATTAAGCATCATCTTATCATTAGAGGCTACTCTTGGCACAACAATGCGAGAAAATAAAGATACAAAGGAGTTGCTACAGAAGTAAACAAACTCCTTGACTCAATAAAAGAAAAATTGCAGAAAAATAAAATGGGTTGCCTCCCATAAGCGCTTTTCTTTAACGCCTTTTAGCTAGGCACAAAGCATGCATCAAGTATTACCAAGTGAAGAAGCATCAACATTGTAATTTGTTCGAACAATAGAATCATAAGGTGGCTTAATCTTCTTCCTAGGAAAGTGTTCCATACCTTTCTTGAGAGGAAATTGATATTTTATATTCCCTTCTTTCATATCAATAATAGCACCTACAGTCCTAAGAAAAGGTCTTCCCAACACAATAGGGCATGATGGATTGCACTCAATATCCAAGACAATAAAATCAACGGGGACATAATTGTTGTTAACCATGATAAGAACATCATCAATTCTTCCCAAAGGTTTTTTAATAGTAGAATCAACAAGGTGAACATCCAAGTAACAATTTTCCAAAGGTGCTAAATCAAGCATATCATATAATCTTTTAGGCATAACAGAAATACTAGCACCAAGGTCACACAAAGCATTGCAATCAAAGTCATTCAATTTCAATTTAATGATGGGCTCCCAACCATCTTCTAACTTCCTAGGGATAGAAGCTTCATGTTTTAATTTCTCTTCCCTAACTTGTATGAGAGCATTAGTAATATGTTTAGTAAAAGCCATGTTTATAGCACTAGCATTAGGACTTCTAGCTAGCTTTTGCAAGAACTTAATTACTTCAGAAATATTGCAACCATCAAAATCAAAGTCATTATCATCAAAAGTAATGGAATTATTCTCTTCCTTATTGCTAGAAATTTCAGCATCTTTATCAAGGACAGTTTCAGAGTTATCAGGCAATTTAGGACATTTTGCAATAGAAGTGGAAACATTACCAACACCAACTATCTTGCCATTAATGGTAGGAGGTTTGTTAACACTTGAGTTTGAAGCTTTTCAGAAGTAGTAATAGTATAAACTCTAGCAATATTGTTCTTTCTAGCAATTTCATCCTCTCTTTCCCATCTAGCATGCAATTCAGCTAACATCCTCACATTGTTATCAATTTTAACTTGTATAGCATTGAGAGTTTTGCTCTCTTTAACATCATGAGGCATGTTCTTTAGTTTCAATAAGTCAACATCAAGAGCAAGACTATCAACTTTAGAGGAAAGCACATCAATTTTCCCAAATTTCTCCTCAACAGTTTTATTGAAAGCAGTTTGTGTACTAATAAAATCCTTAAGCATAACTTCAAGATCAGAGGGTACACTCTTATTATTATTGTAGGAGTTACTATAGGAATTTCCATAACCATTGCCACTATTAGAAGGATAGGGCCTATAATTGCTATTACCAAAATTATTCCTATAAGCATTGTTGTTGAAATTATTATTTTTAATGAAGTTCACATCAACATGCTCTTCTTGAGCAACCAAAGAAGCTAAAGGAACATTATTTGGATCAACATGTGTTTGACCATTTGCAAGCATAGACATAATAGTATCAATTTTGGCACTCAAGGAGGAGGTTTCCTCAACAGAATTTACCTTCTTACCTGTTGGAGCTCTCTCGGTGTGCCACTCAGAATAATTAATCATCATATCATCAAGAAGCTTTGTTGCAGCACCCAAAGTGATGGACATAAAGGTACCTCCAGCGGCCGAATCCAATAAATTCCTCGAAGAAAAATTTAATCCTGCATAGAAGGTTTGGATGATCATCCAAGTAGTCAGTCCATGAGTGGGACAATTTTTAACCAATGATTTCATTCTCTCCCATGCTTGAGCAACATGTTCATTATCAAATTGCTTAAAATTCATTATGCTACTTCTCAAAGAAATAATCTTAGCAGGAGGATAATATTTTCCAATAAAAGCATCTTTGCATTTAGTCCATGAATCAATACTATTTCTAGGCAAAGATAGCAACCATTCTTTAGCACGTCCTCTCAAGGAGAAAGGAAAAAGTTTCAGTTTAATAATATCACCATCTACTTCCTTGAGCTTTTGCATTTCACAAAGTTCAACAAAGTTATTAAGGTGAACAGCAGCATCATCAGTACTAACACCAGAAAATTGCTCTTTCATAACAAGATTTAAAAGTGCAGGTTTAATTTCATAAAATTCTGCTGAAGCAGCAGGTGGAGCAATAGGTGTGCATATGAAATCATTGTTGTTCGTGCTAGTGAAATCACACAACTTAGTGTTCTCAGGAGTACTCATTTTAGCAGAAATAAAAACAGTACAGAAAATAACTTGAAAGTAAACTAGATGCAAGTAACTAATTTTTTTGTGTTTTTGATAATTGAAAGCAAACAAGATAAAATAAAATAAACTAAGCAAGACAAAAACAAAGTAAAGAGATTGGAAGCGTGAAACTCCCCTTGCAGAAGACTGCTGTCTCCCCGGCAACGGCGCCAGAAAAATAGCTTGATGACGTGAAACACACGTTCGTTGGGAGACCCCAAGAGGAAGGTATGATGTAGTCAGCAGCAAGTTTTCCCTCAGAAAGAAACCAAGGTTATCGAACCAGTAGGAGCAGCAACTCTTCAGAAGGTTGTCAACGGCGCCAGAAAAATAGTGTGAGGGAGTCTGGACTGTTGACGTGGAATCTGCACACAACACAATCAAACTACTTTGCCCCAACGAAACAGTGAGGTTGTCAATCTCACTGGCTTGCTGAAAACAAAGGATTAAACGTATGGTGTGGAAAATGAGTATTAAATTGCAGAGAATGAAAAAGGAACAGTTTGCAGTTTGTGGTTGTTTAATCAGTGTAAAAGAATGGACCGGGGTCCACAGTTCACTAGTGGTGTCTCTCCATAAAAGATAACTAACATGTTGGGTGAACAAATTACAGCTGGGCAATTGACGAATAGTGAGCGCATGACAATGCATATACATGACATGTTGACTACTATGATATTTAATTGGGCATTACGACATAATACATAGATCGTTATCCAACAGCATCTATGACTAATAATCCACCGCCGGGTTGTCATCCGAGTCCCCGTTGGTATTAAGTTGCAAGCAACGGATAATTGCATTAAGTAAAGTGCGTAATGTAAACAAACACATATGCCGTGGACATAGCATCGTTAGGTTATCCCTAGTGGCAACAGCACATCCACAACCTTAGAACTTTCTGTCACTGTCCCAGGTTAAACGGAGACATGAACCCACTATCTAGCATAAATACTCTCTCTTGGAGTTACAAGCATCTACTTGGCCAAAGCATCTACGAGTAACGGAAAGCATGCAAGATCTTAAATAACATATAAGATAGATTGATAATCAACTTGACATAATATTCAATATTCATCGGATCCCAGCAAACACAACATGTAGCATTACAATAATATGATCTTGATCATGTAGGGCAGCTCACAAGATCTAAACATGATGGCACAAAGTGGAGAGACAACCATCTAGCTACTGCTATGGACCCGTAGTCCAAGGATGAACTACTCACGCATCACTCCGGAGGCAGGCATGGCGATGTAGAAGCCTCCGGTGACGATTCCCCTCTCCGGCAGGGTGCCGGGAAGAGGTTCTGAACCCTCCCGAGCTAGGGTTGACGACGGCGGCGTCTCTGGAACTTTTCGTGGATATTTGCTCAGGTACTTAGGGTTTTCGCGTCGGGGGGAATAAGTAGGCGAAAGGGCGGCGGCTGGAGACCCCCGGGGGCCCACACCCCAGGGCGCGGCAGAGGGGGGCCCGCGCCCTGGCGTGTGGGGCCCACGTGGCTCCTCTCCGTGCCTCTTTGGTCCGTCAGATGAGTTCTGGTAAAATAGGGACCCCGTGTAGTTTCGTCCAATTCCGAGAATATTTCCAGACTAGCTTTTCTGGAATACAAAAACAGCAGAAAACAGGAACTGGCACTTCGGCATCTTGTTAATAGGTTAGTCCCAAAAAATGTATAAAAGTGATATAAAGTAGATGCAAAACATGTAGCAATTGGTATAAAACAAGCATGGAACATCAAAAATTATAGATATGTTTGAGACGTATCAGGGTGGTGGAGGAGGTCGCCGGAGGTGGAGGAGGAGGAGGAGGAGAGAAGAAGTGGAGGAGAGGAGAGGAGAGGAGAAGGAGGAGGGAGGAAAAGGGGAGAGAAGAAGTGGAGGAGAAGGGGAGAGGAGAAGTGGAGGAGAGGAGAAGTGGAGGTGAAGTGGAGGAGAGAATTAGGAGAGAAGGAGAAAAGAGAGGAGAAGGGGTGCCGGCGGGATTCAAATTCGAATCCCGCCCAACGATACTTGCGGTGGGTGCCTGGAGCGGCGTGATCAGCTCCAAATCTTGTGGATGGGGCACGTCGAAGACGATCCGCCCGGTTTAGGTGCGATGTTCTCTAGACAAAAGTCATGCTAAGCATATGACGATGCTTGTGAGGACAACGTATGTAGGTATTGTTTTCCTTATTGGAGGTGGCATGCACCAAGGACAACTAGCACCTCACCCCAAACCTAGGGATCTTATCTCCAGGTGAAAAGTAAGATATAAACTTGACAAATCCTCAATGTTAGCATCCTCGATGTTGTTAGTTTGTTGGAATTATTATTTTGGATACATGATGTGACTTTCCTCTCCTCTCCTTTCCTCTCGAAGACTCCACCGCCGCCCTTGAAAGTCCACTGTGCTTCCCCGGATCCAATCCCTCCGGCCGCCGGCGCTCATGCTGGTTGGTTTGGAGATGGATTAGGATGCCGGTACCCATCTGTACAGAGTAGTAGTTTTAGGTTCTCGTTAGCCTCTATGGCCGTTGTTGGCTTTATGTCGTTGCCTGAGAGTAGGACAGGGGATCCCGGCGACCGGATCCGCCGCGTCCGCTGCGTCGTAGGCCTCTTCTTCTTCGCTGCAGCGCGTTGGTGGCAGGCGACGCTGCATGGGAGACTGAAGGAGCTGCGCATCTCTCCGAATAAGGTCCACATCGGAAGTATGGAGGTAGGGCTTTCTGGCCAGTCTTGGCTCCGCTCCAAGCTTCTTCCCTTTCTGATTGCGCTCCCGTGGGGGGAGCCGATGGAGGTGAGAGGTGTTGGTGACTTCTTCAATAAGGCCGGCCCCCTGCTTCTCTACTGCATCCTTCTTCAAGCTCTGTCTCCTCTGGCCCGTGGCATGGGGCTGGAGTTTGATGGCGGAGTTGTGGCTCTCTACTGGTGGTGGGAAGACAGGTTTGGTGGAGGTTCTGGATCGGCGTCCTCTGCTCTCCTATGTCGCAAAGGATGCGGGAAGGAGGGTCTCTGGCTTCGGGCTGCTTCTCCACGGGAAGATTTTCAGACTGCGCTTTGCGGAGTTCATCAATGGCAACGATCCTGCGCTGCCGTTATTTCTAGCAGATGGAGCCACTCCGTTCTGTGGTACTTCTTGTGCCACAGGATTTTCAACCTCCAGGCCGGCATGCCAGCGGAAGCCCTCTCGCAGTTCCGCGGCGGCGTTCCCCGTCTCTCCGTCTCCAAGTGGTGCGTCCCCGGCGATGGTGTTGATGGCTGCTGCGTCGAGCTGCTGCTCAGTTTCGGTAGAGGAGGACCTAATTGCGTTTCTCATTTCTCTGTTGAGGTCCTTTTTGTAAAAGCCAGAGACTTGCTTGTATTTTCTTTTTTCTTCAGAGTCCTTGATGTAATATGTGGACCCACCGTTTAATGCAGTTTGGACCCTTTGGGGTCCTTCCCTTTGTTCAATAAAAAATAAAAAATTTGGATACATGATCGTTTGGTTACATCACCTCAATGTTACCATCCATTGTTTGGACCCGAGAAAAGTATAGACAAAGTACAATATGTCTTTTTGGACCTAGGAAAAAGCCGACAAAGTGGCATACCGTTTCACCTTCACTTCTTCCCCTTTGCGGTTCCTTGGACCCAAAGGTTCGGCCATGCGCAAGCAGTGATGCACATGCACGTACGGTGCGGTTCATGGTCAAAACTCAATCTGCACCACCACTGTTGTCTTGTCAAAGGAGTCTACTGCATCTTGTACTCTTGTCGGCTGTGTTTAGCTAATGAGCACGATCTTGTTGGTCGGGCTCCTTTCTGCATGCGCAGATGTTGACGGCACGTGTATGTACACACGCGTGCTCATTTGTCCGAACACGATCGATCGTCAATCCAGCCAGAACAGGCGACCAACCACACGCACGCACGACGTCCATCTGCTGAACGTGGGTTTCTTCAGAGATCCATGCTGGTCTACGAAGGAAGTACATGTGCCACGTTAGTCATCGCTGGCTCTGCATAAAGATCGGCCCCGAATCCCCGATCAGACTAGGCTCCTTCGAAGCCGTCCACAAAGTCTGCACGTACGACTTGCACTGCATGCGCACCAAGACTGCAGCGAGCTTGACTTGCCGTTCCATCGACGACGACAAGTGTCTTCCCGGTTCACACGCACGAGCTAGAGAGATAAATATGAATCGACCTTCCAAGACTTGTGTATGTCGGTGCCTCAGTAGTGTAGTACATGGACGCTCGCCAGGCTAAGCTGCGACTCTCGGTTGGCTGAGTCTCGCCCGGCTTCACCTTCACGGTTTCACACGGTGCGACCGACGTACAAGCGTCCGTACGTCCGCAGCCGTCGATCTCGATCTCTCTCTCTTGCTTTTTAATTCGCGGTGGTTTTGGGGTGTCCGTCACGACGGCAGCAGAGATCGATATCGCCTTGTCATGGCCAGCGCCCAGCGCGTCAATCACGCGGCGTGAGCTGGTAGATCAGTTCACTCAGATCAGCATGCCATGCCAGCTACAGCTACTGTTGACTTGCAAACGGATATGGATGGATGTCGTTCCAGAACCAAGGAGATCTCGATGTAAGCGTGTAGCAGGATCGAGTGGATTATAGTCACACAAGTGGCATTCACATTGCACTCGCTACTTACCCCGGCTCGTCAAGTCGGCTCGGCACCTCAAAAACTGGGCTCATGCCGACCTGGCAAAGTGGCGACCCGTACGCGTCCAGTAGCCAGCGGACGACTTTTTTTTCTTTCGAAACACAGTACAAACGCAGGCGTTCATATACACACGCATACACTCACCTCTATGAATACACGCACGCAGACCCTATCCCTATGAGCACCTCCGAGAGACCGAGTCCGCGGGTCGAGTCTTGAGATTGACGAAGTCACCACGGGCGTCTCGCTGTCGACGGAAACGTCGCCTCCCACTGAAGAATATTCCGCCTTAAATAAAAAATAGCAGCGTCAAACCTGATAGGCTGAGGGTATAACCACCCTCCTAACCATCTTGCCGCAGGCAAGTTCAGACGACTTTCTCAAACGCGCGCATGCACATGCATTCAGGTCTGTCCTTTTCAAACGGAGTACGTGCGAGGTCACCGCAACTGGGACACCTAGCTATAGTTCATTAAAAAACTTAACGCTAATCATGTACAGTACGAACCAGGATGAACACTTGCATTTTGCTATCAACCCGGTTTTGTTTACGCAAGTGCACAGCTGGGCAGCTGGGGCTAATAAATTCCAACTTTATAGTATCTTATTGGTGCACGACTGGCGCCTAATGACGGTACTGTGGAAGACGACCGCGCGCTTCTTGTTACAACCTCGATGACCACGAGACCAATCCATTCAAACTTTCAAAGATTCACATAAATAAAAGACTGGAAAACTAATGATTTTATAAGGGACGCACGAGTGGTTAAGTCTTGATCAAACTTTCAAAGATTCACATGTATATAAAGAGAACTGAAATAACCTCCAATGTTACCCGGTGCATGAGTATTTTCCTAATTCTATCTTCTCATACATTTTTTTTACATTTCTAAAAAAAATCTTTTAAATTTTTCATTGACAATAATTTACAGTCTCAGATGTATACTCGGCGGCTTCGGTCTATAGGTGCCAATTCATCGTAAAAAAAAACCTATTGAAACTAAGAAGATATGGAGGGCTCAGGCATGGCTTGCGGTGCCCCAGAAAAAATACATAGGGCTGAAAACCTGATATTAGGGGACGCAATCACGACCGATATGCAAGCTTTGTCACATCCGTCCACATATAGTGGAACATCATTGTCATGAGTGTTCCTTCTCTAAGGGAGTTCGGGATTCGATCCTCGCATCATGCGACTTTTCGGTCGACCATCCTGCCTCGAGAATTGATTGAGATTTCGATGAATGATGTCTCGATTACATCGCCACACTCAAAGGAAAAGAAAAGAACGACCACTGGGATCATCACATACAACATATGGGGGATTTGGAAGGAGCGGAATATGTGGGTAGAGATTGGGCAACGGATTTTTTCTTTCACGGGCGAACCCTTGAGACGTGTACGGTAGCTATTTCAGTTTTTCTTTGGCCGCAACTTTTTCTTCCCTTTGATCTCAGCTGATATCTCATGTACATAGTTTTCTTTCTAACTAATCGAATGGCAAAATTGCTTCCTATAACCCTCAAAACAAATTTACCATAATTTTGAATTGAGTCCATGAATGTGAAAAAAGCTTATGGTACCGCCAAAATCGCTCATTCATTACAAGAAAACAGAGTTATACTACTATCTTGTAATCTTCAACACTTTTAGCCCTTGTCACAAAATCGTGGTTTGACACCTTAGTGGTTCATTCACTCAGTTTTCACAAAACATTGTACCACCTTCTCCTAAAAAATTCAACCCAATTAACCAAAATTATTTTTGTATTTCACTACTACTTCGGATAAAAAACTTCATCAAGCCTACACATTTGAAGACAACCACATTAGTGAACACAATAGTCTTGTGAAATCTCATCTAGATTACAACTAAACCAGTAAGAATCATGTGTTGTTGGTGTGATCACAATGTTAGTAAAAACATTATGCCATGAATTTTATATTCGAGCGAACTACCAACGTTTTTTTGGAAAATATATGTCGCTAAACAGAAAAATCTTAAAGGGCCACAAGCCTTGAAAACTTGAGGT
Source organism: Poa pratensis (assembly GCA_947311845.1). Classification (NCBI taxonomy): domain Eukaryota; kingdom Viridiplantae; phylum Streptophyta; class Magnoliopsida; order Poales; family Poaceae; genus Poa; species Poa pratensis. The sequence goes on from CAMZMU010000047.1 coordinate 23,945,279, forward strand.
TGAAAGTGTATGTAGCCCATGTCTCGTTTTGATAATTAATGACAATCTCTTTATATGAACTAATGATTTCGTTGAGTAATATATGAAGGTTGTTCCAGAGAAAATGCATGCATACCATTTGATGTACTAGAGGATGAATTCCATGGCAATAAAGATTTGCACTAAGTTTTGGTAATGTATGACAATTCCAATGGATCAATTTTAATCAAGTTATATATATGGAAAAATATTCCATAGGTCGACACATGAAGACTATTGGACGTATAAGTCAAAATATATACCAATATCATTGAGTTGAAGATATGAATATGTTATGATCAAGAAGAATAGAGTGATCAGAACTTTGAGGAATGAAGATTGTGTTCAATGATCGCACCCAATTCAATCAAGATGAAGTTCATATGAAGATAAATTAATTTAAAAAATACTTCAATGGAGGAACTCAAATGTATTGGGCTTATGAGTTGAGCCATGGAGAATCAAGATCTTGAGAAAATGAATACTAGAGAAATATTAAAAATATGGCTTCAAGACACGGTTATATTGAGCTCATGAGTGGAGCCATGTCTGACCAAGACTTGATGCAATAATATGCATGTGAAGCATTAATTGTGTATCTCAAGATATTTTGTTAGAGCATGAAGAATACCAAGTGTGACGAATGACCATGAGATATTTTGAGCCTTTGGGGATCAAGTCTTAAATAAATGAATATTAAGTGAAGAGTTCATTATTGCATTCAAGATATTATCAAGATGGACAATGAAGCAGAGATAAAGGTTGACCAAGATAAATGTAAAGGTCAGATTCAAGTTTGTCAACACATAAGCGTAAATGATTTACCGTGTGGGTCAAGTGGTCTAGTGGTATGGTAAAAAATTGTGGATTGCGCTTTGTGAACTAAGCCATGAACTATGTGTTTTATTTCTATGCGGGTTAGGTGCCACCCATGATACTGCATAAAAAGGGAAATTTCATATATTTCATGAAATGATGACATCAAGTGGAGATGATCACCAGGTTAAGAAGTGAAAATTAGAGCCAAGCAACTATGCGGGATTATATGCTTGAAGCGTGTCATCTATTTGGGGATAATGATCATGTGCATATGTGCTTGAGTGAAGGCTTCCCACATTGGATTATGGGCAGCAAACTTAGAGTCTTCACCAAGAAACCATGATAAAGTGAAGTGTTCCAACTTGTTGAAAGCATGAACGTCATCATCGAGATCAAATGGAACGCGCAAGTCTAAGATGAATTTCCTAGGTGTTCCTAATTTTACCAGTCTCAAGGTGCTTGATGGGAGATAGAGTTATATGTGTTATATCCGTACTAGCCATAGGGTCTTTCGGGCGAGTAGCTTGAACACGTGTGTGTAGAGTGCTCAAACCTTTGCGTATGTTTTGTTGATCTTGGTTGGTTCTCTTTGTTTAGACCTAGAGCATGCTGCTGTCTTCAAAACAAGCCCAATATCATCGGGATCAGGTTTTGAGAAAGTTATCTTGTTTGATTGTTAGTTTTTCTTGATGTTTTGAATGTTCAGAGGCTCGATTAGGAACTTCCGAGATGGACCTTCAGGGCACCCAAATTCCTATTATTATCGCGAGAACTTTCCAAGGCAAACCAATAGCTTTTGTTTTTTCCCGGAGATCCACCTTGATTCTGCGACGGACCATAGGAATGCATACGACAACTCCAATAGGTTGATTCCCTTTTGTCCTATAAAAGGGGTCTTATTCCAAAGGAGGTAAGTCTATGTTTTTTCCATTATTTGAGCTCTATCCTCATTCCCTGGAGCCCAATTTTCCCATTTAAGTGAAAGGAAGTTTGGGATCTGTATACATGAGCCACTTGTTGTCCTCTTCCACCGGTCCTCTCCTCCCAATCGCTCCATTGCACAAGTTTCTATTAGAGATATTTGAGGTAGAGAGGAACTACGCATTCTTGTGTTCTTGATTTGCATTTGGTGCGCCGGTTTAAGCTCTCCATGTTGATTAGTTAGAGCGAGAGACTGTGGGCATGTTACTGTTTGAGGTCTCCACTCCTAGATGGTTTGGTGTTGTTTCCTCGATGACCTGTACATGGAGTTTGTGAAGAGGCCCACGTTACTCGTTTGTAGAGTTTGTGAGCCTGTCATCTCTGGAGTGGACAAAGAAACTAGTCATAGTGATTGAGCTCCTACTTCGTGGAGGAGGCTCAAGAAGAAGAAAAGCCTTCGGTAGCGCCCGGGGTCCTATGGTGGTATCCCCACACCTCTTTATGGTGATTAGGTTCATCACAAGGAAGTGAGAATTGGAACTACATGCCTGAGTTATCTCTACATATGAGTTTATCACTAGTGTTGTTAATATTTTATTTACAATGTTCTTGCTAGTTTCTTTAAGTTGTCATCTTCTTTAGCTTATTTTTTTGTTACATTTAATGGAGCCTAGCATATTTGCGTTTGGAAAATATCCGACTACTTTATTTCCTTACATACTCAAGCCAATTCCGTAACTGTTTTAACATGCCTATTCGCCCCCCCCCCCCCCCCCCCCCCCCCCCCCCCCGAGTGGCATGGTTTCGATGACGTTAAAGCTTGGTGATCTCATACTGTGTTATAAACGATAGCAAGAAAACGATGAAGATAGAGGAAAGATCAAACCAACGGGGACACGAGATTTAACGTGGAAAACCCCTTCAACAATGGAGGAGAAAAAACCACGGGCGCCAGCCAGCAATAATTCACTATATCGGATGAGGTTACAAACGCCGGGGATTTATACAATGCGACTTATCCCAACCGACGGCTTACAAGAGGTATATATGGTGGTGCAAAACCCTAAGTCAGCTGCAGTCTGACTCGGAAACGATCCGTACCGTACAATCCCTTGGAGTCTGACTTCTCCGCTACGCTACGGCCCAAGCCTCTGGCGACGGGCCTCTGCTTCGCTTCGAAGTTAGCCTCTCACTTTATATCTTCATATGAATTTGGATCAACATAAAACAACAGACTGTGCATGTGCATGAGGGACGCACGAAGGTCAAGGCAACTCTAGCCATGCTTGTACCCTGGGAGGTTTGAAATGAGAGAAATGCGAGAGTCTTCAAAAGAAAAGCACCATGACAACCGTCATTTTTTTCGCGTATTAAAAGCAAGGCTTGTCTTTCTGTTTAACGGGTACTAAATCTTTGTTTTTTGTAATTGCCGGGAGAGTAAGCTTTACTGTTGGCCTGTATGTCCGTGGGCAATAACCGTCACAAACTCCCTATTCAATGAATTGAGGCAATTTTGCCTTTTCTTCAGAAAAAATGTCCCGGCCTCCACTAATATGCATGTGCACAATAATATTTTGGCACATTTTCTTTGCTTGTTGCGACAAAAATGTGGTCACCGCAGTGCCCAAATTGGCTGCAACTTGTATTGGCCACCAGCACATACAAGGCAAGGTAGGAAATTGTGTCGGCAAGTTTTCCACTCACGTGAAAATGAACCTAGCTACCTCTGTGACTTCCATGTCAAAGTGGAACTACTTTTGCGACCTCCTGAGCAATATGAAAGTACATGTGGCGAAATCAATCAGTTTCTCTTCGATCGACGTACATACCGATAATCCTCCAACTGAAATAAAAATCTATATGACGCCGCTACAAGGCCAAAACGCTCCGGGCTGTGCGTGCATCCGTGCATATTCGGTTCGGTTGGTGTGCGACCACCTGATTTGATTTATTTTGCACACAAGCTGGCAGGCAGATTGAGGACGACGGTGCGACCTGTTTGAATTCGCGACAAAATTGGAGGAATAAGTGCATTTGCCACATAAAAAGATCGACCAAGAAGTACAGGTACATCTTTCTTTTTAGGGAAGAAGAAGACATGTACTTGAGGTCGCGGAAGGAGGCCGGGTAAGATCGTCGCCTAATTGCAGGCCTGTTTCGAGGCAAATTCGCGATCGTGCGAGCATATAATACGTGACCCGGCATTCCACGGAAAATTAACTCCCTCGGAAGCAGCGCATGCACCTCCCGTATTTCCCGTGGCTGCATTACACCGGCGGTTGAATCCGACTCACAAAGAAGTCACCGTGTCCCGTTCAACCCGAGCTTAAGCCGCCGTCGACGCCGACGCCCATGGCACCGCCGGCTAGCACTTTGACATCTTGACCAACTCAACCGGTGAAGTTAATTCTGCCGAGCTGCTAATGCTATAGTGCCGTCGCCGTCGTCCCGAACACCGGCGCAACCCCCTTTGACGAAATAGGCCGTAGCCCCGCTATATAAATATAGCAACAACCCGATACAACCAACAGTTTCGAAATGCTGGGGGTGACAGCAAACATACACCCAAAACAGGTGGAAGAGAAGAAAAGAAGAAAAACACAATGGAGACATAGGCGGATCGACTAAGCGACGGTGACCCGCGACCGCTGCGCCCTCCGAAGAAGTACCACCACGCTCCTAGCGTCGAATCGTCGAGTACCAAGCAACACCTTCAAGAAGGAGAGCAATGCTGCCCGGACCATAGGTCCTAGGGTTTCCCCCAGCACACGGAAGGAAGCAGACTACGAGTAGCCACGACGCCCTTCAGGAAGGGGAGATGCCACCCGCAGGTGGCACCGCGTCGGTGTCAGGCGAGCTGACAAGGATTTCTCCCGAAAAACCCCAATCCACACCCCCCGGACGACCTGCTGCACAGGAGCCCCATGAAGACGAAGCCTCGATGCCACCAGGCTCTCCACCCACCAACTTGCGCCACCACGGTCACGAAGCCGCCATCGTCGTCTCACCGAAGCTGCCGTCACGAGGTCTGCAAGACGACTGCAAGGAGTAGCCAGAAGCGGGGAAAGCAGTACCACGGCCGCGTGGGAGGGAACTACCTCCACCGCCGAAGGTGGTAGTCGACCGGACGCAGCCGCATGACACACCAGTCCCAGTTAGGTTCGGCCGGGCCCATCGGGCCCGTAAAGCCCCCGCAGGGGCACACCAATCCCAATCGGGTCCGGCCGGGCCCGGGATGGGCCCGTAAAGCCCGCTGCCACGCCGCAACAAGCCGGCCGCCATCGCCGCTGCACCCTGCACGAGCTACACATGCTGCCATCTGCAGAACGGGCCCCTCGCAGGGCCAGGCTGCCCCGCCCCAACCCAGATGGGCCCCGCAGGGCCCAGATCTGGGTCGAAGGGCGCCGCCCATCGTGCTGCCACGCTGAGCCACCCCACAGCACCACGAGCACACCTCCGCCACCGTGCCGCCTCTCGGCCGAAGCCGAGCCGCCGCCGCCATGCCGGAGGAGCCCCGCCTCCACCTTCACAGCGCGGGAAAGGACAAGCCCCGCCGCCGGCGCCGACCGGGACGAACCCGCTGGTCTCTGCCGACGGCGGCGGCGCGGGGAGGTGGGAGGAGGAGCCCGGGAGAGGAGCTCGGAACGGGCGCGCGCCGCCACCACGGGGGGCGGCGGGCACGCGCGCGAGGGGAGAGGGGAGATGGGAGGGAAGGGGCGGCGCGCCGGCGGCGGCGGCCGAAACCCTAGGGGAGAGAGGAGGAGGGAGGAGATTCGCGAGAGAGGAACGAGTAGTCGCGGCTACAGTTTTGAGCCGGCGCAACCCCCTCTGGAAGGAGGATCGAACCGTATGCATGCGACCGGCGATCGACGGCATTTTTCTCCGGCTCCCACGTGGGCGCGTCGACCGGCTACTGTGCGTAGTAAATTTACGAGAAGACGACTGAGTGTCGTCACGTCGCACCGCTCTGATCGCATATATTCCTCCCAATAAATTAGCCAACTACTTAATTGATTACTGGCGAAGATGGTAAACGGAGCCTGAAGAAGACGTCAGCCGACTCTAGCCTCTTCATGCTCTCTCTCTTCATGGAAGTTTCCCAAACCATCTTGCTGCTGCCCTGGCGAGGTCTAGAGACAGCTGCAACTCTATAAAATAGGCACATAGCGCCGCTTACTTGGCCATCTCCTTAGCAAGTTCGAGCAGCTCAATCAGCTAGATTAGCTACCTCGTGTGTGTTTCTCCTCACTCCTCAGCCAGATTAAACTTCTAGCCAGCGCTACCTGTTCCACAGAAACCGGAGAGCACAGATGGCAAGCAGACCCGAGCTTCTGTCAAGGATGGCCGCCGGCGACGGCCACGGCGAGAAATCTTCCTACTTCGACGGGTGGAAGGCCTACGACATGAACCCCTTCGACCTGCAGCACAACCGCGGGGGTGTCATCCAAATGGGCCTCGCCGAGAACCAAGTATGTACTTGTGCCATGATACTATAAGTTCAGGCATTTGCTCCATTATGCATGGTTATTCATCAAAAGCTCTTACTGTCCTTTTCTATTGGAGATGAACTAAAGTGTCCTAATGTTACAGCTCTCGCTGGACCTGATCGAGGAGTGGAGCAAGGCCCACCCGGAGGCATCCATTTGCACGGCCGAGGGCGCCTCGCAGTTCAAGAGGATCGCCAATTTCCAGGACTACCATGGCCTGCCGGAGTTCAGACAGGTGAGCAAAGCACACATAAGACAAACTAGCACTAGTAGTATAATTCGATAAAATTAACACCCGAGCTTAAATGACAAGATAGCTGTTTGCGAAAGCGACGGAGCAGCGTCCCCGACAGATCATTGTTGGCTAATATACGACGTGATTCTGATGTTGCAGGCAATGGCCCAGTTCATGGGGCAGGTGAGGGGAGGGAAGGCCACGTTTGACCCGGACCGCATCGTGATGAGCGGCGGCGCCACCGGCGCGCAGGAGACGCTCGCCTTCTGCCTCGCCAACCCCGGCGAGGCCTTCCTCGTGCCCACGCCATACTACCCAGGGTATGCTTCCGTCGTCAACTGGACGACAGTCCTGTCAATTCAATTAACTTCGGTTCATGTCTACGTCTCGAGCTTGTAGAAAGTCAACCGTAGACACTGGAAATCTGGTCAAAAGGTTTACAAGAGTACAATCAGGGAAATCATTTTGGCAAGACCATAAGACTATTCTAGTGTCAACCAGAAATACCCAGCCTTTCCCTCTCACAAAACGGCAGCTTTTCAGTTTTCGTGATCAAATTCAAGTAGGATCCAAATTCATGAGTTAGTGTATTCAAGTTGAATCACGCAAGCTAGTCGTGCAGCGAGCCGCATTCACACGATGTTGCCGGTCTAGTCTTGATAATTTCGAGTTAGTGTATGTTAACATCTTTGACCCATGCACGGTCAATTGACCGAGATACATAATGCCACGTAAGCACGCATGCATGCACGCTGTGAGTTTTTCCTCCAGGCCTAACAATCTTCTGCTTGTGATCATCACAGTTTCGACCGCGACTGCTGCTGGAGATCGGGAATCAAGCTGCTGCCGATCGAGTGCCACAGCTCCAAAGACTTCCGGCTCACCAAGGAAGCCCTCATGTCGGCCTACGAGAGCGCGCGGAGCAGCGGCATCCGCGTCAAGGGGATCCTCATCACCAACCCGTCCAACCCGCTGGGCACCACCACGGACCGCGCCACGCTGGCCATGCTCGCCACCTTCGCCACGGAGCACCGCGTGCACCTGATCTGCGACGAGATCTACGCGGGCTCCGTGTTCGCCAAGCCGGAGTTCGTGAGCATCGCCGAGGTGATCGAGCACGACGTCCCCGGCGCCGACAGGGACCTCATCCACATCGCCTACAGCCTCTCCAAGGACTTCGGCCTGCCCGGGTTCCGCGTCGGCATCGTCTACTCGTACAACGACGCCGTCGTGGCCTGCGCGCGCAAGATGTCCAGCTTCGGGCTCGTGTCCTCGCAGACGCAGCACTTCCTGGCGAAGATGCTCGGGGACGAGGAGTTCATGGCGCTCTTCCTGCGCGAGAGCGCGGCGCGGCTGGCGGCGCGGAACGAGCGCTTCACGTCGGGGCTCCGGGAGGTGGGCATCGGGTGCCTGCGCAGCAACGCCGGGCTGTTCTCGTGGATGGACCTCCGCGGGATGCTCCGGGAGAAGACGGCGGAGGCGGAGCTGGAGCTGTGGCGGGTGATCATACGTAAGGTGAAGCTGAACGTGTCGCCGGGGACGTCGTTCCACTGCCGCGAGCCCGGGTGGTTCCGGGTGTGCCACGCCAACATGGACGACGAGACCATGGAGGTGGCGCTGGACCGGATCCGGGTCTTTGTGCGCCAGCACCAGCACCAGAAGGCCAAGGCCCAGCGATGGGCCGCCAAGGGGCACCTCCACCTGAGCCTGCAGCGCCACGGCGCCATGGCTTCGCAGCACCACACGTTCTCCAGCAACATGGCGGCGCTGCTGTCTCCACGGTCCCCGCTGGTCCACGCTGCCAGCTAAGCCACCATGCACGTTTGGTACAGAAAGTTCAAAGTTGCCGTACGTACGCTCTTTTTTTCGATCGCATGCACGCGTATGGGGTTCTACCACGTACCGGTGCACATGCATGCGATTGTTCGTTCGGAAAGGTATAGACATGCAAAATCCAGCATGTAACTAGCTTAACATTTTGCATAGGTTGCATGCCATGGCGCCTAATGTAGGTAAGCCGTGCGTGACCATGATATTGAAGTCCTCAATTGTTTCGTTTATGGTTTGGTTTCGATTGATCGGAAGCCTGTTAAGGCTTTCTGATCACGTGTTGTAATAAACTTGTACTAATAAGGTACAAGATTGATGTTGTATCACACAACACAACTGTGTAATTAAGAGTTGCCCATAAAATTTAATGCAACCTCGTTGACACAAGTTCTAGTACAGTACTGTGCAAGCTTGGGACAAATGATGAGTGAGGCAAAATGTAGCATTTTCTTCAGTCCTAATGTGGATGTGGATGTTAAAGGTTAAATATGTACGGAACTAAATATTATGACGGAAGCTATATCGGATAAATATCTTGGTCTGCCTGCTATGGTGGGTCTAGATCGTACAAACAACTTTATATATTTGTTGGAACGAGTCATCCAGCGCCTAAGATGTTGGAAGGAGAAGTTACTCTCTATGGGAGGGAAGGAAATACTTTGAAGGCTGTTATACAATCCATCCCAGTTTATGCAATGGCTATTTTTAAAATTCCAAAACAATTATGTAAGGAGATTAATGATGCAATGGCTGAGTTTTGGTGGGGAGATACGGAGGAGCAAAAGAATATGCACTGGTTTGCATGGTGGTGGATGTGCATCCCGAAAAAGCTTGGAGGTATGGGCTTTCGCTATCTCCATGCTTTTAATCTAGCTATGTTGGCAAAGCGGAGTTGGAGAATATTACAAAATCCTGAATCTCTATGTGCCCAAGTTCTTAGTGCAAAATATTATCCTCATGGTGATTTGTTGAAAGCGGGACCGAAGAGTGGGTCATCCTTTGCATGGTAAAGCATTGTTGCTGGACTAAATACTTTTCGTAGAGGGCATATTTGGAGGATTGGTGTGGGAAACAAGGTTAATATATGGGAGGATCATTGGATTCCTGCTAATCCAACTAGGAAAGTGCTTTCAACACGTGGCCAGTGCCTACTTAGAACTGTTGATGAGTTAATTGATCCACATTCTGGAAGGTGGGATGAGGTGATAATCAAAGCGATTTTTCTACGAGTTGATGCTGAAAGAATTTTGCGCATACCTTTGAACGATTTCTTGACAGAAGACTTTGTTGCTTGGCACTATACAAAAACTTATACTTTTACAGTCCGGTCTGCCTATTATATTGAGTGGGAGCATCAGTTTGGGGCCAAGGTTCATCGAGCTGATGGTCAAGAGGCGACAAGGACTAACCCGGTTTGGGAAAAAGTTTGGAAATTGTCGGTTCCTAGTAAAGTGAAGATTTTCCTTTGGAAATCTCTCCATGGTGCTATCGCTGAAGAGCGATCTTGGAGTCTCGCCATATTCATGTACCGGCTGAATGCCCTGTATGTCAGAACGGGCCAGAAGATATCCGACATCTCTTATTTACATGCAATAGGGCCAAAGAAGTGTGGAAGGAGCTGGGACTGAAATATGTGATTGTTAAATATCTTTTAGCTGATCGGTCAGGTTCTGTGGTCCTTGAAAATCTGATGTGTATGCAGCATGGTAAATCTGCCGTTTTGGGTCAGTTTGGATTACAGGAGACTATTGCGGTTGGCTCTTGGTATATCTGGTGGCAAAGACGTGAGTTTGTTAAGGGAGTATCTGTTGCTACCCCGAAAAGGTCTGCGTTTGCAATTCACGCACTGTCTGCAAACTATGGTGTTCCAATTCATAAAGCATATGGAATTACTACGGCATGGACAAAGACCAAGTACTGGTTCAGTAAAGTTGAATGTTGAGGCATCCTTTTACACTAATGGTACAGGTGCTTTCGGGGCTGTATAAGAAATTGAAGAGGAGAAGCTATAGCAGGCTGCTTCGGACCCCTGGATCATCTTTTGTCCGCAGCTACAGCAGAGGCTCTTGCTCTCTTAAAGGGCCTAGATTTCTTGGAAAATCCGGGGTGCAAAAAAGTGATAATGGAATCTGATTCCTTGGAGTTGATCCAGGCATGTAATGGAACCATTGAGGTCTGGAGCCCGTACTCAGCTATTTTGGCAGAATGTTTTTGGAAAGCTAGTAATTTGGAGAAGGTTTGTTTTCAACACTGTCCGAGGGAGGCTAATCAGGTAGCACACCAGTTAGCAAAATTTGCTTACGACTCGAAGGAGACACATGTCTGGGATGGTGATCCCCCTGATTTTATTATCCCTGATATTTTACATGATGTAACTGTTTTATCAATTCAATAAAGTGCCATCAAGCTTTCCTTAAAAAAAATAGTTGCCTGTAAAATAGTAAACTTTTTCCTTGAAACACGATCCATTTAATTTTTGAAAGTTGGTGAAAGGTTTGTTATTTCATTGATTAAAAAGGAGAGAAAATGACATATTACACGACCTAAGCCAAGAAACTCCGACAACTCATGCAACATGGGTGTACAACAGATGCGAATTCCATCCCTAAAAACAGAAGCCTCTACTCTCTCTGGATGAAATCCACAAACACGTAGCACCCACAATGATCCAAAGTTTCACCTCATCCTTGATTTCTGAAACTAGGCGAGTAGGCATAAGATAGGTTGAGCAAAAAAAACCTAGCACTACATCCATCCAGTCTCCGAGAGGCGAAGGTGGTAATAGATGGCATATCATTATGAGGTAGTCAGGGCTGCAAACCAGATGCGGACCAGGAAGGTTTGACGTAGAGAAGAGTCAAAGACCCTCTGAGGAGTGAGATAAAGGCCCAACCAAAGAATAATGTGCTCCAAATCCCGATGGAATAGCGACAATGGAAGAGGGGGTGAATGACGGTCTTCGTGTGCTGCTGGCAAAAGGGGCAAACACTGCAATTGGGCCAACCACAACGCAGAAGACAGTCAATGTTCTAGACGTGGTTCTGAATTACCATCCAAGCAAATAACTTGTACTTCGGAAAGGACCCGAGTCTTCGAGACAAGCTTGTAATGGTGGAGGTAGTCACCCCGATGAACTACATAGAGTAAGTGGAAGCGGAAGAATAGTTCCTGTGAGCAGTGAGGCGCCAAGATGCCATCCTCCTAGTCGGAGAGGGTGAAATGGACAATATTCACACAAAGGTGTAGTGAGAAAAAAAAATCTCCACCGAGAGGCCATTCAAGTAAATGATATGCTCCACCCACGTGGAGTTGTGCAAGGCCTGAGAGATTTTCCAATTTTCTCCTTTTGCAAATGTTGTAGATGTATGGGCCACCTACCCCTCCACACTCTCCATTCCTTCACTGAAGTCGAATGATGCCGCTAGACTAAGCTTGTTCTCGCGGATGGCGACGAAAGGGATACATCAAGCGGCGCATTCTCAGAAGGTTCAGTTCTGCATTATCCTCATCCATGGCGCTCCTTTCGATGATGTTTCAACCTAGTGGCGCGACGTGTGACGATTGCAGCGGGGATGGTAGCATGGTGCCTTGCGATGTGGATGAGGTTCAGAAGTTGCGATGCCCTCCCTCCACTTTCATAGGTGTGACTTCATGCTCCCTAGCAATGAAGAATCTATGGGACGCGGTGTGGCCCTGTGATTTCCGACACTAGTTAAGGCCAACTACCATTCCCTCTCAGGGCCTAGGGTGAGGTCGGTGATCCGGCGAGGCACCTCTCCACATCTAGATCACGCGATTTGGACCCGGAGCCGATGGGACTGGTTGGGATCTGATGTCGGGGTAGTAAGGAGTTGTAGAGGGTCGGGTATTATTCCTAGATACAAAAAGGTGAGGCTGCAGGCAAAAACCAGTTTAACTTTGGTCGAGGCCGACGATGGTAACGCCCGTGGACGTCGTTCTCTCCCTCGGATGCTCGTGCAAAACCCAAGATCTGGGTCTTCTGAGATCGGGTGATGGCAGCGCTCAGTGTTGTTTTCACTCTTGGAGGCATCGTCTCAAAGCAGGAATAGTCTGGAGGGACCAGTGCTTCGAGATGATTTCGTCATCGGGGGATGGCGTAGCATTGTGATTGGCAGGTGGTCACCCAATGATGCCAAGTTCCATATTACGGCTAGCGCAATAATGACGGCATTGATGAGTGATGGTTTGGTCACGACGATGCTTTGTTAGTCGGCTTCCGGTGTGTCATGCGACGTTCATGTTGGACTTCTCGTGCTGCGAAGTTTGAGCAGTTGTCGCGTTGGATGATACCCCACGATGGGTGGTCTAGTTGCGAAGATCTTCATCGGCACTGGCGTTGCATATATCTTCTTTGGAGCTCGTCAATGCCAGTCTTCTACGCGAAGGGTCAAATGTTTGGCAAGGGCTGACTTGGACTTGATGAGGTTATTGTGGCGAAAGCTTGTTAGGTGGTCATTTTTGGGTAAACTCGTAGTTGGCTCGAAAATTAGTGGCCTTGACGGTGGTGTGGGTGCAATTTGTGTTGTTAGACATGTTGGATGTGTTCGGCCTCGAGGCTGTTAGGTAAATGACGGTCGGCCAGGGTGTCTCCATTAGAGGCTTGTTTTCTGCTCTTTTTTTAGATGGTTTTCTGCTAATTAATTGGTTAATTCTCTTCTTACTTTTAAAATAGTCCAATGTTGCCTGTTTCGTTAAAAAAAACCTTCATACATCTTGGCATGTTCAGGTCAGCTATCTCTCGAAATTTTCAATGCCAGGCAGAAGTCAGAATTAACCACGATAAAAAGGTGGTCGTAAAAAAAAAGGTGGTCATAAGAATATCTAAGTTTATTGTTTCACAGACCGAGTCAGCGTGACCATGCTAGTAGCCGCATATCAGCATAAGACAATGACGTTGCAGTTGAAAAAAGTGATAATTATCTCTCTCTTTTTTTGCTCTGAAGATCAGGTATATCTGCAAAAAACATTGACGAGAAACGAGCACTGTTCCGAACATGCATTTCATTTATGAATTGCCCGACAGTCAAACCCCAAGATGAAGAACACGAATCGTGACTGATTAACGAGAGGTCATAACGTTGGACCGTGCAAAATCCGATCAACTAAAACGTGCATCGCATCAGAATTCAGGAACAAAACAAAATCATCTCTGACTTGACTTCTCATGGCTGCAAATCTGCTCCCAAAATGCAAAAAGGTGGCCTGATGGCTTGATCGGCCTTCACAACTCCGGCCCTTCCGGATAGCGAAAGCGATAGAATCCGCAGGGCCTCACACGTCACCTGAGTCCACCGCAGTTCGTCGACAGCGACTACCCGGTCGCGCCAGCCGTCGCCGAAGAAAAATGACGTCGACGGTGGTCACCGCCACCTCGCTCGCTCTCCACCTTCCCGCCGCCCTCCGTTCCCTCCCCTCGCCGCCTCCTGTGGCCCGCCCTGGCGGCGCCCCCCGCCGCCGCGCGGTCCTGCGCTGTGCCGCGGTGTCCGAGCTCGCGCCCGCCGTATCTGCCACATACGGTGCGCTCCTCGTGGGCGGCGGCGCATTCGCATGTACGTTCTTCGGTCTCATTTGCTATCGTGATTTCTTTCTTCCCTGATGATCTGCTTGGTCGGGGATTTATTCTTTGACCGTTGATTTCTGATTCCACTCTGTGCAGATGCGAGGTCGGGCAGTAAAGGTTCCATCTTTGGAGGGCTCTCCGGATCTGCGCTCATGGGCATTGTGAGTGAGCGTCAAACATTCTCCACCTTTTTGTCTTCTCTTTTGATTTGTGGGTCTTGTTTGTGGATTATAACAGTAGCGGCATAGAATAATTATATAGAGACAGGTATACCAACTATGCTTATTGGTAGTTTTATTGGAAAGTTGGAGACATAATATGCTTATTGCCGGCTTGAACACAGAAGAGCTTGGACTGCAAGTCGATAGTGGAAGAGAGGAATAAAAATTTCGACCAGTAGTTTATTCGGGGGTAGCAAAGTTTGAGATGGCCTTGTTTTCTCTTGCCGGGCATAGTGAATTTGATGTTCAACACTTTGAAAGATAATCTGGTAATGTAGATGGGTTTTCGAATTCCAATAACATGACAGCTCCTACACAGTGGAACATTACTAGATTCTCCTAGAAAAACAAGGATCTTTCCCTAGTTCCATTTCGACCATTGTGAGTAGATTGAGTTCTTTTTCTGATAATGTGATCCTACTTCATGAAGTGACACTAAAGAAGAATCATTATAGCATTCATTTCTTCTGGAAATTCATGCCAATTTTCAACACTTAGGAAGATAATGTGGTAATTTAGATGGATTTAGGAAATTTAATGACAGGACACTCCTACAGTGTAACATTACTAGATACTCCTAGAGAAATAGGGACTTGTACCCGGTCCGTCTCGAGCATAATTAGAAGGACTTTGATTTCTCTCTGGTTATGTGATCCTACTTCATTAAATGATTGTAAAGAAGAATCATTATAGCATACAGTTCTTTTGGAAAGACATGACATTTTTCAACACATTGGAAGATAATCTGGTAATATAGATGAATTAATGAAATCTAATGACATGACGTTCCTAATCTGTGGAACATTAGTACATTCTTCTAGAGAAACAGGGATTTTTCCTCGGTTCCATTTTGACCATTATTAGAAGAACTTTGATTTTCTTTATGATAATGTGGTACTACTTGAGGAATTGATATTAAAGAAGAATCATTATAGCATACAGTTCTTCAGGGAATACATAGCATTTTTCTTTTTGTTTACCAGGTCTACGGCTCTACGGAAAAAAAAAACATGGAAACAGTAGCAATATTCACCACGCTACCAAATATTACAGTCATATGTCTATATATAAAAATCGAGATGTATATAAGCGGTTTAGACCTTTTATTTGGAATAATGTGCATTCCAGCATTTTAGGGGAACAGTGATAAGGCCCCCATAATCTTGATTTTATAATCGTTCTGCCTCAGTGCTTCCATGAGCAAAATATGATAGTGGAAGAGAGGAATACACATTCGACCAGTAGTTTATTTGGAGGTAGCAAGTTTGAGATGACCTTGTTTTCTCTTGCTGGGCATGGTGAATTTGATGTTCAACACTTGGGAAGATAATCCGGGGAATTATTTTCATCCAAAAATATGACCATATGTGACTTCTGCAAAAAAGAAAAGGACCTAAGTGAATAGTATCATGTGCTATTCACACTTCATTTGTCTTTTTGAAGAGGTCATATATTGTCATATTTTTTATGCAAATTTGTGGGTGCACAAGATACAACATAATCTATCTCTATGATTTATTTCGCATTTTTTGAAAACTCGTAAGTTGGTCATTCGACAATGAGGTGCGAGCGCAACTAGTTGCAAATTGTAGTTTCTGGGGAATGTAGATGGGTTTAGGAAATCCAATGGCATGACAACTCCTACGGTAGAACTTCCCTAGATTCTCCTAGAACAACAGGGATTTTTCCGCGGTTCCATTTCGACTAGTCTTACAAGAACTTTGATTTTGATTCTCGTAATGTGATCCTACTTTGGGAAGTGACACTGAAGAAGAATCACTATAGCATACAGTTCTTCTCGAAAAACATGCCATTTTTCAATTCTCCAGAGGATAATCTGGTAATGTAGATGAATTTGGGAAATCTAATGACATGACGCTCCTACATGGTGTAACATTACTAGATGCTCCTAGAGAAACAGGGACTTGTACCCAGTTTCGTTTCAAGCATAATTAGAAGAACTTTGATTTTCTGTCTTAATAATGTGTCCTACTTTAGGAAGTGCTAGTAAAGAAGCATCATTATAGCATACAGTTCTTCTGGAAAGACATGCCATTTTTCAACACTTTGGAAGATAATCTGGTAATATAGATGAATTAAAGAAATCTAATGACATGACGCTCCTACACAGTGGAATATTACTTGATTCTCCTAGAGAAACGGGGATTTTCCCCGGTTCCATTTTGACCATTATTAGAACTTTGATTTTGTGCATGATAATGTGGTATTACTTCAGGAAGTGTTACTAAAGAATAACAATTATAGTTCTTCAGGAAATACATACCATTTTCTTTTTGTTTGTCATGTCTACTGCTGTACGCAAGGAAAAACAAACTTGAAAAAAGTAGCGATATTCACCACGCTGCCAAATATTACAGTTATATGTCTATATAAAAGTGGAGATGTATTTACTATACAACTGTAATGCTAATGATCAGATATATAGTACTTTAAATCAACTGTGGCAGCTTCAAGTTGCTCCGTTGTAATCTAGGTCCACCGATATAGTTTAGACCTTTTTGAGTGAATTCCATTTTTTACCCCCTAGTTTCACGTTTGTGACAGTATTTACCCATTAGCATTTTTTCTCATTTTTACCCAATTTAACAAAACTTGTGCCACAAATTACCCCATTTAAGTTTTTCCCCTGTTTCTATGTTGACTGTGTATGCCACGCAGGTAGGGCTGGACTAACGAGCTGCTCAGATCGTTAAGGCTCGGCTCGTTATGACTCGTGATCGCTAGAGGGGCTACACTATAAGACCAGCCATGCAGATTTGCATCCTGCTGTGACGATGTTAACGAGCTTAACGAGTAGCTCGTGAAACTCATTAGATTGATTGTTTAACTCGTTAGTGTTGACGAGCTAAAATTGCTGCTCAGCTCGGTTCATTAAGAAAACAAGCTGAGCTCAAACGAGTCGAGCTACCGAGCGCTCATTAAGCTCGTCGAGCTTCGAACTTTATGTCCAGCCTTACACGCAGGCGGTTTAGTTAACCCCTGGTTTTCTTCTCGTTTATGTTCACCGCACTGAACTGAATGGGCAGTGAGCGACGCGTCCACCAGGGCCCTGTGCACACAGCTAGCTTGAGGTCGACTTGGAGCGGCGAGCAGACGGATCAATCAAATTCACACATCAAAGCTCCCACTTCATGCAATCGTTGCTCCAAAAGTCTAGCATCCAAATCCAGCGCTCCATGGACGGGTTGGCAGCAGCCACTGCTTTACCACACCGTGCAGCACGCCTTGCTGTTGCTGCCTGCATGAAAACATTGACACAGCGAGGCCGGGTGCCGACGCCGATGACATGAACTTGGACCTGCAGCCCCTGCCTCCCAAGACCTTGCTGCCTCTTCGACTATATGCAATCTAGGAGATTAGCACTGGTGCCTGGTGGCATGTATTTCGAACGGATGCGGCGGATTGGCTACCTTTGCGTCTACGGGTGGTGGCGCTAGTGCCGTTGAGTCCCAGCTGCGGCCTGTCATCTCATTGTCCTAGTCCCTCAAAGACCGTCTCATTGTCTGCATGACATCTAGATTACTCGGTGTACCATGCCTCGGCCCGGGCTTCTTCCTGAAACAGCGCAAATCCAAAGCCCAGGCCCGGCCCGTCGCAGCCGTCGGGCCTAAATTTGAGGCCCAAGCCCGAGATTTTCGGGCCAGGCCTCGGGCCGGGCTTCCCATGGCCAGGTCATACTGCTCTGCTTTCTTTCTATCCTTGCGTGTTCGCAAAAAACAACAACATCTAGATTGGGTAAAATTGGGAAAAACTTAAATAGGGTAATTTCTGGAACAAGTTTCGTTAAATTGGGTAAAAATGTGGAAAAACTGCTAAATGGGGGTAAATATTGTAACAAACGTGAAATTAGGGGGTAAAAAATGGAATTCACTCGACCTTTTTTTTTACTAATGTGCGTATTTCAAGCATCTTAGTGCGAACAGTGATAAGTCCCCCATAATCTTGATTTTAATAATCATTCCACTTAGGCGCTTCATTGAGGAAAATGTGATAATCAATAATATACTGCATTTTTGTGGATTTGTGCGTAAATTGTATGAGGGGAAAAGAGTCAGAAATTTAATAATATAAAAATAAAATTTATTTATTTGCTTTAGGGTATTGTCAAAACAAAAGAAATTCTTACTCCCAAGCCCTATTGGGAGAAATACCCAAAAATTACAAGTTGAAACGGTAATATGAATTATATGAAACAAAGATTCTGGAATAATACATTTACAGGTTCGAAATTCCATGTTTTCTAACGAATATTAGGAATGTGGTATTTCTGGAATAATTATGGAGTGGAGTTTGTAAATGAAAATCTATGACTCAGAATTTTTGTAGGACTGCTTTTCCCGATTCCTTTCTTTGTGCCACTGCTGTACATAATTGGTATTCAGAATTAGATTTGATGCCAAAGTTTCATGGTTTCTGGTTCTAGCACTCTTCCATGCACAATCAAGGTCTCGAAGTCCATGCTAGTTTGATGGCAAAGTTTCATGGTCTTCGGTTCTAACACACCAACACTTCCATGCACAGCCTAGACTGGGAGGTCTATGTACAGCTCCTGAATCTCAGACTCTAAAATAATCAGACAGTTTAAGGTTGAATGGAAAGCAAAGTATGAATGTGATGAATATAGAAAGATGTACTCTTGGTGCAAATCAATGAGCTCTAGACAGGTTCAGGCTGCGGATTCGTTGCTCATACGTGCTGATTCTATGGTTATTCTTACTGAAGCTAGATTAGTCACACTCCTATTTCTTTCAATCTACGATCCACGTCTTAGTAATCTTTTTTCTGCTGTCTGCTCTGATCAAGTGATCATTATGTCTGCATACACGTGCTCTGAATTTTCATGGATAGCTTTATCTGTTTTCTCTCCAGGCCTATTATCTGATGCAGTCTCCTGAGACGAAGGCACTAGGTGACGCTGTTGGATTTGGATCGGCCTTTCTGTTTGCCTGCGTATTTGGTATGTTTTATTTTTCACCGTCTCGTGTTTCCGATTCCATGGAACAAGAATGTGATGTTGAATCCTCCTGTTTTTTCAGGCATCAGGTTGTACAATACCCGGAAGCTGGTGCCATCCGGCCTCCTTTTAGTACTTTCTCTCGGTTCCTTGGGTGTCTTCTATTCTGCTTACTTGCAAGACAAGGTGTGAGCCGGTCGCTCTAGTTTTCTGTACTGGCTGGATCTTCCTTGAAGTTTTTCTCTGTTAAATGGGAGAACTTGAAAACTGTCGGTGTTCCTTCCAATGTTGTAGTCTCAGCAAACAGCATTTAGTGCACTATGTTTGTTGCCAATGATAAGCTGTGACGAAGCTTTCAGTCGCTAATTGCGCTGATTGCAGTGTAGAGCTTATGAGATTTCAGCATCTGTTCGCCTAAACCGTCGGCACGAACGAGTACACAGACACAGTTAGGTTGCCTGTATCCCATCACTATACAGTGAGTACAAGCGTAGATACGCTGTGGACCGTTGACATGAAATCATCACGAACGCATGCCACGCCTACTCATCTACCGATGCATCATTTGATTGCTAACTAAAGCTGGGACCTGTGAAACGTGATGCGGAACCACTCTGTAAGTGTAGATCATAATTGGGCTATCTGTTCTGTGTGTGACGTGATGACTGATGCGGTACCACTCTGTACGTGTTGGATTGGATGTCGGTCTTGGTACATTTTCGGTATGTTCACTTGTTCTTTGGCGCTGCATTATTGCTCTGGAAGATAGTGTAGGAAGGCAACATCTCAAACAGGAATAATTATAGCTCTCTGACCGAGCGCATGCTATTGCACAAATTTCTCAGTGTTCCAATAGTTCTGCTGCCCCTACGTCAGGCAAGTTGTCTCTTGCACTGCAGCACGCAGCGTTGCGGGAGCAGAGACTACACAAGAATCGCCTTTCGCCCTCGCCTCTGCCTGTCCGCGGTTTGCCACGCACTGTTGGCGCAAGGTGCCATGGTTTTGACGTACCCCATCCAAAAACCTTGGGGCTCTCACTGGATTGTCCGTCTGAGACGTGTGACCAAACGTGAAATTTGAATGTATGAACCACTAGTGCGTGAGAGATTACTAAGAAAAATTGTACTCGCTGAAGCTTCCTTGAAGGTTTTATCAGATAGAATGTTTTCAACCGAGCCGAGGCTGGTGTTCCTTCCAGTGTTGAAGTCTCAACAAACAGCATTTAGTGCCCTCTGTTTCGTTGCAATGATAATAAGCTGTCCAAACTTTCGGCCGAGTTGCACTTGGTTTCCTGAGCTTGTGAGATTTCAGCATTTGTTCACTACACCGCTCAACGACTACAAGTGCAGATACGCTGTGTACAGGACCGTTGTCAAGAATCATCATCTATAGCATGTAGATGTAACATAAACGATTTCTCTATCTTAATATAAAGACACGCGATGCTCGCGCGTGTTCTTGTAGCATGTAGATGTAGCGACTGATGTATCATTACGCTGCTAACTAAATCAGGGCCCTGTGACGAATCATGATGTGGCACCACTTTGTACGCGTAGATCCTAATAATTGGCTGTCAGCTCTAGGTGTGATGCGATCGATGTGGTACCACTGCTTTGCACGTTAAATCGGATTTGACCTGTTCTACGGCAAGCAACATGGCCTATTGTCGTTCTTGGTTAGCGGTGTAGCCGTGGTGGAGGTACCTATACCTTGGCACATTTTCGGTCTGTTCACTTGTTGCTTGTTGGTAGCGAGCGCACGCTATGGTGCACTGCGTCAGTGTTCCACCGCTCTGCTGCCCCTGCGTTTGGCAAGTTTTCTCTTGTTGCAGTGCAGCAGGCAGCGTTGGAGAAAGCTAGCAGAATCCACACAGACACAGGATCACATGACCTACTTTTGAACACGAGCTTAAGCCAGAGCTCCGTGGTCCATGGCACTGCTAGAGTGAAAAAGACAAAACTGACATTCGAACGAACTTCAGCACAAAATGACTCTATTTCGAAAGTAATTTTGAATCTAACCCGGGAGCGCTATGCCACATGGTAGTGCTCTATACAGGGGGGCTATGCCCTTGCAAACGTGACAACTCCGGGCCTCTAAAACATATAATTTCAAACTGTTGTTACTTTTGATCTACAAATTCAAATAACATGGTTCTTTTTTTTCTATGGGTTACAAATTAGATTATCTTACCAGTGCCACCGGTCTCATAATGGTTAGAGAAGTAGATAATATTTCGTGAATTATTTGCTTCTGTTTGTTTATTTTTGAATGTTTAGATGATTTCAGAAACATGGTTGAGGAACCAAGATTTTGTCCAAAATCTAGAACAATAAGAGTACCTTGAAGAGCCAAATAATCACCCACTTTGCATGCTTCACCCATATTTTCAACTATGAATTCTCACAAGAAATTTACAGTTGTCGTCATAATTCTTATAAACACTATTTTCAGAAACATCCTTAGTTACATAGATCTCAAGGTTTTTAAAATATTTTTTCGAGTGGGGATATTATCTCAAGTCTTAATAAGTACATATGTGCATGACAACTAATCTCAAGTCCAGGAGTACAAACACGATCGGTTGGACTAAGCTAACAAAGTATTACATCATCTACGTAGTACAGAAATTTGCTTGATCAATACTAACTATCAATTTTTTAAAAAAAAAGTAACACACAACTTTTAAATTGCTTGTATAAATTCATAGTTGATAATATTGGCGAAGCATGGTCAAAGTGGGTGCTTTCTTAGGGTGCTTGTTTAACTCTTCAAGGTACTCCTCTTGTTCTAGTTTTTGGACAAAATCTTCGTTCACAACCATGTTTCCAAAATCGTCTAAATATTAAACAATAAGGCAACATAAGCAAATAATTCACAAAATATTATCTACTTGTCTAACCATCATGATACCGGTGGCATTGGAAAGATAATTTAATTTGTGAGACATAGGAAAAAGAATCATGTCATTTTCATTTATAGATCAAAAGTTAGATGAATTTGAAATTATACGTTTTAGAGGGTAGCCACCCAGTCTAGGGCGCTACCCTCTTTGATTTAGATTTTTCGCGACGGCCTAGCGCCCGGTGTTGCCACATTTGTAGGTGCATAGCGCCATACTTTAGGGCACTACCATGTGGAGGGTAATGCCCCCGAGACAGTCGCTACCAAAAAGAAAACGGTTAGCTTCGAAATGATTTTCAAATAGGTTTATTTTGTAGTGTCTAGGGTCAATTTTATCCCTTTCACTTGCATGGACGGAGAAAATAGCGGTGCGCTGGTAGGTAGGGATGAAAACGGAACAAAAACTTTCCGACTTTTTTGCGGAAAAACAGAAATGGAATGGAAATACGGAATCAAAAACAGAATTTTGCGAAATGGAAACGACACAGCCTATTCCGGAGGAACAACCACGGAAACTGAAATTCCGTTTTCGGTGATTCGGAACTTTCCGTTTTTCTCTACACGGTGCTTTCCTAATCCAGCAGGTTCAGTAATTTTAGTGGGAACATTTAGTCACAACTCAAGGCCTGAGCAAAAAGAAAAGATTTGAAGCGACCATGTTTAGCCGCTATGTCTTTGAATATCATCTCCCTCTCGACTCGTTCCCAGTTCGCAATTTCAGTGTTGCACTAAGGTCAGGGTTGATAGTAGGTATTTTTACTGTTCCCAAAATTGATAACTTATGCACATGCATTATTATCATGATATTTATTTATATTTTATTTCATCTAAGAAATTTGACAAGTTTATTGGTTTACTTGAGTTTTCCTACATTATTCACGGGGTATCTTGTTTCCGGCAAACATTTATTTTTTGATCCATGCTCGTACCGTACTCGGTATGTATCCATTTCCTATAATATTTGTTTATGTATTTGTTTCCGAATTTCTGTAGTCGTCTCCTCTTCTGCAAAAAAATATAAAAATAAATGTGGCATCACTCTATTCTGTCTGTATCTGCTCCGTTCTCAGGTACTCCCTCCGTTCCAAATTAAATGACTTCACTTTGTCAAAATGTGGATATATCTATACTTGTAACATGTCTAGATACATCCACATGTTAACAAGTAGAAGTCATTTAAATTGGAACGGAGGGAGTAGTACATTGGCAGCTGCGGTGGCACTGGCTGGCACGAAATTGACTGTCCTGAACTAACTCCCACATCGGCTGCGGTGGCACTGGCATTATATACGAACCGGGACGAGACGGACAGCCGCTCCCGGCCCAAACTGGATGGACCGGCCGGCACTGTCTCTTCGACTATCCACTGCCTCGTGCAGCCAGTTGGACGAGCTTGTTTCTTCCTGGTACGTGGCCACCGCTTCAAACACACACAAGAACGTGATAAAACAACAAAATCCATTCGACCCCATGCAGATAAGGTCCGCGTCTGGAATTCCTAGGCCTGGCTACTACTCGATCGTCGACGACAATGGAACAGCTGAGCAGATTCCTCCGAGTGGCACCGAATGGGCGGTGGACGGAGTTAAGTTTTCGGCAGACACCGGAGAGGTTGCGACATTGATGGCGCGTATTTCGCTGCAGTTTCGGCATCAGTACAGGTTCGCGTCTAGGCACCCTGCCGTGCGCGGCAATGGCACCCTGCACCCACCACCGCCATTACTCGGCGCACGAGCTCTCCGTTTCCGGCCGGTTCCCGTAGTTTTCCCCTACTGATCCCCCCCTCCGTCGTGGCGCACGGCGGGCCGAAGCACCTGCTCGCACCAGCGGCCACATGTTTGAAGCGCCCCAAAACCTCTCGTGCAAGGTCAGGCGACTAGGTTTCCGTCCCCGCGCCGCCGCCGCCAGGGCCGTCCCCGCCGCCGCTCGCCTCCTCCCCTTCCGCCCCCTCCCTCACCCGCCGTCCACGCCCCCGCGCCGCCAGGGCCGTCCCCCGCCGCCGCTCGCCTCCTCCCCTGCCGCCCCCTCCCTCACCCACCGACCCCCGTGTCGTCCCTCGGGGCGGCCCGGGGGAAAAAAGACCTCACCACACCTCGGCCCCCTTCGCAGGGCCCCTGCCGCCGTCGCCGCCTTCCCTGCCGCGGTGGCGGCGGCGCCCGGCTCCCAAAGGGAGTGTGGGCACAGCGCCGGGCCCTGAGCGGAGGGCCTCGCGTGGCTCTGGAGCGGGCACGCCGGGGCGGCGGCCCCGGAACGGTGGTGCGGCGATGGTGCCCGGTGGCGAGCCGGCGGCCGGCGCCACGTTGAGGCTTGAGGAGGAGAGACGGCTGTGGCGAGGGCGGTGCAGGCGGCCTCCGGCGGCGCTCCTGGTTCTGTGTCTCTTCCAGGGCCGGTGAGTTCGGCTCGGCGGCGGCCTGTGGGTTCGCAGCAGGCGGCGCCCTGCGGGGCTTCTGCAGGCGCTGGTCTGCGGCGTGGTGGTGCTGGCAGAGCGGGAGGGGGGAAGAGGTGGTGGTGACGTGCTGTCGGCCGGCTGGCAGCGTGGCGAGATGCAGGTGCTGCGCCAAGTGCTGCGCCGGTGTCATGCAGGTGCTGCGCGAAGTGCTGCGCCGGTGTCTTCGGCCTGGTGGTGCAGGGCTATCCCGGCAGGGTGTGTTGGCCGGCGGCTTCGGCGCGTTCGGTGGTGGTTTGTGGGCGGCCGGTTCATGGTGGAGTGTTTGTTGAGCATCACCGGAAGAAATTCTTGCTCCGGTTCCTGCCAGAGCTGACAGTGGTGACGCCCGTGGGTGTCGCGGACTTCCTTGGAAGCATTGTCATGTGTGGTGCTCACTCCTCCTCCTGCGGCCTTGACTCCGGAGGGAAACCTCGGATCTGGGATCGGGCGATGGAGGCGCTGTTGCGTCTCTTTCCTTCTTGGGGGCATCGGCTCGGAGTCGCCTAGGGGTTCGAAGAAGGTGGCTGGTTGTCGGATAGCTGTGCAAGGTCCAAGTGTGCAGTTTGGCAAAGAGGTTGCTTTGGGTGGAAGATGGGTCGCGGCTGGACTTTGGTAGTCGAGTCTCTCGGCGTGTTCGATGGGTCCTTCTGCTCCGTTGTGTTGCTGTGGAGTCGGAGCTGCGGTGGAGGGTGTCCAGGCGGCGACGATGACCGGCCACCGGTGGCTTCGCAGAGTTCTCGATCGGCGCAGGTTCAGCATATTTCCCTTGTGAAGCTCGTCGCCAGATTCGGAGCTGTCTGTCCTTGGCGCGTGTGGCCAATTGTTGGCATAGGCCGGCATGGGCTCCGATGCTTATGTGAGGCTCCGTTTGGGAAGCTGCTGGTGAAGTCGGAGTCGCTGGCTCGCGGAGGAGTGATGACGATGAAACTTCGTGGCAACCTCGACATGGTCTCCTTGTGTGTTTGTGCTTCGTGTGGGTAGCCGGGTTGGCTGTGGTGGTGTGCCCAGTGTGGTCGTGTTCCATGACGACATTGGTGCATTGTACGGGTTTTCGGCCGGTTCCCCTGCAAATGAACCGGTCAATTCTCTTCTACTTTTTTAAATAAAATGAGGCAATGTTGCCCGTTTTGTTCAAAAAAAAAACCTCTCGTGCCTCGTGCCCCCTATCGGATCAGCTCTCACGGGATTATTCGTGTCAGGTGCTCAGACAGAATCCGAAATTTGAACGTACCAACAGCAATGTCCGAGAAGAACATTCAAAAAAAGCGTGTGAGACAACAAGGCAATCCAGTGAAGTGGATCTATCATCAGGTGAGATCGATCGACGATTTCTTGGAAGCAATCTACAGTAGTAAGCTACACTGTTTGTCTGCGCGCGCCGCTCGCTCTACACGCGCCACGCCGGCGGAGGTTGCCGGCGGCGAGGCGGCGTCCTCTGCCGCGGAGCCGCCGTCTGTCTGGCGGGCTCCCGGTTCTGGGCGGCAGGGGCGGCGAACACCTCGTCCCAGATCTCGGCGAAGGCGCGGAGGATGGCGTCGTGGTGGCGGGGCGCGTTGAGCGCCAGGAAGCGGCGGAGCAGCTCGCGGAGCTCGTCGCCCGCCACGATCCCGTTCTCCACGATCATGTTGAGCATCGACCGCCGGAAGTCGGCCAGCGGGTCCTCCGACTGCTTCACCACCGCCACGCTCCCGTCCAGCCGGTTCCCGCCGACGACGAAGCCGTTGTTGTTGTTGTTGGCGTCGCAGCTCTTGGCTTTCCGGTGTTTGGGCGGTGTCGGCGAGCGCTTGGAGTCTTCTTTGTTCTTGGCACCATCCTCCTCCTCCTCGGTCTTCGCGTCCTGCTGGAGCGGCTCCAGCGGCGGCGGCGGCGGGAGCGGGCGAGGTGGGAGTGGCGTAAAGTGCGGGTCTCCTCCTTCTTGCCTGTTGACTTTGTCGACCCTCCGATTCTGCTGCTGGGTCTGAACCTGCTGCAAAGATGGCGGCCGTGGCTGCGGCGGCGAGAAGTCCCCGTGGCCTTCTTTGATGCTGGGCTTGTCGTCGCTGCGCACGGCTCGACGCTGCACGGGCCGCGACGGCAACGGAGGGGGCGGAGGCAGCGGTGGAGGAGGAGGCGGCGACAGGTAATTTCTCGCGGGGCTCTTCCGCGCGGCGGCGCAGGACTTGACGCTCTGCTCGAGCTCCCGGAGCTCGCGCAGCAGGCCGGAGAAGCTGGGCGTGGTGGCGGAGCTGGCGCGCTTGCACTCGACCTCTTCGCCGCCGTCGGCCTCGGCGTCCTCCCAGAGGAAGGAGGAGGAGGCGGAGGGCACGGTGAGCGTGCCGGTGGACGCGGACCCGGAAGGTCGCGCCCTCGCCCCGCGCGTGGTGGCCGTGGTCGCGGTGGACGCCTCCGTGCCGGAGCGCGGCGACGAGGCGGCCACCGCCGCCGCAGCCACGGCGACGGCCTTGGGGTCCTTGCAGCCGCAGCCGAGTGCGAAGCCGACGCCGCGGAACCGCTTCCTCGCCGTCACGGCGGGGCTCATCCCCTCCCTCGGTGTAGTCGATCTTGAACGGTGGGCTGGGCTGACAGGAATCTTGGACGGTGGCAAGCCGGGGCGGCCTTATATTGTAGAGGCGTTGGCATTCGGCTCCGCTGGCTCACTTGTGGGGAGAGTTTATGAAGCGGACGACGAAGCGAAGCTAGTGAGCGAAGTACATGCACACTCATACAACAGATACAGTACAGTTTAACGCTATACGTGAGTGACGACGTACGCCGTCCGTCTTCCTTTCGCTTGAAGACGGGATTCGCTAGCTAATTCCAACGCAGTACAGCCAGATCGCCAAACGGAACAACTGTTCTGACGAACAATAAGTACGCACGGGAACAAAATTAGCTGACGGAACGGCCCACGCCTGACGTCCTCATAAATCCGGGCAGTGAACCGTATCCTTCGGGGCAATTGTTGGACAGGTACAGGGCAACCACCATTACAGAATACGCGAACAATGCTGACAACGTAGGGCGGGGTATGCCCGCTCGCATGTGCAATCATACATGGATTGTTCTGCGGTGGCGCAGCGCCCGTTCCCTGAACTAGATGGATAGAAAGATTTTGTGCTCCGATTGTTCCTTGGGGTTGGATGGAGCAGGGAGGAATGGAATGGGGAGGGCGTGCCGCCTATTTGGACGAGCTCGCATGTGCTTGCGTTGGCATCATCGATCGAATCTTCCGACCGTACGTGTAGCCTCTACAGTACACGAGCTCAATACTCTATACAAGTGAATTCCTTTCTGAAATACTCCCTACTGTAGTATCTTAATCGGGCTGTTAAGTGTAGGTTTTGACCTGCTAACCATGTGTCTCCATTGCCACAAATCCTGCTAGCTAGGATCCTATGATAGGCCTACGCACGTGCAAGTGCCAACATCGCTCTCGTCATATAATGATCGATTCAAATGGAACACTTGCAGCTAGCTTGGTTAATGTTCCCTAATCTGAACTCGCGAACCGGTTAATAACTAAAGAAGAACAGCATCATGGCTACCGGACCGGGCATGTGAAAGGCAGACAGGAGTATAAAGCCACCTTCTTCTCTGAGGCAGGCCGAGCTCCATTTACTTTACTGCCGGATGAATGCAGCGGCGATCTATGTACTCCGGTCAAATCATCTGATGACTCATAAAAGCCCCTGAGCTGCTGCTGCTGCGCTCTTCTGCTCCGAGATCCGTCGTCTTCCTCGAGACGGCCCAAAAGATTGTGCTCGATCCTATCTCGTGATTTGGTTTGACCCCATCATTTTTTTTTTGCTGGCAAACGGACCGAAATTCATGATGGGAAAATCGGATGGAGGAGGTGTCACCAAAATATTGGTAGGCCTTTTTTTTTTCCGGGGATACTGGTAGGCCTTTGAATAAGCCGCTCAGAAATGGGTTTTTCCTCCTGCTATGCCCCCGTTGCTGCGGCGACGGTTGTCTGTGCTGGTGACAGATAGAAGATGGTGAATCTTGTGTGTTGGGTTCGTGGTGGAGGCTGACGCTTCTGATTCCCTACTCCGACGTCGTCGTGCGGGGTTGTTAGTTCTGAAGTTTGATGGCGTGTCCGGGGTCATGCTGCCCCGGTCTAATTCTTTTAACGATAATGGTTTGTCCTATGGCAAACTACTTTGGAGGTCCGAGAAGTTGCTGATGAGCGATGGAGCCGCGTCGAGCTCGGGTAAAGAAGTGATATGTCTCTCTTCTCTTTGGTGGCCGCTACGGTGGTGTCGAAGTATAAGGGTAGGCGTTGGTTTGTCAAATAAGTTTCTCCTATCTTTTCAGTTCTTTAAGGTCGGTATTTACGTGCCTTGTAATTTGATCTATATTTTATAAATGATTACCGGCAAAAAAAAAAGCGTTGTCAAGGACGTATATAAACTTTGTTTCGTTGTGCTACAAAAATAAAACTTTAATACAACATCGACAATGATGCCGAGTCCAGTTAAAACTCCAAACTATAAACTCATGAAAGTCTATAAAAAATGTAATGTGAAAGCATTCATATATGTGGGTACCCTAGGAACATTTTACTCTTTTTTTAAACTTTTCTCTCAAGTTTTAAAAAGTAAAACCACTCTAAACAGCCGAGTTAAAATTTGAAGTGTGGTTCGTATTCGTAGCTTCCTACAATACTAAAACAATTCGCGAGTGTTAGAACGATATATAGTAAGAATTTTAAAAAATATCAACCACTATGAGCATCTTTTGAAATATACTTTTCCCAATTACATAACACCTGTATGCCCGGTTCGCACGAGCATTTACGATAATGATTTATTTAGCAATGTAGAAGTTATGAAAGAATGGGACTATAAATAGCTACAAACTATACAAATTTATTTTCATGCTTTTGTTTGTGCAAACAAAATATTATTTTGATGCAGATACATGAGGGCTACCAGTCAAGGAAGCATTGTCACCTATATACTCAAGGCCGCATAGTTTAATTATTCTCGGCATCAACCACTGGTGAGATTACAATTTTATAATGTCTTTTTCAAATAAAGAGAGCTCGAGTGTTCAAGAATAGAAAATCCACATCCTAAAATTACAAAGTGCTGGGGACTTTGGGTCTGAATTCTGAAAAATGTGTTGCTGCTGCTCCGACATACATGTCCTTTAGTAGTAAGATTATTATGCTATTTATGTCAAAATAATAATATTATTATGTTACTGCTAGCATTTGACTCTACCTTGCCAATCTGAAGAGCAGTTCGGTTAGGTAACGAAAAGACATCATGATGGCATGCACCGCATGACTTTATCCTAGTGGTACAAACGGAAAGAACGATCTGGATGATATAAAACTATTCCGAGTCGTACGGCGTCAGCTCTACCGTGTCCGCATCTGCACATTTTCTCACGTCCACCGGGATGTTGCGCGCATGAACGTGGAAGTGGGTAAGCACGGATGAACGTTGTTGCAGGCAGTGAATCAGCAGCATCATGAGACCTTTTATGCAAGAGGAGCACTAGCCCGTGCTCGTGTGCAGTGCATAATTGTTCTGGACAGCTAAGCTACTATACCCATGCTGCCTTTGCATGATGCTGTTCAGATGTTGACCTTCAAAGTCTAGCTTTTTGTTTCCTTCTTTTGAGGGAATGTAAGTCTAGCTTCTTCCTCTTTTGAGGGAATTTTTAGACAATAAAGGGAAGTTTAGGTGTTGACATGAGTGGACCAAAGTATCTCGATATAGGCACAATACAAAACTGAACCGGTATTAGAGGAGAGGGGAGAAAAATAGGGCGATCTCGAGGCGACTAGGGTTTCAACCCCTTTGCAAGCTCGATGTCGCGGGTCCGCCCCACATTCGATGGCTTTTAACATTTGGAGGGATGGCGGATCCCGTCTCTCGCCGGCGGGCGGTAGATTTCTCGTGTCTTGTTTTAGTGGCGATATCCCGACGTTAGAATACGGTACTCCACGCCCTATCTCCGCTCTGCCGGTTGTGCACCTAGTGTTGGCAGAGAGCGCATGGAACTGTGTGTCCCGCAAATTTTCTGGGATCCGATTGGTCTATGCTCGTCTGTTGCGCTGGTTCTTCGGGGTCTTAGCACGCCGATTTCTTGTCTGTCTATTAGGAATCTCAAAGTTTTCCCCGGCTCCGAGGAGGGAGGGGCAAGGACGGCGACACACGTTCAACGCGTTTCAGTGCTTCTAGTTATCGCTAGGTAGTAATTTTTCTTTTGTAATTTTATTACTCTTGAAGATTTTTGTATTACTGTTGATTATTTATTATTAATAGATTGGTGGACCTCTTCAAAAAAAACTTTATCCACTAAAACAAATTGAATTATGTCTACATGGGCCTGTTTGTCGTCGATTTCTTTATCTATCCTTTTAACCGGTCCAACCAAAAAGGGCAAGTCTGGGCCAGCCCCAACAATTATTATGCTTAGCCCACTGCAATCCTCTTCGTAGTAGGCCTCTCCTTTCCTCTCGGCCCGTGGCCGTCGAGCCGCCGATACGGTGCTCGCGGACAGCGGTCACCGGTCAAACCCACCCGGGTCTCCGGCTCTCCGCTCCGGCACCGGCCACCGCAGCTCTCCCACCATCAACATGGCCCAGGCTCCGGGCCGCGCTGCCTCCGCCGTCCGGCTCTTCGACGCGCACTGCCACCTGCAAGACCCCCGCATCGCGGCGGTCGCCCCCTCCCTCATACGCGCCGCCACAGCCTCCGGCGTTGCCCGGTTCGCGGTCAACGGCACCTCCGAGGTACGCCCAGCTCTATCCCTGCCCATGCCCGAGAACGCAGGCAACCTCTCCTCCCTGACTCTTTCTTTACTGGTTGTATGCAGAAAGACTGGCACCTGGTGAAGCAGATGGCCCAGGAGCACCCAGCCGTCGTCCCCTGCTTCGGCCTCCATCCATGGCAAGACTCCTTGGCTGCTTCTCGCGGTGCACTGCTGCTTATGCTATGTGGGTTCTAAAACCGTGAATTTGCGTAGGTGGGTGCCGGAGAGGTCGCCCGATTGGATGGATTCGCTCCGGAGATTTTTCTCAGAGACCCCAGAGGCGGCTGTTGGGGAGGTGAGCTTTATCCGTCAATTTGTCACTCTTCCTGGTTACTAGCCAGCAGTAGAACTGCGGCAATAAGTAATAGCCTCGACTGCCGCAAATTGCTAACCAAGGCTTTTCCCTAACAGCATTGTTCTGGAATAGTCTGAAACTCTAAATTAGGATCATTTGGTTCTGCCAGTCATTGAGTTTTTAATGCTTATCAGCAATATGTTTTTTTAGCTGCGGCCTCTACTTGCTGTAATTTAAAAGCTGAAACTGCATTTCTGAATTTAATGTACTACTGTTTTCAAATTTGGTTAGAGGTCAGAGCCTTTTCTGTTTCCTTTTGGCATGTGATATATCTTCTCATATGTCACCATTGTGCAGATTGGTCTGGACAAGGGATCACATGGAAAAACTATTGACTTTGGAGAACAGGTTTGTTAGCATGGACCCATCTGCACCTCATGTTGCATATGATTTTACCAACAGATTCAGTTACATGATCTGATGCATATAACCATTTTCGCTATCCCACCATGGCTTTAGTTGTGCCGTTTTATTATATACTATAATAACAGCAACATAATGTCAACACAGGTTGAAGTATTCCAACGACAACTTGAACTAGCTAAGGAATTGGAGAAACCTGTTTCTGTTCATTGTGTACGTGCCTTTGGTGATCTTCTGGAAATATTAAAGTAAGGCATGTATATCTGGCCTTTAGTATTTTTAGTTCTTGTATGTAGCTATGTATGACAGGTAGGGATTGTTTGTTTGTCCAAGTTGAAATTTTAGTTTCTGAAAAAGTGAATTATCCATGATATGGCACACACCAGATTCTTAGTAGGGTTTAACTTTAGATTATTTTATACACATCGCCAAAACCCTTAAAGTACTGCTC
Source organism: Poa pratensis (assembly GCA_947311845.1). Lineage (NCBI taxonomy): Eukaryota > Viridiplantae > Streptophyta > Magnoliopsida > Poales > Poaceae > Poa > Poa pratensis. The sequence goes on from CAMZMU010000047.1 coordinate 23,977,617, forward strand.
TTCTAGATAGAAATGTCATACTGAAGTGCAGGTTCCATACTTACAGTCAAGTATTGTGGGCGTCTTGTAGTTTCTCATTTCTTTTCTCTACAAATAACCCTTATGACATGTTAACTTTCTGGCTGCACCCAGGCGAACTGGGCCTTTCCCAGCAGGTGTGCTGTTGCATTCTTATCTAGGGTCTGCAGAAATGGTGCTCGGCCTTGCAAATTTAGGTTGTTACTTTTCGTTGTCTGGGTTCCTTACAGGCATGAAATCCACTAAGGCAAAGCAAATGCTCAAAGCAGTAAGTAGGTTATTTCCCTTTTTCCTGGGAGTAGGTATGTAATCTATTATGCTTTATGCACCATTCCATCTCACAAGTATTTACCTATGAAATGCATTTGTATTTGTTATAGATACCTTTGGACAGAATTCTGTTAGAGACAGATGCACCTGATGCATTACCAAAGTTGGACAATGTTTCTCTAGTAACAGTCCCTGTGGACACTTCAGATGCAGATGCAGCTGCCTCTTCAAATGAATCCTTGAACCATCCAGCTAACATCCACATTGTAAGATTTGTGCCCTGATTCCTCTGCCTGATAGTTTTGGTATCAAATCTTCATGCTTTTCCCCTTGCCACCTTGTTGCATAAGCTCCATGCTATTTTTCCTATCATTAGACAGTTCCCTGATGATGAAAATATTCTTGTCCCAACTAGTATACTAAGGTGTCTATGAAGAGCAGAACTTTTCTAGGGTAAGAGCATCTCCAACCACAATGGCCCAATTTGACCCATCATTTGTCCGCGGACATGTCCGCTTTGAAGTTTGAACCCTCATGTATCTGTGCACGCAGCCATGTCCCTTAAATTGTCTGGCCAGTTGCATGTGATTGGTGGGGATGGAGAGAAAAAGAGAAAATAAATAATAAAGAAAGAGATAAACTGGTCCGAGTGGATGTGGCGGACTGTCCGGACATGCCGGGGCACCCTCATTTCCACCCCATATATGGGCTGAAAGTGGGGGTGCCGGACAGTCCGGACATATAGGGGGAAAGTGGGTTGTCCGGTTTGCCCGCCCCGACATATAGGGACAAAGTGGGGGGTCCGGTTGGAGATGCTCTAAACACAATATTTTCTCTGGGTACTACTATTTCAGCGTTGACCGGTCTGTTCGGTATAATGTCATTGCAGTGTGTAATGTTTAAGAAATGCACAATTGCCTATTAATGTATTTGCTGCTATTTCTTTTATTAATTTAAGCTTGTGGCAATGTCACTACTCGCTGCAGGTTCCACCTGTCCAAAAATGGTTTCACTTCACAAGTCATCTCATTCTCACACAAATCAGTGATGGTTTAAGGAAATTATTCTAATGAAATGCGCCTCATTTCTATTTTATTTTCAGGTTTTGAGTTATGTGGCGTCGCTGCTTGAAATGCCAGAGACAGAGCTCGCCGAGGTGAGCTACAAGAATGCTACGAAGCTGTTTTCCTACCCTGGATCAAAAGTTCACCCTGAAGGTGAAACTGCTTGATTGGGGGTGGACATCCAATTTGAACCATGTTCTTCTTAATACTGGTGCGTTCTACTTCTGGATGTTGGCTCTATACTGTATATTACGGTAATAACTTTTAGATAGGGAGCTATCAGGTAATAAGTAAGGAAGTGGCTAGTATCTAGACTATTCTATCATGCCAAATTTCCTTAGTCGAATGTAGCCAGTAGTTTTTCACGTTGCCGTCCAATGATGACTGGTATAAAGCATATGGCTGGCAACCAAGCAGTGCTCCTGTACATGTACTGAGCCATCAAAGTATTGTGTATTCTGGATTGTCTACCTTGTAGCGTTCCAACAACACCAGGCTCCTATTGCATCCAATTGTCATCTCAAGTAGTACCACGGAATCTCTCATCACTGACTGTTGAGCTTTGTGCGCGGTGAGTGGATTCGAACTGCAAGTTTATCTGCTTTAAACTAAGATGAAAAGATAAGAAAAGGCGGCTTCGATCCTCTTATGATAGGTTTAGCCGCCCTAGTTCCAGATGAAATATTCATGGTACATGCTTTTTCTTGTGGCGCCTTGTTGCATCCTGACTAGTATGCTAACATGTATATAAAGAACTAAAACTTTCTAGGGTAAACACAGTATTTTCTCTGAGTACTATTTCAACATTCACGTACCCTGTTCGACATAATGTCAATGTTTAAGATCACAATTGCCTGTTAATGTATATGCTGCTTCTTATTGCTTAATGATCCACTCCGTGTGCGGGTTCCATCTCTCCAAAAATGGCCTGTTTACTTCACAAGTTCTCACAGAAATCAATGGTGGATTAATGAAATGATTCTAATAACTGTGCCCCTTTCCGTGTTCTTTTCAGGTTTTGAGTTATGTGGCGTCGCTGCTTGAAATGCCAGAGAATGAACTCGCTGAGGTGATCTACAGGAACGCTACCAACCTGTTTTCCTACCCTGGATCGAAAGTTCACCCTGAAGGTGAAACCGCGTGATTGGGGGTGGACATCCAATTTGAACCATGTTCTTCCTAATCCTGGTGCGTTCTGCTTCTGGATGTTGGTTGTATACTGTATATTACGGTAGTAACTTTTAGATAGGGAGCAATCAGGAAATAAATAAGAAAGCGGCTAGCATCTAGACCGTGCTATCATGCCAAATTTCCTTAGTCGAATGTAGCCAGTAGTTTTTCACGTTGCCGTCCAATGATGACTGGCTGGCAACCAAGCAGTGCTCCTGTACATGTACTGAGCCATCAAGTATTACGTATTTTGGATGTCTAGCTTGTAGCGTTCCAGCAACACAAGGCTCCTTAGTCCGCTTGTCATCTCAAGTAGTACCACGGAATCTCTCATCACTGACTGTTGAGCTTTGTGCGCGGTGAGTGGATTCGAACGGCAAGTTTATCTGCTTTAAACTAAGATGAAAAGATAAGAAAAGGCGGCTTCGATCCTCTTACGATAGGTTTAGCCGCCCTATTTCCAGCTCCAATACCTAAACCTTATCGTTAATAACGTCCACTTCCTGATCTGACCGACGAGACGCGCCGACCACGACCAATGGAGTGTGGCTCGACGCAATTCGGCACACGCTCGCTTTCGACTTTCGGTAGCAGCGTAAAGGAACAAAAATCAGATAAAAAGACGCACTCGATCGCCAGGTCATCAGTGGATCGAAGAATCTCGGAGATGTTTGCGCGTGAACAAGAGCAAGAACACTGCAAACCTGCGGCTGAGATAACCAGCAAACTGAAGCAGCAATATGTGTGCATATCTGATTCCATGAGATGACAAGGAAGCAGTAAAGCAAACTAATTAAACAAGTAACTACTACGTGGTACTGTGCATGGAAGAAACGACTAGCTACTCTGTACTCTGTACTGGTAGATCGCTAAGCTCATGCATGTGCACCGGGCGCTGGAGGCGCCTCGATCGATCCACGGCCGCAGCAGCGGCAGGGATCGGAGGCGAGGAGGGAGAGCCAGGCGAGGACGGGGGTGCCGAGGAGGACGAGCCCCGCGGGCACCATCCACAGGCGCGCGTGCGCCGGGTGGAACGCCAGCGCCCACCATACCAGCAGCGCCACGCCGCCCAGCCCCACGGCCACCAGGCACGCCGCGGTGGCCGCCACGGACGAGAACGACGACGACGCCTTTGCCGTGGCGGCGCCGTTGGTCGCGGGCTTCGCGGGCGCCTCCATGGAATTCTCCTGGTCGGAGGAGAACGTACGTCGTCCGACCGAGTGAGTCCAAGTGTTGTGCGCATATATAGCCGCGTGTCGTGGCTGGAGACTGGAGACTGCACCGGCGGCGGTCGTGTACTCGTGTGCACAATAGAATAGGCAGACCCGGACTGGGCACTGCTAGCCTGGTGCAACTTCTGGAGTGTAATATTCCCGTCGTTGGTCTACTTTGTTTCTTTCGCCAATGATCTCCTTTCCGCCCAGAAACGACCGAAAAAGCAGCAGAGAAAAGAAGTTGCTAATACAAGTCGCCATCGTCGATCACATTCTACACGTGCAGTCCAATGTATCTGATTAAGCATTAAGAAAAGTGCACAGGAGGATGAAACCACAGCCAGCGAGAGCACATCTCGTTTCATTCTTGTTGGTTCTGGAACAAGGCGCGGACGTTGACGGGCGAAGCATCGACGGCGCCGCCGTCGACGAGCCTGCCAGCGACGATGAAGTTGACGGCCTCGGTCGGGTGGAACGCGTCCCAGAACACGTACTTGGAGCGGTCCTCGCACAGGGTGGAGCTCGCGTTGGCAATGCCGATGCACAGGAACGGAGGGAAGCTGCCGCCGCAGCAAGGGTCCAGTGCATTCTCGAAACCTGCAGGCCATACACGCGACACATCCAAGATTCAGTTCTCAGTTCAGAGAATGCGAGACCACCGAGTACCAAATTTCTTCAAACTTTGTGCTTTGCAACACTGCATCTGCCTACCGTATTGGCGATGCTGCTGGATGATCTCCATCACGATGTCGTGGGTATTCATGTAGACGAACACGCTCTCTGGACCCATCTCCTTGTTCAGCCTGCCGATCATCCTCTTCAGCTTCTTGTTGTAACCTTCGCAGAGCTTGTTGGCAGCTGATGAACATTCGCCTGCAGGAATGAACTCCAGAGCACGAACGTACGGTATGCAACCCAGAGGCCCGATGTCGGCCACAACGAATTTTCTAGCCCCAAGCTCGTTGAGCCGCTTCATTTTTTAAAGAAAATTGCAGTGTCAGTTTAGGATTAATGGGTGCAGACGAAAAGAAAATTCAGTAGCTAGGACACTGAGGTAGAGGTTAGTGACACCTTCAGATGAAACGCCAACTTAGAAACCAAGGCGTCCTGAAAAACTGCAGCATCAGGCTTCTGTCCTCCGAAGAATGGTACTGAAGGTGAGAGGAACTCCAGAATGTCGTTGGATCCCGCAGCTACTGTGAAGAGAGACTTCTCCAAGAACTCAGCTGCAGCTTTCTCCCCCATGCTCTCCAGTATCTCTGCTCTCGTCTTCTCAAAATAGCTGATTTGCTGTCCTAGTGGCACCCTTCCAATCTGCCAACCCAAATCACACATTCACACGATCAAAAATTCAGAAACAAATCAAGCTGTCAGGAAGCATAAAAAGTTGAGCAGTTCACATTACATAAAAGGAACCAGTCTCGTCGAAAATGCCGGAAGAACCAGAAGCATAGTTGACACCACTGCTGGTCACTTCAGTGCTCGAGTTCGGAGCCAAGTAGGGAGGAGCAAATGTTTCCTGTCCCAATGCTTCACCTGAGAACATGGTGCCAACAATTTTTTTGTTAGATCAGACATGAGAATCTACAAACAGTTCCCATGCAAATTTGTACTTAATAATTACCCTGCTGAAGAAGAATCCATTTATCACGCCTTCTTTGAGTGCACATGGGCAAGGCAATTCTGGCAAGAACTCAAGAAAGCTACCATGGTTAAACTACCGAACTTGTGCCCAACTTCATGGGCGACGGATCTGATCGAGGGGAGGTTGATCAACGAAGAGACTGCTAGCACAATTCTGTTGGGTGCTGGTCTGTCTGGATAGAGAGAAATACTGTTTCGCATGGCGACAAAGGAAGAACGGTTACATCATCCGTAAAGTGGACATTAGATACCACCATCGACCTGGCTCGGACTGGAAAAAATAAAAGCCCAAAACCAGCTCGAGTTTTGGCTAGATGGAGGAAACCAGACCCCGGTATTTACAAGATAAACGTTGATGCTAGCTTCCGAGGGGAGGAGATGCAAGGGGGAACAGGCTTAATTGTAAGAGACCACAATGGAGCTATGATTCGAGCTCAAGCTTTGTGGTACGAAGATGCAGCTAGTGCTCTAATTATGGAAGCTGAAGCAGTCCGAGACGCTACGAAGCTAGCTGTTGAGAGAGGCTACCTGAAGATGCACATCGAAACGGATGCACAGGAGGTAGTGAAAATCTGGAATGACCCCGGCGCTGGCAGATCGGATATAGCCAGTATACTATGGGAGGTTAAGGAGCTTGCTGTTGGTTCTCTTACTAGTTTTCATATGTCTTCTATTGGTAGGCTTGCGAACCAGGCAGCCCATAGTGTAGCTAGTAAGGCATTAGTGTCAGGAGGAGATGTTTGTGGTTAAATTTTACGCCACAGTTCTTAGTCTCTATTCTTGAGAAAGACTGTTATGACTATGAGTAATCAATGAAGATCCATGATTCGCAAAAAAAAATTACCCATGACATCTGCAATGGTCCGCCCGTTGGTGAACCTCCCGGTTGGCTTGCCACCGGAAAACGAGAAATCAACACCGTACGGCGGGGCGTTGGCCTTGGAGAGGGTCACCAGGTAGTCATTGTTCCCTGCATCGACGAGGGAGTCGCCGAAGATGAAGAACGCGTGTGACGATGCTGGAGATGGAAGAAACAAGAGCAACAGCATCAGTGCCGTGAGGTGTGGAGAGCAGCAGCAGTAGGGAGGAAGCACGGCCATCTTATGTATGGTACTGGTACAGCCGGTGGGCGTCTCTAGGACTGCATATATGTTCCTTGCATTGGGCACTGGCATGCTTACCGTGCCTACCATTTGACATGGTCACCGTTTGACAGCTTCAAGAGAAGATATGAAATGTTCCCACTGAGGTGGTGTGGGGTGACATATTGGATCTGGATGACATGGTTTTCGGTTGGGAGCACTACAGTACAGGCAAGCAGTTAGACAAAATTCTCAGCATGAAACTCTGCACAACAACGTATCGGAAATATTCGTATACGAAACAATGCACTGTGCACATAGCACACTAGCTTTTGTGGTACACAGTAGAGTCGAAGTTCACTATGAATTCCATTCATTCACTTATAGGAACCACATGCAATCTTTTGTCGTCAGCAGTAAACCATTACAATGTACACTGAAAACTGCAGTACCTACAAACTAATTGGCTGACCGTTTCTATTCACACAAACTAGAGGAACGGCCAATCAGCTAAATAGAAAAGCGAAAAATAACCCCATTACCAATTACATATACAATCTCACTGTCATATCATACCCAAGCTTGTCTTGCTTCTCTGGGTGCATCAAAGGCAACCACGTCTGGAGCCTTCCTCAATGACCTATTCAACTGAAACACAGGGTGTCTGCAAAGCCTCTCGACACCTTTCCTAAAGCTAAATCTCTCGAACAAGCCTTCTGCATTTCTGTTACCAAATTCTTTTCCGGAACTACTGACTCGGCTATTCGAATCAATATCAAGAGGAGGAACTCCACTGTAGCACTTATTGTGGTCCATGCCACACTTCTTCTCTTGTCCTTCAAAATCATTTTTGAATTATGATCTTGTTCAGCTTCCGATAGGAACTGTTCCGAAATAGCCTTGTCAATCATAGGGTGATCGACGGTTTCCTGACGTGAACAAATGAACGGTTTCTCCAAATGCTCTGGCATCTGAGGTTCATCTTGGTCATTTGAGGAACCGGAGCATGACTCCAATGCATTAGGTGCTACAGCTGCCTGCTCTCTTTCCTTTAAGGTCTTCACGATTAAAGTCCTGAGGAAATTCATCACCTGAACTGCATGCATCAGGGCAGTTAATGGATCGGCCATCTGGAAGAGAAATATCCTGGGATTAGTATATGCATGTGGATGTACTGGGTTCGCTCTGGAGATGTGAATAATAAATATTTTCAATAACCTGAGTCATGTTTGGTGCAAAAACCATAGCGATGTTTCGAGCATTCATCTTGTTGTAGCTTTCAAGCACTACAACATCGGCCATTAGATTAATAGCCCAATTAAGCAATGCTGCTTCCACTGGTGGTAGCATACAAGCAAGGAGAGCACACTCCTCTTCTGTGTTGCAGTGCATTACTTGTTCTGGTGTCAATGAGTCCAATACTCCTGTTGGAAGTTCCCGAAACCATGCCTAAAAAGGAGCACCAAAGATGACGAAATGATGTATAAGAAAAATTGTTAGATAATGTGTACTGCTGAATAAATTGACCACAAATAAAATATCATTCATGTTCAGTTTCATGCTATTGGTCAAACTTAATGTGTATTGTTCCTTCTGTTAGACTTAATTGTAATCCATATGAACAGGCAAGGAGTAGTACTCCTTCCTCTTCATATCCCCTTGTAAATGCCACTAGTGGGGGCTTTTCCCACTCCTTATAACATGTAACCGAGCCCCCCATCAAGGGCATCGCTTCCACCAACATGGTATGCAAGAAGTTTGGGCACCCCGCAAGCGACTGTTGGTGGCGCTATGCGGACAACAATGATGAAGATGATTCTTATACTGAAGAAAAAGGTGCTTATGGAGTTGACACCAATTGGTATATGGATACTGGCGCCACAGATCACATCACTAGTGAATTGCAAAAATTGACAACCCATGACACTTACAAAGGACATGATCAAGTTCACAACGCCAGTGGTGCAGGTATGACAATTGCGCATGTTGGTCACTCAATATTACCTAACCCCCATAGTTCCATTCGATTAAATAATATGCTCCATGTTCCTAGTGAATTTTCTGATGCAGACTGGGCTGGTTGCCCTGATGACAAACGATCTACAGGAGGTTTTGCTATATTTTTTGGTCCAAATTTAATATCTTGGAGTGTGTGATAATCTTGGGGCTACCTATCTCTCAGCTAATCCAGTCTTTCATGCCCATACAAAGCATATTGAAATTGACTTCCACTTTGTTCGAGAGAGGGTTGCCAACAAACAACTAGACATCAAGTTTATCTCTACCAAAGATCAAATAGCTGATGGCTTCACCAAGAGTTTACCTGTTCAAAAGCTGAATGAGTTCAAACATAATCTAAATCTTTCCCAAGTTTAGATTAAGGGGGGGTGTTAGACTTAATTGTAATCCATATGAACAGGCAAGGAGTAGTACTCCTTCCTCTTCATATCCCCTTGTAAATGCCACCAGTGGGGGCTTTTCCCACTCCTTATAACATGTAACCGAGCCCCCCATCAGGGGCATCGCTTCCACCAACACCTTCCTGACTACTGATATTTCAGGCTCTAAACATGTTCAGTTGCAGAAAAGAAGGCGGACATCTCATGCACACAGCATATCTGTCGGCTAGTCTCAGGTATCTGTTGAAGCTAAAAGTAAAAGAGAGAGAGATTGTTGCAATTAGTGTTACTGTGGAAGTTTTCAGCACCTTTATCAACCCAGCCAGGCAGTGTAAGTCAACTTCATCCGAAACCACGCCACTGTTTATTTGGTCCCTGACACAGATCTCTTGACTATTTTCTCCGTTAATTCTGAAGATTCCTTCAATCTAAGAACACAGTGGATATACATAAGCATTCTGAGGGGTTGAAACTGACATCTGAATTGTTGTTTTTCATTAGCTTCAAGCTGGACATACCTTAAGTCCTTCTCGTAGATACAACTCCCTCTGCATCATCAGCAGTATTATGGGCACACTATTTCCTCTTTCATCATATGAACATTGCAAAGAGGTTGGTGAAACGCCAAACACACTTGCACTGCACGCGGAATTAAAACTAGAAACGGTTAGCAACTAGCATTCAACAATAATTCGGAGGCAATTGTAGCAGATAACTTTCATTCTCAAGCAACTATAATTTTACCAAAAAGACACTAGGAAACAACGGCAGTATGACCAGAAGGGCTTTCATATTCATTAGCTCATCTTACTGGGTTATTATTATACATAGAAATCCTGACATCCTGATTTGATGTTAACAATCTAAAAAATGATGTGAATGACATTTATCAATGCAAAAGGTAAAGAAAATCCCATACTAGGTCTGATGCAAGTACAGCTGACGAGATCAACCTAACCCAAAATATAAGATGGATGAGAAAGATTCCCATGAGCTGCCCATGCTGGCCAGGTCAGCCACCTAAAAAGTCCCAACTTCAAGGTCAAGCACATAACAATTCTGGCTACGAAGTCCAATAAAGAGCTCAACCGTTAGCCATGCAACAGAATCCCCCAATCAAATTTATTTCTCTCTGTGTCCTCAATTGTGTGCCCACGGTATATTCAGGGTGTTCCACTGGGTGCCTCATGGCAACTATGCCAGTAGCAGAACAGCCATAATCACCCAAAAATCAATTAACTTCTTGCTTCAGTAGTTCTACTTCTTGGCATGGAATCTAACCTTAAGATATATTACTCCTCATCGACAGAAATTGTGATTCAAAAGGACCACTTGTCCTACTTTTAGATCCACTTCTTGAACTAATTAATTTAACATTTTCAGCGAATTCCACCTTCTGGACACTGTATCGTATCATCTCTGAGTGCATAAGCACAACTCAACAAGAGTAGCAAAACACAGCTCATTCCACCAACTTGCTTAGGAGCCTTCCAATAGTCGTACCTAGAGTTCCAGGTGTTCTTAAATTATTTATTTATTATTTGCAGTAAATAAATATGTTTATTCCGCAAAAAAATGAAGTACAGTACTAAATATCCTTATCATGTGGAAGTCTCGCAATGAAAATTCCCGACCAACAAAAAAAAATGATGTTCAAATAATTTACTGTGCCGAAGTCCCGAAATAAAAATCCTAATCACCCCAAAAACATTTGCTGGGCTGAAAAGTACACCACAATAAATACAGGGTCCAGAAACTATCAAAGCATTGCACATAGCTCAATTCGATCACAAATTCACCAAAACGATAATCCCCTTCACAGCAGCAGAGAAGCGAAATCGGGAAATCACAATTCACAGCACAGGGCACGGCGGGCTAGCAAAGCATTGCACGTATAGCTTCTTCCGATCACAAATTCACCACGAAAACGATAATCCATAATCCCCTTCACAGCAGCAGAGAAGCAAAACCGGGAGAATCACACAGCACAGGGCGGGGCTGGCAAAGAGCTGACTGACGCTGGGCGTGGGTCGTGGCACGTCGGGCTCGAGGTCTGCGGGGAGACCGAGGAACCCGCCGAAGCGGTCGAAGGTGACGTGGGCGACGTGGCGCACGTCCATGGGCCCGCCAATCTCCATCCCCTCGCCGTCGTCGCTGCTGTCCTCGTCGTCGTCGTCCCCGACGGCGCCGGCGCTGCACATGACGAGCGACCTCCGCAGCGCGCCGACCACCGCGCCCACCAGCCCCCCACCGCCCCTCCCCGCGGACTGCATCCGCGGCGGCGAGGCCGTCGACCCGTCGCTCTCCACCTCCATGTCCTCCTCGTCTTCGGAAAACTCTTCCTCCTCGTCTTCGTCCTCTTGGTCGTCCTCGTCGTAGGTGCGAGAGGGGAAATCCCGAGGCCGAAGCGCATCTGGAACGGCGCCATGGCGGCGGCGAGGTTGCGCCGGCGGTGGTGGATAGCTGGGCGGGCGGGCGTTCCGTAGCGGGAAAGGGGAGAGGATACGGAAGGTGTGGGGGACGACGTGGTGGTGGTCTTTTGTCGCGTTTGCTTCCCAGTTTTTATAGTAGCACCTCGGCTGTCGTCTCTAATCTGATTTACCACCTGATTGTCTTACCAGCTGGTGAGTGATTACGCCCACGTTGGTATGGTTGCTTGTCGTCGCTTTCGACGATCGCTTTGGCACGCTGGAGATTTATTATGGACGATTTGAAATGGAAGTGGTTGGATAATGGTGGAGCATTAGTGTAATCTAATCTAATCCCGGCGAGGGTTAGTGGAGCGGAGTGGGGAGCAGCGGGTCGGTCGGCACCGTGAGATCTTTGCAGCCTGGTCTGAGCGGTAGTGGTAGTTACGGCCGCACAGACTTACCACGTGCCCCGCGTCGTGCTCCGGCGACTGACTCGTTCGTCCGTGCATGCCGGTTTGGTGGCGCGGTGGCGGGCGTCGTACATGCGGTGGTCGGAGGTGTGCGGATCGGCAGCGTTTTGGCCGCTCCGTGGCTCACTCGGGCCTGGCTCAGGTAAAACGGGAGTTGAGCCATGTTGTGTATGTAGTTTGGTTGCCCACAATGTTCTAGCCAGGCCCGTTCGGCTGGATGCAAGATTTTTGAGCATGGCGTTTGGTTTTATCCATGTTTCGTGTACTCTTACCCCTTGTTCATGTGGTAGACTTACCTCACACCTATCACAACACCACGAAGGGCGGCGAGCAGGACAACAACGTGGCGCAGCGATGGCGCCGGGACAGCGGCGGTGCACACACCTGGTAGCAACAGCGGTGACAGAGAGGTTCACCGCGACGGCGAGGTTCACGGTGGCGGCTAGCAGGTACAGCAGAGGTTGACGAACATGTTGTATACTACATGGAGTCTAAATACGCGCATACATATGGTACAAAAACTGCTCATATATGATCATCGAATCAGAAAACCTACAACACGAAACTTGTGCGGAATATTGAGTTTAATCTACAGGTCAAAGGATATCTCAAACGGTCGAACTAGTACGACGAATTTGACAAAATTCGTCCTAAAAGAAGCAAACATCTGTGCAAAATTGAGAAGATACAGTCTACAAAACTTGAAACCGAGCATCACAATCGAACCTACTTATCCATGCACACATATTTGCTGTACAAACTTTCTTGAATCGATGTATATTTGCAGCAGGAGGTGGCCGGAAAGACAAACTATCTTTAGAGCGGTTCAGAGCTTATAGCAGTTCGATCCCTTTAGCTCCATGGTCAAGGAGGAGAGGAGGCCAGTAGCAGCAGGAGATGGTCGGCGAGAAACCAACAGCGCTTCTCAAGCCGCTCCTCTACGCAGAGCACCACGGAGAGTAGGCCTCCTCGCTCCAGCACTGGGGCGAGCTTGGACAGCGCGGATCTGGAGCGGGCTGCCGCCGGCGCCGGTGCCTACCGCCGCCGCCGGCGTCCTGCCGGCGCCGCTCAATCTGCCGAGGACGAACGGACTCGCCATGGAGGCAGTCGGCATGGAACTTGTCCATGGCAGCGGTGAGGTGTGGGTAGGTGAAGGAGCCGGTGGTGAGCATAGCACAGAACTCGCGCACACAGTGAGCCAGAGGATGCAGTGAACAGTGGCCAAAATAGACTAGGCGAGGGTGGCTCTAAAGAAACGGCCGATTCGGCCGTTCCTTTCGGGCCTGGCCCAGAGTGCTTTAAGTATCGTGCTCATGCAGGTTTTTGATACGAGCCAGGTGACCAAACAGGCCAAAATCTGCATGTAACAGTGCGTTCCGAGGCCTTGTGACTAACCAAACACGCCCTTTACTGCGTGCTTGGTTGGGGAAGGCGAGTACACGGCTTTCTGCGTGTGCCGGACCCAGCTAGCCCCTAGTATACATTTTAACTCCTGACTCGGACCAGGGTAGGGTAGGAGGATTCATGATCTGCTTTCCCTGTGCGCTGGACCCCGCCGGCTGCACCTCCGTAATAAGATCATCGAACTGTGACATGACAAGCCAAGCAGCATTTGCGCCTACAACACCATCGGACGATGTTCACATCCAGCCCCACTCTCCCAATGTTTCGCACTTCTATCGCCACTGCACGTCCCGAGCCCTAGAGGCGACTAGGGCAGTCAGCGACAACTTTGCCCCTCCGTCCGCTGGCAAGGTTGCAGGTCCTCGGCGACGGCTGGGTTGGAACCTCGGCGCTTCGAATCTGGCGAGTAGGGTAGGTTTTTTCCAGGAGCGTCGCATCGGCAGTGGGGACGATGCCACGTCGGAATAAGGTGACCCTACTTCTTATCCATCTTTGTGGTGCTCTAATCGGTGGTGTCGTGGAGCAGGTGGCTTGATCCTCTCGCCGTGTGAGATTACTTTCTCGATGTGTCGCTACCGTATATCGTTTCTCGCGCACCGCTGGCGGCCAGGACGAGACGGATGCTCTGTAGCGAGGATAGTGGTCTGAAAGTGGTGGATCTTTCGTTCTTCGTGGACTTTGTCGATGGGAGCACAGGGACATCCCCTGGTCGACGTGCCACACCGACATGTGTCTCGCTGGTTGCATCGGTACTACTCATCGACTCACAATTAAAGCCTTGTTGGCGATGGTGCTTCTTTGGATATTGCAATGGTGGAGCCTCGGCGTCTCTTCCGGTGCGCGTCTCAGCGGTGCTCTAGTTGGGCGACGGGCGCTAGCTTTGGTGTGTGCGGAAAATAACAGGGATCGTTCTGTATTTTTTGATCACTTAGGGTTTTATCGGCGACGTTTTTCGGACAACTGTTTTTCACGTGTCTTGCCTCATGTAGCTTGATTGATTTTCTATTAGCGAAGCTCCTCCGCATTTGTTCTCGCGTGGCATATCTGTATATGTGTACGTGTTAAATTAATCAAGCCCCACCTACGTCTCCAGGCCAGCTCATAGCCGCTATGCAAAGCAAGAGCAACTGAACAAACACTGGAACAATCGAATCGGCTGTGCGTCTGCATCTGCACCTGGGCGCGCCGTACGTGGCGCCAGCCGGTCTCCGACGAACAGAAGAGATACGCCGCTACAGGCAGGCAGACAATGTTGTTGATCCGTATGCTTTCGTGTTTGTTGCTTCCTGTGAAAGGCACGACCACGCGCACGTACGCTTCTTCCTCCTCAAGCTCAGCCAGCCAGCTCGTTCGCTGGCTCGAACTGACGATCGCTGTGTTGCCATTGTTGCGTCGCCGAATTCGTCTCCTCTCCACAGCCGTCACCGTAATAATTCATATGTATTATGGGGCAGATCAGCATGCTGTGTGTGTACTTGGCAGGTCGTGATTGACACTTAAGATCGTTTTGGAGCTATCCGGCGATAGGGATGTATGCAGAGCTCATACCAGCTCCAGATTAAATATTACGTACGTGATTGCTTCTTAATTTACTGAGTTAATCATGCATGTCTCCTCTGCCGTTAAGATAGCGAGTTCCTGTAGAGTGGCCTACTCGATAGAGATCGTGCATGGTGGTGGAGGCGTGCATCTCTTGCCGTTTGCAGAAATTTATATCATGTGATGCCTGGAGGCATATGCATTATTAAGTTTTGCAAGATAAGTGCTAGATATAAAATCTTGATGTCCTACCTTTTGAGAAAGATCACTAGTATCTTTCGTTCTAAAATTAGCAGGTGAGTAAACAACGACATGTTGTAGATGCGATGGAGAACGTTGCATGCATTTTCTGATTTTAACCAAAACAATTGACAGCCCAACTTACCCTCACGGCCTCATGTGCATCTTGGTAGCTCTTTTGCTGCATATGTCGTCGTCCGTGGAGGTGGCTTGTCGTGTCACTTGTTTTCTGTTATGGCCGACCCACCACCGTCGACAAGACAAAGTCTAATCTATCATATGCCGATATTAATATTATAGACCTCAGCTAAATTAATTACTTACCTTTAGTAATTTCACGTGAGTTCTAAGCATCGCATGCATGTGGACACCGTTGATCGATGGATCCCTCTCTCGGCCGGATTCCATGCATGCTTTAACCTTACCGGCACGACGTCCGTTAGGGCATCTCCAGTCGTGGCGCAAACCCAGGATGCAAAATCGGCGCTAAATTAGGCTCGGGGGGGGGGGGGGGGGGGGGGGGGGGGGGGGGGGGTGGGGGGGGGGGGGGGGGGGGGGGGGGGGGGGGGGGGGGGGGGGCACAAAAACGAGTCCTGGGTGGGCATTTTCCCAGTCGAACACGAACCCAACACGAGTCATCGAGTCAAAAAAAAAGGCTCCATGCGCGCCGCCGTGCGCCCGTCCTCCCCCGCCGTCGCCGGGAGCACGCGCCGCCCCGTCCCCCGTCGCTCGCGCCGTCGACGGCCTCTCTCCACCACGCCCTCCTGACCGCGCGGCCGGTGGGGATCGGCGCCGCGGCCGCGCCGTTGACCTCTCCGATGGCTCGGCTGTGGCCTGGAGGCGGGACGGCCACGCACGACCCCAGGCCCTGGAAGCGCAGCGGTACGCGCCGGGCTGCAGCAGTCGAGCACGTCTTATCGGAGAGAAGCTCACGGCGGGTGTGCGGATGTAGTCGTTCTTGCCCGGGGAGCCCGTGGTCGCCGAATTGAAGGTCTTTCCGCCGGTGTCGTCGTGGACGTCGAGGAAGAAGACGAGCTTGCGCGACCCCCGCGCGATTCCTTGCGTGTAGGCTTAGTAGACGTCGTCGCGGACATTCTCGTCGTGGAAAAGCTGCAGAGGTGGTCGTAGGCGGTGGCGACTTGGCCCTCTCTCTCTCTCTCGGCAATCTCTCTTGGGAAGAACAGAAAAAGAATGGGGAAGCAGAGCTGGGAGAGAAGGATGGCGGCGGAAGGGAGGGGGAGAGGAGGAGCTAGGGCAGCAGAGGCGAGCTCGAGGAGGGGTGGCGCAGGGCGGCGAGTCAGGCGGCGCGGGGGGCGGCGGGCCGGAGCAGAGGAGGCGCGGGAAGGGGGACGGAGGGCGGTGCGAAGTGGGAGAGAGAGAGTGAGAGGGATTGGGGGGAGAGAGTGCCCACATGGTGGGCCTAGCATGAGAGAGAGGAGGTGCACACTGACAGTGGACCACTGCATGCAAAAAGGCGCCCCAGGCCGAACCCAGCGCCTTGGGTTTGCCCTGGGTGCGCCGGCGCTAATTTGGCGCAGAACGGCGCTATTTTTGGATCCTGAGGACACGACTGGAAGCATTTCGGCGCTATTTGGCCATCCGAGCCTAAAACCGAACCTAAAAAGCGCGCCTGGGGGTGCTAGGGGCACGGCTGGAGATGTCCTTAGAGCATCGCTTTTGGACGAGAAAGGTGGCGAGAAGCTAGCGAGTGGCAAGGCCTAGTGTGTTTGCTTTTGTAGTTATCGTCAAGTTTAATTTTCTGCGTAGACAACGATGTGCAAAATCTACAGATTATTACGACCTGCTTGTTGGTTACACACGATCCTGCCAAAGTACGGGAAAAAATCTTATACGACCCAACGGTGGTACGACCCAGCGCTGGACCAACTCCACCATCGTACACGTGGTTTTGCCATTAATTAAATCTTTGCTCGGTCAAGATTGGATCTGAAACGCACGGTGCAAAATAGGGTCTAGCGTTGGGTCGTTCACCGCTGGGTCGTATAGGATTTTCTTCCCAAAAGTACGTACATGAGTTTGAAGAAATTCTCCGATCAATCAAACAGTTGGAATCGTTGCATGTAGCAGAATTTTCGGTGGCATAACCATGCATCGCGTTCGTTTTGACTAGGTATGTTTCCTTTGGTGCTGTTGAGTATCGTGTATGTTTAGGAAATATGGGATAGCGTAGACTTGTACTCCAAGTAGATCATGTTCTCATATATATATGCCCACGAGGCTCAGCAATACAATCAACTATTTCACCAATCTCTCTCTATTCCTTCTACATGGTATCAGCCTTCTCTCAATACTAAACCCTAGCCGTCGCTTCCGCACAGCGCCGCCCTCGGGAGGTCGATCTCCTGATCTCCGCCGGGGGCCGCGCCGCCCGTACCTAGGGTTCGTCCGCCGTCGTGTCGATCGGCTGGCCTACTCTTTTTCCCGATCCTTTGATTTGGGGTTTTCTCTCTCGTCGGTCGTTTTGATCGGCGTTTCTTTTTGGTTTTCCGATATAAGATCGGTTTGCGTCGTCCACCGCCGCCATCGACCCTCGTGCCTCTACTCCGACACGGTGGCCTCTCGCGCTACGTGGCGGCCCATCATATCTGCCGTCCGCGTGGGCTCTTCACCGACTAGGCGGCTTCGCGCGACGTGGCGGCCCGAACGGCCGCCCTCGAGTGTCTGCCCACCCTGTCGTGTTTTGTCACGTCAGATGTCATGGATGACTTCGTAGGTGTGGGATTTGCGCGAGTCAATCGTCTCCGAGCTTGGGATCGCAGGAACAAGGACGAACACAGATTTACCCAGGTTCGGCCCCTCAATGTGAGGTAAAGACCTACTTCCTGCCTACCCTAGATTGGTATTGATATGATATATGTGGTGTTACAATGGAGGCGATCCGATCTGGGAACTCGCCGTAAGAGCTAGGGTTTTAGGGCTTGATAGCCCTGTCTAAGTCCTGCGAGTCCTCTTTATATACACAGAGGCTCGCTAGGTTACAAGAGTTCTACACGAAGCCGATTGCTTGTTGTCTCCAAGGCAAGTTTTACCACCGACCTTCTGGAGCCTTCCTTTGGCAGGCCGCGATCCTTGATCGGCCCATCTTTACATGGCCCAATAATAGCGTGATCATGAAGATGAAGTCGCCGTTTTGGCCTTGAATAAGTCGCGGGTTAATTATTCCCCCGACATTAGCCCCCAAGTGTAGCCTGAACTTCATGGAATATCTTGATATGTTTTCTTGACTTTGAAAGGTTCCTTGGACGTTTAGGCTGCACTTTTTTCTTTCTGGCTTGCACTTCCTTGCTCTGCGACTCATGATCACGTTGGACTGGCTTTTACTCGCACTTTTGGGGCGGCCTTGAAAATGCATCTGACTTCGTGAGCTTCTTACTCTGTCAAGGTTTGCCTGATAGCTTCAACACTTGATGATGACCAATCTTCAAATTTTTGATAACAATATGCTGTAGCCCCCAAGGATTGAGCTGATGTGATTTGACAATCATCTCAATTCTTCTCAGGAGGTTTTGAAGATCGTCACCTGTAGCTTGATGTCATAGATAAGAAACAATTGTTAAGATATAAGCAATTGCAATTGGTGTTGCCGTACTATAAGCAGTACATTGACCTCTAGTTAGGCCTTTCTGAATCCATTAAGTGGGCACTCGCGCGACTCAGTATTTCCTAGGAACATGTGTGTTCAGGGTCGAGAGCGGCCATGATAGGCAATCAAGCTCGATTGACGCCACACCCCAGTACTTTGGACGCATAATGCAAGTTGCAATCCGACTTAAGGTAAGTTTGATAGTTGCCAGTAGGTTGGCTGTTTCAGGGTACAAAGCCCCCAAGAAACAAATGATATATAGCTATAACAGCTTTGTTTATGATGACACATAAGGTCGCGCCTTGGTGGCAACCGAGTGTTATACATAGGGTTGGGTCGCACGTAGGCGGCGATCCCAGTTTGAGACATACGGCCGCGCCTAGGTGGCGGCCGATTTCTGATACATAAGGTACGGCCGCGCCTAGGTGGCGGCCGATTTCTGATACAGGTGTTGCAGGTCGCGCCTAGGTGGCGACCAATTTTGAAGCAAGAGCCCTTAGTGGCTAGGATGATACTCAGCTATAGGCAGCTGGAAAAGATGAAACTTAGCTCTGATTAGCTTTTTTATGTGTAGTAAGGTCGCAGTTGCGCGACGTTCCAAGGGCGAGGCGCTTCTAGACGATCCTCGAAATCATGGCGATCACTGCTTTCTTCTCTCACATCCAGCAGATAGTACGATCCATTGTTTAGTTTTTTGCTGATGATGTAGGGTCCTTCCCATGGAGAGATAGCTTGTGCATTCCCTTATGGTCTTGCTTGAGTCGCAGCACTAGGTCTCCTTCTTGAAAGGTGCGGGTTCTGATGCGTCTGGCATGATAGCGTCGCAAGTCTTGCTGATACACCGCTGACCTTGATGCTGCCAAATCTCTGACCTCTTCTAATGTGTCCACAGAATCCTGCCGAGCTGCTTCATTATCTGCTTCGACATAGGCCGCAACTCTTGGTGAATCATGTATGATATCGCTGGGCATAACCGCTTCTGCTCCATAGACCATAAAATATGGTGTAAATCCTGTGGATCTATTAGGGGTTGTTCTTAAACTCCATAGCACGGCTGGCAGTTCCTCCACCCAACATCCTGGAGATGCTTCAACCTTTTCAATAAGGCGCGGCTTAATCCCATGGAGAATTTCCTGGTTAGCTCGCTCAGCTTGTCCATTGCTCTGTGGATGTGATACTGACGTGAGGTCCAGCCTTATCCCATTGTTCGCACAAAATATTTGTGTAGCTCCTTCAGAGGTGTTGCTCCGTTGTCTGTAATGATACTATGGGGATATCCAAAGCGG
This sequence comes from Poa pratensis, assembly GCA_947311845.1. Lineage (NCBI taxonomy): Eukaryota > Viridiplantae > Streptophyta > Magnoliopsida > Poales > Poaceae > Poa > Poa pratensis. Next base: position 23,997,432 of record CAMZMU010000047.1, read on the forward strand.
AATATGACCTTCTTCAAGAACTTGACTGCTGTTTCAGCTTCACAATCTCCCACGGGTTCTGCTTCTATCCACTTTGTGAATTTGTCCACCACGACCAGGAGGTGAGTTTTTCCCGTTGGGGACCGTCTGAAGGGCCTACCATGTCAAAACCCCATACGGCGAAAGGCCATGTGATGGGTATTGTACGAAGTGCTTGAGCTGGCATATGATCTTGCCTGGCGTATCTTTGACATCCATCGCACACTCTGACAATCTGCTCAGCGTCTGCTAGCGCCGTTAACCAGAAGAAACCATGTCTGAACGCCTTTGCCACCAAAGATCTTGACGAAGCATGATGGCCACAATCGCCTGCGTGAATTTCGTGCAAGATTTTTCGTCCTTCTTCTGGTGATACGCATCTTTGGAATGTCCCCGCAACGCTGCGCTTGTATAGCTCATTGTTTATTATTGTGTAGGCCTTGGATCGCCGTGTTATTTGCGCGCCTCTACTTCATCCTCTGGTAGCACTCCGCGACTTAAATATGCCATGTATGGCTCTGTCCATGCGGCTGTTCATGCAGGGCTGCGACTAAAGTTGAATCGTCCTCTGGCTCTGCGATGTCAATCTCTGCTGGAGGCTTAACTGATGGGTTATGCAACTCATCCAAGAAAACATTGGGCGGGACTGATTGCCTATTGGATCCTAGCCGAGACAAGGCATCTGCTGCTTCATTTTGTCTTCGATCAACATGTTCAACTTGGAAGCCAGTGAAGTGTCCAGCAACTCTGTCCACCTCTCTTCTGTATGCAGCCATGTTTGCATCCTTACTGTCCCATGTTCCAGAAACTTGTTGAGCTACCAAATCTGAGTCTCCAAAGCAACGGATGCGACTGACATTCATCTCCTTTGCTATACGGAGTCCGTGAAGCAATGCCTCATATTCTGCTACATTGTTTGTGCAATTGAAGTGTATTTGGAGCACGTATCTTAGCTTGTCTCCCTTGGGGGAAGTGAGTACAACTCCAGCCCCCGAGCCTTGTAGCTGTCTTGACCCATCGAAGTGCATGGTCCAGTATTTTGTTTCTGCCATGGTGGGAGCGACTTGAATTTCTGTCCAATCATTGATGAAATCTGCGAGAGCTTGCGACTTAATTGATGTGCGCGGCTCGTACTTATATGGTGTGGACCCAGCTCGATCGCCCACTTGGCTACTCTTCCTGTTGCTTCTCGGTTGCGGATGATGTCTGCCAGTGGTGCCGAGCTGACCACAGTTATTGGGTGTTCCTGGAAGTAGTGCTTCAGCTTGCGACTCGCCATGAACACTCCAAACACTAGCTTCTGCCACTGAGGGTAACGCTGCTTTGAAGCCGTGAGCACTTCACTTACGTAGTATACTGGCCTTTGGACTGGGTACTCCTTTCCTGGCTCTTGTCTCTCTACAACCATCACGGCGCTTACGGCACGAGAGTTTGCAGCTATGTACAACAGCATGGGCTCTTTATCCTTTGGAGCTGCCAGAACTGGAGCATTTGTCAACTGAATCTTCAGGGCTGTTAAAGCTTCGTCGGCTTCTGAGTCCCAAACGAAGGTATCTGACTTTTTCAGCAATCTGTATAAAGGCAGGGCTTTTTCTCCCAGTCTTGATATAAAGCGACTTAACGCCGCGACGCAACCGGTAAGTCGCTGTACGTCCTTGATCTTTTCTGGTTTTTGGAGGTCCATTACAGCCTTTATCTTGTCAGGGTTGGCTTCGATGCCTCTTTCTGACACTATGAACCCCAATAGCTTCCCCGCTGGTACTCCAAAGACGCACTTCGTCGGGTTGAGCTTCATGTTATATCTTCTGAGATTTGTGAAGTTTCTTCCAAGTCACTGATGAGATCCTGGCCTACTTGCGATTTAATGACGATATCGTCCACATAGGCGTGAACGTTGCGACCTATCTGCTCATGCAAGCAACTTTGAATGCACCTCTGGTAAGTCGCACCTGCGTTCTTCAATCCAAAGGGCATGCTTACATAGCAAAAGGCCCCAAAGGGTGTGATGAAGGATGTCTTTTCCTGGTCCTCCTTCTTCATCTTGATTTGATGGTAGCCTGAATAGGCGTCTAGAAAGCATAACAACTCGCATCCGGCGTTGAATCAATCACTTGGTCAATCCTTGGCAAGGCAAATGGGTCCTTTGGACAGGCTTTGTTGAGACTGGTGTAGTCAATGCACATTCGCCATGTGCCGTTCTTTTTCATAACTAGGACTGGGTTTGCCACCCACTCCGGGTGATATACTTCTGTGATGAATCCTGCGGCCAATAGGCGAGCTATTTCTTCCCCTATCGCTTTTCTCCTGTCGTCGTGGAAACGCCGCAGTGGTTGCTTTACTGGCTTGGCCAGGGGTTCACGTTAAGGCTGTGTTCTGCCAATTCCCTTGGTACCCCTGGCATATCTGATGGTTTCCATGCGAAGATGTCCTTGTTTTCCTGAAGGAAAGCGATGAGGCCCGCTCCTGTTCTTTTCCATGTGCTCCGATGCTCGCCTGCTTGGATGAGTCGCCAGGAACAAGATCTATCTGCTTGGTGTCTTGGGCCGCTTTGAATTTCATTGGTGGTTCGGCAGATGGCGTGGTAACTACGCTCATATCATTGGGATCCACCTGCGACTTATAACTCTTTAGCTCTTCAGCGGCACAAGCTGATTCTGCGAAGGCTGCATCTCCCTCCTCGCACTCTATTGCTTTTTCTCTATCGCCGTGCACTGTGATGACCCCTCTTGGTCCTGGTATCTTCAGCTGTAGGTAAACGTAGCATGGCCTGGCCATAAACTTGGCGAAGGCTGTTCGTCCGAACAGGGCGTGATATGGGCTCTGAATTTTACCACTTCGAAGCATATGAACTCGCTTCTGAAGTTTTCTTCCGTCCCAAAGGTTACTCCCAGGGTTATCTTTCCCACTGGCTGTGCTGACTTTCCTGGGACGATGCCGTGAAATACGGTCGTCGTGTGTTGCAGGCTGGAGTCCATGAGCCCCAAGCGCTTGAACGTATCGTAGTACATGATATTTATGCTGCTTCCCCGTCCATAAGCACTTTGGTTAGCTTGTATCCTGCTACATAAGGTGCCACAACTAGCGCCAGCTTCCCTGGTTCTCGCACTTGCGGCGGGATCGTCGCGACTCCAAGTGACTGCATGTTCTGACCATTTTAGCCAATTGGGGGTTGCTGGTATCACACGTTTACTGCTGGCTTCTGCGACTTAATTTCTCTCCCTCTTGGAGGTGTTGATAACTATTGTATGGTACTGCCCCACCTGCCTGGGGTTACTCGCATTGTGCGGCCCGGCGCCTGAACCATGAGTCGCACCAGGGCTTCCTTCATGGTGGTTTCCCCTGTTGTGTTGGCTTTCTTCTTTCCACTTCTTGTAATAATTACATTGCGCCTTGGTATGGTCTGCTGGCCGCCCGTCGCCTCCCGTGTGAAGATCGCACGGCCGATTAAAAACTTCTTCCATGTTAATTGGACGAGAGCCGCTTCCTCGGCCTCTTCCTCGTTGGCCCCTGAAACCTCCACGTGTGTTGGCGACAAGCCCAGAGTTTCCTTCTTCACTCTTGCGCTTGTTTTGATTCGCGTTGTTGTGGCTAGTTTGTTGCTGTTGAGGCTTGCTGGTATTTTTCTTTCCTTCAACAGCGCCTTCTCCTCTTCTCCATCTGACGCATCTCGGGTCTTGTCTGAGCCAGCGTATTTGTTAGCCGCAGCCATTACCTCGCTGAGACTCTTGACCTTGCCCTTCATGCGACCTAACTTATGGATCAGTGGTTCGAACTTACAATTTTTCTCCATGACTAGGACAGCTGAGCTTGGAGGTATGTTGTCTGAGGAGTGTATAATTTCTGCCACCCTCCTCATCCAGTGGCGACTTGACTCGCCTTCCTTCTGAACGCAACGCTCTAGATCTTCTATATTGCAGAGTCGCTTGCAGGTTCCTTGGAAGTTTTTGACGAAAGCGTCTTTCAACTCTTCCCAGGTATTTATGGAGTTGGGGGGTAGATTTTGTAGCCATATGTGAGCCGCGCCCTCCAACATCATGTTGAGGTACCTTGCGCATATCTCTTCTGAAGCATTTAAAATACTCATCCCCATCTCGTAGTTGTTTAGCCAGGTGGTAGGGTCCATGCTGGCGTTATAGTTTGCCACCTTGCGTGGTCCTTTGAAATCTTCAGGGAAAGGTTCCGATCTGATCTTCTCAGTGAACATGCCGGACCTTTGAGTCGCGAGGACAAAGCTGTGGATGTGCCCGTAGGGTTGTTAACTTCCACGAGCCGCGTCTGCATCGTTGGCATGATAGCCTGTGCTTCTGCGGCTTGTTCCTGCTGCCTCTGCGCGACCCTTGATATATCCTCCGGTGGCCTGCTTTGGACGCTTCTTTCTGCTGCAATCCCGCGGCCGGCCGTACGGGGGCTGCTGCCCCTCGGCTTCTGCCCTGTTGGCCTGTTGTAGGACAGCAGTGCTCAACATCTGTATCGCACGCCGTGCTTCAGTGTTGATTGGGTCGTCGCCTGTTGGTACCATCTGTGTCAAGATATTAGCCGCAGCATACATGTTATCGACCGGGCTTTGGTAGTGGCCTTGTGGGGTGTGAAACCTCCTTGGTTGTTGCGATGGTAGTTGCTGGGCTTCGTGGACAATTGATGGTTCCAAAATCCTTGCGACTGGTTGGACTCCAGCAGCTGGAGTGGGTGGAAGTTCTATTGTTGGTTGAGTCGCGCGCGCTTGCGCCTGCGAGTCAACTTGTCTTTGAGTCGCGGCGAGCGCGGCTATCCTTTGCCGTTCCTGTTGGATTCCTTGGTTCACCTGTTCGAGCCTGTAGCGCTCTGCTTCCATCCTCCGAACCTCGTACAGGAGCTCGGCCCTGGCGGCCTCAATTTCTGTTGCGCGGACAGCGGCGTTTGCGGCTGACACCGGGATAAGTAGTGGGTTGCCGGGGGTGCGATCTTTCGGCTTCTCCGCAGTTCCTGACGTACTTGCACCTCCGGCCATGTAGACTCCAACTGTGCCGCCTCTTGTTCTACCACTGGTGCGTAATCCCAGTAACTTTCCTCAAGAGCTGGTATGATGGACCCAAATTCTTGCGAGTCCATGCTCTCCAGAGACTCTTCTCGTCACTGGCGACTCCTTCTGCTGAGTCGCCTTCTTGGGCTGAGCTAACAGATCCGCCGCCAATGAAACCGACGAAGACGTTGATAGATCCAAACGGGATGATCGGCCGGTCTCCAGGTAATCAGCTTCTGGTCCCCAGCTTGAATCGTCAATGAGAGGCGTGCCATCGACCATGATGATGTGGCCAATGGCGAGATCTTCAGCTCCTTTCATCGATCCTGCGCGGAACGTGACGCTCTTGACCGCAGGCCCCACGGTGGGCGCCAACTGTCGTGGGTTTGTCACGTCAGATGTCATGGATGACTTCGTAGGTGTGGGATTTGCGCGAGTCAATCGTCTCCGAGCTTGGGATCGCAGGAACAAGGACGAACACAGATTTACCCAGGTTCGGCCCCTCAATGTGAGGTAAAGACCTACTTCCTGCCTACCCTAGATTGGTATTGATATGATATATGTGGTGTTACAATGGAGGCGATCCGATCTGGGAACTCGCCGTAAGAGCTAGGGTTTTAGGGCTTGATAGCTTGACCCTGTCTAAGTCCTGCGAGTCCTCTTTATATACACAGAGGCTCGCTAGGTTACAAGAGTTCTACACGAAGCCGATTGTCTTCTTGTCTTCCAAGGCAAGTTTTACCGACCTTCTGGAGCCTTCCTTTGGCAGGCCGCGATCCTTGATCGGCCCATCTTTACATGGCCCAATAATAGCGTGATCATGAAGATGAAGTCGCCGTTTTGGCCTTGAATAAGTCGCGGGTTAATTATTCCCCGACACACCCATCATTTTGTGCTGGCCGTCGTCGCCATGCTCCGATCGGGACACCTCCATCACCACCCCGCCTCCACCGTGGCCGCCTCACCCACGGCGCCGCAGCGACCGCTTGGACGCCTCCGCCGCGTTCCGGCTGCCTCACGCCAGCGCTTGATGACCCACAAGTATAGGAGATCTATTGTAGTACTTTCGATAAATAGGAGTGTCGATCCCAACGAGGAGCAGAAGGTGCTGACAAGCGGTTTCAAGCAAGGTTTCACTGTAATGCTAGCAGACAAGTTTTTAGAGGTTTTTGATATAAAGTACGAGAAAGTATATGCGAGTAAATAAAGTACAGGTAAATAAAAGAGAGCAGCTATAGTTGCAGCAAGTGGCCCAATCCTTTTTAGCACAAAGGACAAGCCGGTTGTTTCACTTATGATTACCAAACATTCCTGAGGACACACGGGAGAGATGTCAAGTGCTTTTGCTTCATACCGTTAACTCATATTTAAATGTTTTGATAAGTGTTGTGTGGGTGAAAATATGCTAGTGCACTACCCGTACTTGGATAAATACACACTCGTGATTACACCCCTTACAGGCTTCCGCACTGCAAGGAAGTGATTAAAATAACTCTAACCACATCTTTAAACTCTGGGATACTACACTCCCTCATGCATTAATCTACCAACGGGGGTTTAGATTTCTGTCGCTCCGGCAACCCCACAATAGGTAAACTAAATACACAATGTATTCCCCTAGGCCCATAAAGGTGAAGTATCATGTAGTCGACGTTCACATGACACCACTAGAAGAATAACACCACAACTTAAATATCAAATATTAAATACTCATCAACATAATTCCACTACTAACCACAAGACTTCTCCCATGTCCTCAAGAACTAAACGAACTACTCACAAGACATCATATGGATCATGATCAGAGGTGATATGATGAGTAATAACAATCTGGTCATAAAGTTAATTCACCGAAACAACTCAATAGCATCAATCCACGAAGGGTAATCAATACCGGGAGAGTATCTCCAATAAACTAAACAAGTACAACCCTAGATGTTACAACGGAACGAAGTGGAGCGGTGGGGATGATGGTGCTGGCGGTGGAGATGATGAAGATGATGATCCCGATGAAGCTTGGAGCGATGACGGTGGCGATGGTGATGATTTCCCCTCCGGAGGGAAGTTTCTCTGGCAGATTTCTCCCTGCCGGAGAGCTTTTCTTTATCTCTATTTTCCGCCCCGTAGAGGCGGCGGAAAAAATTATGCGAAGTCCGTCCCCGTGATTTTTAGGTCAAGAGGGAGTATATCACCAAAGGGGAGCACCGGAGGTGGGCCAGAGGGGCCAGGCAGGCCCACGGCGCGGCCAGGGGGTGGGCCGCGCCCCTAGGCCGCCGGGTGGCCTCGTGTCACCCCTCCTCGAGGTCTTCTGGCCTCCTGCCTGATTTGTTGAGGAAATAATTCCTATATTTTTCTGGTGATTTTTGGGGCTTCTGGGGTATCCCCTCCTGACGGTGCTCTTTTCAGCAGAATCCTGACTCGATAGATAAATTCCGTGTAATTGTAAAACATGCAAAATAAGATAAAATATCATAAGTATTGTAATAAAATGTGAAATATATCAGTAAGTAAGAGTAGATTATGATACAAAATACTGATGCAAAATGGACGTATCAACTCCCCCAAGCTTAGACCTCGCTTGTCCCCAAGCGAAAACTGAGCTTTAATAAACGTGACCACGGGTTTATGGAGTGAAGTGTCGATAAAAAGAATACGAACATGAAGCATCAGTATTTCCTTAAGAATACACACATTCTTTTAGAACAGCAACCTTTCTTATAAAATCTAACTTGAGTCAAGTAATGATCAATCACAAGTAAGAGTATATCAAGAAGATCTTTAAATATGTAATTGCAAACCTTGCTCTTGGTCAGAGAACAAATAGCATAATAAACTTATCTTTCAAGCGGAGTCTTTATATATAAAAGAGCTGTGTACTGCAGATGTCACATGTTCAACTATCACAGGTTCTTTGCATTTACCAAAAACTTTCAATCTTATATTCTTGCAGGTAAAGATTCAGTGATAACAAAAGAAAAGGTAGGTATAATCAATCAAATTAGCAACAAATAAGTGAATGAATCTCAACAACACTAATGCTTGCCTTGGGGTATGAGAGAGATAGGTATACTGACTCACATAAAGTAAAAGATAGGCCCTTCGTAGAGGGAAGCAGGGATCAAGTCAAGTGCTAGAGATTTTTAGGTTTTGGAAATTGCATAGAGGGTAAAAATATATTTTGAGTGGTGCATGTTAATGATCAACGAATGACAGTAGACAATACAGTATTACCCTTGCCAACCAGACTTTTTAAGAGCGGCTCCCATTGAGGAACATTATTTCTGCAGCAAGCAGATCATCCCTCTTTTCTCCTTTGTTTACACATGCAGATGTTTGACTGAGTGCTCAGGAACAAAATGTGAGGAGAGTTTGTAGTTAAAGTTGTAAATTAAGGGGGCTAGGCACCCCGCTGCCAGCTCTTTTTGCAAAATTATAGATAAGCAGATGTAAGCTGCTAGTCTGAAGATAAAGTCTGATTGACAAGTAAATAAAGACCATCTACTAATTCCTCATGAGCTGGTAAACAGAGACTTGATTGCGTGGATCACACGTTCGCTGGGAGACCCCAAGAGGAAGGTATGATGCAGTGTAGCAGCAGTTTCCCTCAGTATGAAACCAAGGTTTAATCGAACCAGTAGGAGCAAGAAATCACTTCTGAAGGTTGTTGGTGGCGCCGTTACCCGATCACCAACGTAGAATCTGCACACAACACAATCAAACTACTTTGCCCCAACGAAACAGTGAGGTTGTCAATCTCACCGGCTTGCTGAAAACAAAGGATTAAACGTATGGTGTGGAAAACAGTAGTAAATTGCAGAGAATGAAAAGGAACAATGTTTGCAGTTGGTTGTATTATCATTGTAAAAGAATGGACCAGGGTCCACAGTTCACTAGTGGTGTCTCTCCATAAAAGATAACTAACATGCTGGGTGAACAAATTACAGCTGGGCAATTGACAAAATATTGAGCGCATGACAATGCATATATATGACATGATGATTACTATGATATTCATGTGGGCATTACGACAAAATACATAGACCGTTATCCAACAGCGTCTATGACTAATAATCCACCGCCAGGTTGTCATCCGAGTTCCCCGTTGGTATTAAGTTGCAAGCAACGGATAATTGCATTAAGCAATGTGCGTAAAGTAAACAAATGCATTAGACCTAACGGCGCACCCTTAAGCTAAGCATCGGTTATTTTATCCCTAGTGGCAACAGCACATCCACAATCTTAGAAGTTATTGTCACTCTCCCAGATTACCGGAGGCATGAACCCACTATCTAGCATAAATACTCACTCTTGGAGTTACAAGCATCTACATGGCCAAAGCATCTACCAGTAACGGAAAGCATGCAAGATCATAAATAACATATAAGATAGATTGATAATCAACTTGACATAGTATTCAATATTCATCGGATCTCAGCAAACACAACATGTAGCATTACAATAAGATGATCTTGATCATGATAGACAGCTCACAAGATCTAAACATGATAGCATAAAGTGGAGAGACAACCATCTAGCTACTGCCATGGACCCGTAGTCCAAGGATGAACTACTCACGCATCACGCCGGAGGCAGGCATGGTGATGTAGAGCCCTCCGGTGATGATTCCCCTCTCCGGCAGGGTGCCGGGAAGAGCTTCTGAACCCTCCCGAGCTAGGGTTGACGGCGGCGGCGTCTCTGGAACTTTTCGTGGATAATGGCTCGGGTATTTAGGGTTTTCGCGTCGGGAGGAATAAATAGGCGAAAGGGCGGCGGCTGGAGATGCATGTGGGCCCCACACCACCCCACGGCGCGGCAGGGGGGCCGCGCGGCCCCATGGTGTGGCTGCCTCATGGCTCCCCTCCGTCTCTCCTCTGGACTCCGTATTCGTGTTGGAAAAATAGGAGGTTCTGTCCAAGTTTCGTCCAATTCCGAGAATATTTCCAGACTAGCTTTTCTGGAATACAAAAACAGCAGAAAACAGGAACTGGCACTGTGGCATCTTGTTAATAGGTTAGTCACAGAAAATGCATAAAAATGCTATGAAGTGTATATAAAACATGTAACAATTGGTATAATATCAACATGGAACATCAGAAATTATAGATACGTTTGAGACATATCAAGACACAAAAAGGAGTAGTAACAATTTTGAATAGTTTAAAGGTAGCACAAGACTGATTTACTTGGAGTGGCTGAGAAATACCACGTATAGGAAGTTTATGGTGGACACTTTGGAGGGTTTTGGCTCAAGGTTTTGGATGCGCGAGAAGTATTTCCTCATAGTACAAGGCTTTAGGCTTAGCAAGGCTTTGCAGCAAACATTAGTGTTGAAAGATACATGCAAATATAAAAGCAATATGAGAGATCATACATCTTTTCTTGTCAACACATACTCTTTAAACCAAGGAATAAAACTTTTGCTGGTTAACAAGTATCAAAGTTAACAATGATAATATATTTGCATGTAATTCACTCTTATTTACTTAAGTGTCTTAAGAACTGTTGCTAATGACCAATGCTAAGTTTGCCATGACTAAGAAGATCTACTGGTTATACACAATGTGAGGTCAAAACTCCAACAAGTTCACCAAATAGTAGAGGTTGCAATGCTAAAAATAAAGGTGCAAGAAAGTAAAGATGAAGCTTCTCATTAATATTCCATCAAAGACAAACTCACACCAAAGGATACAAAGATAACTCACTAAAGGGAAAATGATACCACACATTGTAGACTAACTTATATGATAACCTCTCTACCAATGATATAATCACGAAATTATAAAGATAAAAGATAATGATACTGGGGCACTCCCCCAAGCTTGGAACAAGCCAAGGGAGTGCCATTACCCCTTGACGTTCAAGCTTGATCCTTGGGTGGTGAACGAGGAACCATAGCAATAGGGGTCAGGAAACGATGGAGCATAAATCGTAGCCTTTCATTCTCTTCCTGAAGTATATCCACTTCCAACCTCAAAACTCGGTATTGCTCACAAAACTCATCAGCCACCCGAAGTGCTTCGGCCACCGAAGGAAATTGATGGATGTTCGGCCTCGGAGGTATTGCACCCTGCATATTATGAGAAAAAGCATGTCCAGGGTTAATCGATCCCACGAAAGTGGGGTTGCTTGGCCTTGGTACTTCTTGCTGGTTCGATGTCATCCTCCTCACTTCTTCACGAATGCTCCGGTCCATGTCTGCTCTTCTTGCAGCATTCCCTTCTTCTGTTGCCCAGTCGCCCACGGTACCGCGATTTATATCTCGCTGCAGCTCACGTCGGCGCCTGGCAGCATAATCTTCCCCGCAAGATCCTTGGGACGACATGTTGGCTCTTGATTTCCGAGGGTCCTGGCAGAAACAGCTCGAAACAAAAACGCGTCGAAAACACGAGATACGGACCTCAAGAGATCCGGGTGAATATATAGCAAAAATTCCCCGACAAAAAGGAAGGCGACGGACCAAAGTGGAGTCGGAGACGGGCTCCTTGAGAGGCAGGCGGGCCCACGGCGCGGCCATGGGGTGGGCCGCGCCCCTAGGCCGCCTCCTCGACCTGGAGTCGGTCTCCGTCTCTTTTTCGTTCCGTAATTTTTCATTTTACCTAAAAATAATGAATAAAATTTTATATAATTAAACGCGAACTTTTGCTCCTAAAGTTGATACCTATTCCAAAACTGATTCTGGAGTCTTCCGGTATTCGAATTTTATGAAATCTTCCGGAGTCACTACTTGTATGATATCAACATTTTTCCCAATGGGATCACCAGAAATATAATGCTTGAGTCTTTGACCATTAACCACTTGTGGTTTATCACCATCAAATGAGTTTATCTTAATGGCTCCCGAGCGATATACTTCTTTCAACAATATACGGTCCTTCCCATTTGGAGAGTAATTTGCTTGCAAAAAATCTGAGACGAGACCTATACAATAATACTTTTCACCAATATTAAATTCTCTATTTATTATTCTTCCATCATGCCATCTCTTAACTTTTTCTTTAAATAATTTGGCATTTTCATAAGCTTCACTCTTCCATTCATCTAAAGAACTCATGGCAAGCAGTCTTTTCTCACCCGCAAGTGTAAAATCTCTATTTAATTCCTTAACTGCCCAATAAGCCTTGTGTTCTAATTCTAAAGGTAAGTGACAAGCTTTTCCATAAACCATTTTATAAGGAGACATGCCCATAGGATTCTTATAAGCAGTTCTATAAGCCCATAAAGCGTCATTAAGTTTTTTAGCCCAATTCATTCTAGACTTATTAACAGTCTTTTGCAAGATTAACTTAATTTCCCTGTTAGTCAATTCTACTTGACCACTTGTTTGAGGATGATAGGGTGAAGAGATTCTATGATTCACGTCATATTTAGTAAGTGTTTTTCAAAAAGCACCATGAATAAAATGAGACCTTCCATCAGTCATAAGATATCTAGGCACGCCAAATCTAGGAAAAATGACATCTTTAAGCATTCTTAAAGAAGTTTTATGATCAACACTAGGAGTTGGAATAGTTTCTACCCATTTAGTAACATAGTCAACAGCAACAGGAATATGAGTATTACCATGCGAAGAAGGGAAAGGACCCATGAAGTCAAATCCCCAACAATCAAATGGCTCAATAACAAGAGAGTAATTCATAGGCATTTCATTACGTCTACTGATATTTCCTACTCTTTGACATTCATCACAAGACATAATAAATTTCTTAGCATCTTTAAAAACGGTAGGCCAATAAAAACCTGACTGAAGCACCTTATGTGCGGTCCTGTACCCAGCATGATGTCCACCATAAGCACTGTTGTGGCATTTGCGCAATATCTCCTTTTGCTCATACTCTAGGACACAACGTCACATAACACCATCCACTCCTTCTTTGTATAAATGTGGGTCATACCAAAAATAATGCTTTAAGTCATAGAAGAATTTCTTCCTCTGTTGATAGGTGAAAGTTGGAGGCAAATACTTGGAGACAATAAAATTAGCATAATCAGCATACCAAGGCCGACACCAAGACCCCTGTGGTCGTGGTGAACAACAGATGCCTAGGGGTAGGTTTGAGTTTGGGTCCAATGGGCGGTAGAGGATTCGGGGAGGGATAGCGTGTAGGATTGCACACACAGAAGACAAACGGACGAACACGAGGATTTACCCTGCTTCGGGGCTCTCGTGAGAGATAACACCCCTACTGCAGCAGCTAGCCTATTTGGTGTATTTTTCCCTCTGTATATGATCTGTACAAAGGCTCCTTGAGCTGTATGTCTAAGTATCTCTAAGCCTGAGCATGGCAGCACTAAGTTCTTATGGAGAAGGGAGCTAGCAGAGAGCACCGGGGGAAAATGAGCCCATCGGGCTGCCGTGAGCGTTCCCCCTGGTGCTCCTTATATAGGGAGCCCAGGGGACAAGATACACTGTACAGGTACTGCTGCTGAGATGACTACTGGGGTCTAATCAACACTATTGCTGATTTGACTACTGGGGTCTCGTCCGCACTGTGCACGTGTCATGGAGGCGTACTGTCGTCACATCATAGGCACTGTGGCCATGCCGCCTATGTCATCGTGGTTGTCCTTGTCTACTTGGTCAACTGGTACTAGGTACGAGCTAGGGGCGTCCCAGTACCTGACGTAGCTGGCCTCGGTTGATGTCTCGGTAGAATGAGATGCCGGTCCTGGAGCTGGTGTCGAAGGAATGGGAGGTCGAGGAAGTGTCGGAATATCGGGCCTCCTGCCCCGATCCGGATCCCGTCGGGCGTCGAGAGCTGGTGCCGGTCGAGATGAGGGCGGAGCGGCCGTCCAGCCGGGGCGAGGCCGGGAGACGGCCAGCCGGGGTCGGGGCGCGGCCAGCCGAGATGCCGACGCGGAGACACGGGCGCCGAGACGTCGGGAGCCAGGAAGACGCTGGGGCGGAGACCAGGGTCGGCCAGCCGAGGCCGGGGCTGGGGCGGCCAAGGATGGGGAGCGGGGCTGGCGGAGGCGTGCGGGACGCCGCCGGCAAAGGCGCGGCCAGGTGCGGCCGAGGCTCGAGGAGGCCGAGGAGCCGGCCACGGCGCGCGGCGCGTGGAGGTGGAGGACGGCGCGGATGCGCCGGCGCAAGGTCGAGGGGCGCGGAGGAGCTGGGCAAGGTCGAGGTTGTCTCGATCCAGCCGAGGTGAGGTTGTCTCGGTCCAGCCGAGGCTGGAGATGCCGGCCCACCGAGGCTGGAGACGTCGGCCCACCAAGGCTGGAGACGCCGGCCTGCCGAGACTGGAGATGCCGGCCCGATCCGGGGTAAGGAGCATCTCGGCCCAATCCGAATTAAGGAGCATCCCAGCCCGTCCGAGGTAGCGGACACCGACATAAGTGTATGTCGGCCCAGAGAAGGGTATTCCGGCCTGGGTCACGCCCATCTCGGCCTAGGCTGTATTTCTTTTACTTTTCCTTTATCTTTTACTCATTTATTTCCTGTTTCCTCTACTAACTCCATAAAATCATTAACCTTGGGGTACCCGGGGCTACATCCCCGACACTAGTCCCCGAGGCTGTGGGGGACTCGCAGAGTCGCGCTCAGACTTTCAAACTCAAATATCAATATTAAAATCTCCATGTAAACAATATCCTGCCTGCATGGGCACCATCATTTTTTTAAATTGCCAATACGTGCATGTTCGACATATTGCCCGCATGGGCACCGTCATATACTGATGTCCTTGCCGACATTGGCAAGTTTGACATATTGCCTGCATGGGCATTGTCATATATTGATGTCTTTGCCGACATTGGCAAGTTTGACATATTGCCTGCATGGGCATTGTCATATATTGATGTCTTTGCCGACATTAGCAAGTTTGACATATTGCCTGCTTAGGCGCTGTCATATATTGATGTCTTTGCCGACATTGGCAAGTTTGACATATTGCCTGCTTAGGCGCTGTCATATGTCGGTTTTCAGCCACTTTAGGCATTTACCGAAGTCGCATATCACCAGCATGAGCTGGACCGACATAAAGCCTGCATGGGCATCCTCATATGTCGGTTTTTAGCCACTTTGGGTGTTTACCGAAGTCGTATGTCAACAGCATGAGCTGAACCGACATATAGCCTGCTTGGGCTAAATCTGACATTTTGCCTTCATGGGCACTTGTCAAATGACGAGTTGACACATTTCTCAACACGTAACACTCAGTGAGATCAGATACCTTTTGACTCATTGTGCCGAGATAATGATGCTATGATACTCTGGTAAGCTCGGATAATTGAAGAATCATGATAATTGGTTAAATCGGTAAAGATGGCAATTATGAGATACTTGATGATACGAGATAAATGCCGTGATATTTGGCAAACTGAAAGAACCGATGATTTGGTAACACTGGTGATACTCTGATACTGTGGCAAGCCGTAATGAGCGGCGTTCCGAGATATGAAATGATACTGTAATATTCTGGAGAACCGAAATAAACGGCGATTTGAGAATACCGATAATGCCATGATATTTTGGGTAATCCGAGGTAACCGATATAACCACGATCTTGGTGATGAATATTCTCTCGGTAAAACCGATACCACCTTTCAACGTTAGTTAAAGCATATATATAATGAATATTTAACGGGAACAACAATTCTACTAACAGAGGAAACTAACTCTAGCAGCAAAACTATGCATTAGGACACAGACTCGAACTCAACCGAGTCCCCGAGTCACTTTTCTTATCTAGGTGAAAAAGCTAAACTGACTGGCTGTCCAGTACCCGAGTCACGATATCTCGTTCCCGGGGAAAAACAACTAATCATGCTAGAGGGTAGCAGTCCCCGAGTAACGTTCGAGATTAACTAACTGTGCGTGGTACCAAGGAAAATACTCACGGAGCATTGTTGGTGCAGACTGGACCAATAGAACCGACAT
Organism: Poa pratensis; assembly: GCA_947311845.1. NCBI lineage: Eukaryota > Viridiplantae > Streptophyta > Magnoliopsida > Poales > Poaceae > Poa > Poa pratensis. Next base: position 24,013,328 of record CAMZMU010000047.1, read on the forward strand.
GACCCGAGCAATCGAAGGGCAGTTACCCGGGATCTGTTGATGACGTCCGTTGGTGAAGGCCGCGCCAGCCTCTGCTTACTGCGGCAAGCTAGAGCGCGGAGGGTAATGGTGATGTTGAGTCCCCGAGTTGATGAAGAAGGTCCCGTCCGAATTTAATCCAGCAAGCGCCACTACCAGCCCCACGGTGGGCGCCAACTGTCGTCGTGGTGAACAACAGATGCCTAGGGGTAGGCTTGAGTTTGGGGCCAATGGGCGGTAGAGGATTCGGGGAGGGATAGCGTGCAGGATTGCACACACAGAAGACAAACGGACGAACACGAGGATTTACCATGCTTGGGGGCTCTCGTGAGAGATAACACCCCTACTGCGGCATCTAGCCTATTTGGTATATTTTTCCCTCTGTATATGATCTGTACAAAGGCTCCTTGAGCTGTATGTCTAAGTATCTCTAAGCCTGAGCATGGCAGCACTAAGTTCTTATGGAGAAGGGAGCTAGCAGAGAGCACCGGGGGAAAATGAGCCCATCGGGCTGCCGTGATCGTTCCCCCTGGTGCTCCTTATATAGGGAGCCCAGGGGACAAGATACACTGTACAGGTACTGCTGCTGAGATGACTACTGGGGTCTAATCAACACTATTGCTGATTTGACTACTGTGGTCTCGTCCGCACTGTGCATGCGTCATGGAGGCGTACTGTCGTCACATCATAGGCACTGTGGCCATGCCGCCTATGTCATCGTCGTTGTCCTTGTCTACTTGGTCAACTAGTACCAGGTACGAGCTAGGGGCGTCCCAGTACCTGACGTAGCTGGCCTCGGTTGATGTCTCGGTAGAATGAGATGCCGGTCCTAGAGCTGGTGTCGAAGGAATGGGAGGTCGAGGCAATGTCGGAATATCGGGCCTCCTGCCCCGATCCGGATCCCGTCGGGCGTCGAGAGCTGGTGCCGGTCGAGATGAGGGCGGAGCGGTCGTCCAGCCTGGGCGAGGCCGGGAGACGGCCAGCCGGGGTCGGGGCGCGGCCAGCCGGGATGCCGACGCGGAGACACGGGCGCCGAGACGTCGGGAGCCAGGAAGACGCTGGGGCGGAGACCAGGGGTCGGCCAGCCGAGGCCGAGGCTGGGGCGGCCAAGGATGGGGAGCGGGGCTGGCGGAGGCGTGCGGGATGCCGCCGGCAAAGGCGCGGCCAGGTGCGGCCGAGGCTCGAGGAGGCCGAGGAGCCGGCCACGGCGCGCGGGGCGCGGAGGTGGAGGACGGCGCGGATGCGCCGACGCAAGGTCGAGGGGCGCAGAGGAGCTGGGCGAGGTCGAGGTTGTCTCGGTCCAGCCGAGGTGAGGTTGTCTCGGTCCAGCCGAGGCTGGAGACGTCGGCCCACCGAGGCTGGAGATGCCGGCCCGATACGGGGTAAGGAGCATCTCGGCCCAATCCGAATTGAGGAGCATCCCGGCCCGTCCGAGGTAGCGGACACCGACATAAGTGTATGTCGGCCCAGAGAAGGGTATTCCGGCCTGGGTCACGCCCATCTCGGCCCAGGTTGTATTTCTTTTACTTTTCCTTTATCTTTTACTCATTTATTTCCTGTTTCCTCTACTAACTCCATAAAACCATTAACCTTGGGTACCCGGGTTACATCCCCGACAACCCCTCAATGCAACACGGCGGAGGTGATAGTCCGGAGCCGCCGCTCTGACATCCACACCGGCCCCAAAGCCGCACCCCACACGGGTCGACGACCAAGACGCCCAAGCGACCAAAGCCGACACCAAAAACCTCGACGCCTCACAGTGGAGGCGAATCATCCGAAGCCGCCGCTCCGACATCCCCACCAACCCCAAGGCTGCGCCCCAAACAAGACGACGACCAGGACGCCCAAACGACCAAAGTCGACGCTCCACCACCTCGACGCAGCATGGCGTAGGTAAAACCCGGAGCCGCCGTTCCGGCATCCACGCCGGCCCCAGGGCCACGCACCCCCAAGCCGAAGACGAAGATTCGCCGCCGCCAGCCACCAGCACTCCACGGGTCCCGCTGGTCGGTGGAACATCCAAGGTGAGGCCCCAAGAGGCAAGCGACGCAGGAGCGCCGCCCTCGCCCGATCCCGCGAGGGATCTGGGGTTTCCCCCGGAGAACCCGGCGTTGAGAAGCAAGAGCACCACCTCGACGACGCCTTCAAGAAGGACGCGGCGTCTGAGGGCGTCGCCGTCGTCGGCCCCGGCCGACAGCCCGGGCTAGACTTTCGCCCGGCGATGTGTCGCAAACCCTAACGACCGCCCATCGGGGACCGAGCAGACCACCATCTCCACATGTCGCAACCACCGCGTCACCTCATGCCACGGCAGGCGGCATGCCGACCACGGACAACCCGCAGCCGCAACTCTGGGGCCGCCGCCCCGGCTTTCCTCCTCCCGACCTCGCCCTTGCCGCAGCAAAGGGCGGCTATGTCCTCCCCGACGCCGCCCGCTCCTTCCCGCCGCTACAGCCTCGCTCGTCTCCGGCCCGTGTGGCCCAGATGCGGCCCGCACGGCCCAGATGCAGCCCGCACGAGCCAAGAAATCCCGGTGCCGCCGCCATCGCACGCCCCTGGCACTGCCTTGGCGCTCCTCCTGGCCGCGCCTCGCGCCGCACCACGCGCCGCCGCCGCATGGCCGGCCCACACCCGCGCCGCCGCGACCGTGACGGGCCCGACCCACCACCCACGTGGGCAGGTCCACCCTCACAAGATCCGGGCGCAAAGGCCCCGGATCTGCCACCCGCAGCCCAGTGCGGTCCCGGAGCCGCCGCTCCGGCTTCCCTGCGTCGGCGAGGAACCGTCGTCGTCCCAGCCGGGTTCGAATCCCGCCCACGCGAAGCAGAGGAGGACACACCCCCGACGACAGTTGTGTGGCGGCAGGGAGGGGCAGGAGGTGGGGACGCTGGTGGCGGCGCGGGATGGGCACCCCGAGTGTCGCCTGGGTGCGATAGGGGGGGGGGGGGGGGATTTAGGTTTTATCGGCGACGTTTGTAGGACAACTGTTTTTTCACGTGTCTTGCCTCATGTAGCTTGATTGATTTTCTATTAGCGAAGCTCCTCCGCATTTGTTCTCGCGTGGCATATCTGTATATGTGTACGTGTTAATTAATCAAGCCCCACCTACGTCTCCAGGCCAGCTCATAGCCGCTATGCAAAGCAAGAGCAACTGAACAAACACTGGAACAATCGAATCGGCTGTGCGTCTGCATCTGCACCTGGGCGCGCCGTACGTGGCGCCAGCCGGTCTCCGACGAACAGAAGAGATACGCCGCTACAGGCAGGCAGACAATGTTGTTGATCCGTATGCTTTCGTGTTTGTTGCTTCCTGTGAAAGGCACGACCACGCGCACGTACGCTTCTTCCTCCTCAAGCTCAGCCAGCCAGCTCGTTCGCTGGCTCGAACTGACGATCGCTGTGTTGCCATTGTTGCGTCGCCGAATTCGGTCTCCTCTCCACAGCCGTCACCGTAATAATTCATATGTATTATGGGGCAGATCAGCATGCTTGTGTGTGTACTTGGCAGGTCGTGATTGACACTTAAGATCGTTTTGGAGCTATCCGGCGATAGGGATGTATGCAGAGCTTCATACCAGCTCCAGATTAAATATTACGTACGTGATTGCTTCTTAATTTACTGAGTTAATCATGCATGTCTCCTCTGCCGTTAAGTATCGTGCCTGGCCCAGAGTGCTTTAAGTATCGTGCTCATGCAGGTTTTTGATACGAGCCAGGTGACCAAACAGGCCAAAATCTGCATGTAACAGTGCGTTCCGAGGCCTTGTGACTAACCAAACACGCCCTTTACTGCGTGCTTGGTTGGGGAAGGCGAGTACACGGCTTTCTGCGTGTGCCGGACCCAGCTAGCCCCTAGTATACATTTTAACTCCTGACTCGGACCAGGGTAGGGTAGGAGGATTCATGATCTGCTTTCCCTGTGCGCTGGACCCCGCCGGCTGCACCTCCGTAATAAGATCATCGAACTGTGACATGACAAGCCAAGCAGCATTTGCGCCTACAACACCATCGGACGATGTTCACATCCAGCCCCACTCTCCCAATGTTTCGCACTTCTATCGCCACTGCACGTCCCGAGCCCTAGAGGCGACTAGGGCAGTCAGCGACAACTTTGCCCCTCCGTCCGCTGGCAAGGTTGCAGGTCCTCGGCGACGGCTGGGTTGGAACCTCGGCGCTTCGAATCTGGCGAGTAGGGTAGGTTTTTCCAGGAGCGTCGCATCGGCAGTGGGGACGATGCCACGTCGGAATAAGGTGACCCTACTTCTTATCCATCTTTGTGGTGCTCTAATCGGTGGTGTCGTGGAGCAGGTGGCTTGATCCTCTCGCCGTGTGAGATTACTTTCTCGATGTGTCGCTACCGTATATCGTTTCTCGCGGCACCGCTGGCGGCCAGGACGAGACGGATGCTCTGTAGCGAGGATAGTGGTCTGAAAGTGGTGGATCTTTCGTTCTTCGTGGACTTTGTCGATGGGAGCACAGGGACATCCCCTGGTCGACGTGCCACACCGACATGTGTCTCGCTGGTTGCATCGGTACTACTCATCGACTCACAATTAAAGCCTTGTTGGCGATGGTGCTTCTTTGGATATTGCAATGGTGGAGCCTCGGCGTCTCTTCCGGTGCGCGTCTCAGCGGTGCTCTAGTTGGGCGACGGGCGCTAGCTTTGGTGTGTGCGGAAAATAACAGGGATCGTTCTGTATTTTTTGATCACTTAGGGTTTTATCGGCGACGTTTTTCGGACAACTGTTTTTTCACGTGTCTTGCCTCATGTAGCTTGATTGATTTTCTATTAGCGAAGCTCCTCCGCATTTGTTCTCGCGTGGCATATCTGTATATGTGTACGTGTTAATTAATCAAGCCCCACCTACGTCTCCAGGCCAGCTCATAGCCGCTATGCAAAGCAAGAGCAACTGAACAAACACTGGAACAATCGAATCGGCTGTGCGTCTGCATCTGCACCTGGGCGCGCCGTACGTGGCGCCAGCCGGTCTCCGACGAACAGAAGAGATACGCCGCTACAGGCAGGCAGACAATGTTGTTGATCCGTATGCTTTCGTGTTTGTTGCTTCCTGTGAAAGGCAGGACTTCTTCCTCCTCAAGCTCAGCCAGCCAGCTCGTTCGCTGGCTCGAACTGACGATCGCTGTGTTGCCATTGTTGCGTCGCCGAATTCGGTCTCCTCTCCACAGCCTCTAGCGCTCACACAGCCGTCACCGTAATAATTCATACAGTATGTATTATGGGGCAGATCTGCATGCCTGTGTGTGTACTTGGCAGGTCGTGACTGACACTTGATCATTTTGGAGCTATCCGGCGATAGGGATTTATGCAGAGCTTCATACCAGCTCCAAATTAAGTAATGTGATTGCTTCTCAGTGAGTTAACCATGCATGTCTCGTCTGCGGTTAAGATAGCAAGTTCCTGTAGAGTGGCCTACTCGATAGAGATCGTGCATGGTGATGGAGGCGTGCATCTCTTGCCGTTTGCAGAAATTTATAATTTATATCATGTGATGCCTGGAGGCATATGCATTATTAAGTTTTGCAAGATAAGTGCTAGCTATAAAATCTTGATATCCTACCTTTGAGAAAGATCACTAGTATCTTTCGTTCTAAAATTAGCAGGTGAGTAAACAACGACATGTTGTAGATGCGATGGAGAACGTTGCATGCATTTTCTGATTTTAACCAAAACAATTGACAGCCCAACTTACCCTCACGGCCTCATGTGCATCTTGGTAGCTCTTTTGCTGCATATGTCGTCGTCCGTGGAGGTGGCTTGTCGTGTCACTTGTTTTCTGTTATGGCCGACCCACCACCGTCGACAAGACAAAGTCTAATCTATCATATGCCGATATTAATATTATAGACCTCAGCTAAATTAATTACTTACCTTTAGTAATTTCACGTGAGTTCTAAGCATCGCATGCATGTGGACGCCGGTTGATCGATGGATCTGCCTCTCTCGGATTCCATGCATGCATGCATGCTTTAACCTTACCTGCACGTCGTCCGTTAGGGCATCGCTTTTGGACGAGAAAGGTGGCGAGAAGCTAGCCAGTAGCCACAACGCGTGTTTGCCTTTGTAGTTATCGTCAAGTTTAATTTTCTGCGTCGACAACGATGTGCAAAACCTACAAATTATTACGACGACCTTCTTGTTGGCTACATACGATCCTACCAAAGTACTCCCTCCGTTCGGATTTAATTGACACACATTTTGTTACACATGGATGTATCTAGACACCATACAAGTATAGATACATCCATATTTGGACAAAACCAAATCAATTAATATGGAACGGAGGGAGTACGTACATGAGTTTGAAGAGAGTTAGAAGAAATTCTCCACAAATCAAACAGTTGGAATCGTTGCATGTAGCAGAATTTTCGGTGGCATAACGATGCATCGCGTTCGTTTTGACTAGGGTCATGTTTCCTTTGGTGTAGTCAATTTAATCTTTGAAGAAAGACTAGGGAAATGGGCGCGGCAATGCCGCGCGTGTGTAGTATAAATAAAATTTAAATTTGGGAATGTGCACATTTAGAAATTGTGTAGGATTGGAAATTATTGAAATTCGAAAAAGTTTGCGTTTTAAAATTGTTTAGATTTCAAGTTAGAGAGATTTAAGTTAAGTAAACTTTAAATATGGTAGATAAATTGGAATGGTCAAATATAGTTTTATTTTGGCAATAATTTTTTATTTGCCAGCATAATCAGAGGAAATTTATTTCTAAATGTTGATTGTTTTGCAGTTTTTTTAAAAAAATATATAGTTGTATTATTTATCGAATATATCTATAATACAATTGCTTTGCAAGCTAAAATGTCTGTAATACAATTGTTTTGCAAACTAAAATGTCTTGTATTTTTTTTTGATCATTACTGCAATGCTGTTTTATTGCAAACGAAAAGAGAAGCAAAATATCGAAAGAAAGCAAATATGAATATTGAATTTCAATGTTTTTTTTATAACTCTATTCGAACAAACTGGAATTTTAAAAGGGAAACTACAATTTTTTTGTAAGCTAGAATATTTTTTTCTTTTTTTACAATTCTATTCGGACAAACTGAAATTTTAAAAGAGAAATTACAATTGTTTTGTAAGCTAAAATGTGTTGCAATCATTTTTCTTCTTCTTTATTGTTTTCCAATTTTAGAGAGATTTAAGTTAAGAAAACTTTAAATATGTTAGATAAATTGGAATGGTCAAATATAGTTCCATTTTGGCAATAATTTTCTTATTTGCCATCATAATTGGAGGAAATTTACTCTTGTTATTTCTAAATGCTAACCATTTTGATTTTTTTAAATATAATTACATTATTTGTGAATATATATTTAGTACACTTGTTTTGTAAATATAGTTACACTATTCATCGAATATATCTATAACTTTGTGAATTGCTGAATTATATTTTCGAACTTACAAAAAAAATGTTCGTTTTTTTTGTTGTTCACTTCGTATGTATGTTTTTTGCATTATTGTAATTACTAAGTTTTTTATCTATTAATGAGGCCTTATGTACTATTTGAAAATTTTGAGGTTTGAATTATTTTGGAAACGTTCCAAAGTTTTTGGACTATAGATTTTCAAATTTACAGGGATTGGTTTGAACTAATTTGAATTTGTATTTGGAAATTTTCAAAAGTTATTGGAAATAGAAAATGAAAACAGTCCCGCTTGGTAAAATTCATATATCTTTTTTTCAGAAGTTGGTGAAATGTGAATGTTTTTTTTTATTCGGAGTTGTATGCGCTTAACAGAATGTTGAGATTTTGAAAATTTCCTTGTTGGAATGTATTAAAATTTGTATTCTTTTAATGTTAACGAAATGATAAGATTTGGAAAGACATTTAAAATTTTGAGAATTGAATTATTCAATTTTTTTGTTTTTTAGAAGAAAAAAATTGCCATTTTTTTCCTTAGGCATTTAAAATTGTGAGAATTGAATTATTCAAGCTTACTTTTTTTGTTGTTGTAAAAAAATAGTTACCATTTTTTCCCTTATCATTGTTTGATAAATTTCATATATATATATATATTTTTAAAGTTTTTGAAATGTGAATGTTATCTGAATTGATCTAAATGGGTAATTGTATTTTAGTGGTTTACCAAATTCTATTTAAATGGTATGTTTTGTACCGAAATTGAAATAATTTTAAGTAGGTCACAAAGTATTTGAAATAGATATTTTGATTTTTTAAATTTTGTTTGCAAATTGGACTGAATTTAATTTGAGGTGCGTTTGAAAAGTTACAAAAGATTTGGAAAATATAAAAGAAAACAGAGAGGGGGAAAAAATGGGCCGAGCCAGCCACAGACGACGCAGGCCAGCCCAGCAGCGGGCCCATCTTCCGGCCCAAGCCCACTATGACGGCATGTCGACGTCAGAGTGGACGAACTGTGCCGCGGCGGCGGCGAGCCCGCCGGCGGCGAAGCAGCGCGGCTCGGGACGCGCTTGTGGGGTGGAAGGATGCGCGCGAACGCGATCTACACGTAGGTGGCGGCGCCGCCGATTTTGGGTCGACGGAGCGCCGCCGGCGGCGTGCAGAAGCGGCGGCGGCCTGCGAGGACGGTGGAGTCGATTCCGGCGCGGTTGCGGAGTTTCGGGAAGCGAGAACGGGCGAGGAGGGAGAGTACGCGACGCCGGAGTTGACCGTGCTCAGCGATTTGTCTGGGGAGGCGTGTGGCGGCGCCGACGCGCAACTGCGGCGGCGGAGAGCTTCGGCCCGTGCGCGAGGAAGAAGAGAGGGGATGAGTTCTGTCGACGTTTTTGCTCGGAAGCCCCTGGCTTTTCCGTAAATTGTAAAATAGTCCTTTGCGGGCGTTTTTTTTGCAAAATGGGCACTGGAGTGCGACGTGTCGCGACACTATTGGCAGAAATTCACCTGCTACAGTAATACTGTAGCAGGGAGTGATCCGGACCGTTGGTTGCCGCGATCCGACAGCCGACGTTTTGCGGGCGACGTGGACGCTGGAATGGGGTGTGGATCACACCAACTTTTATATATAGGGGAATGGTGTAGGAACGGAATAGACAATCTAAGAGACTAGGACTAACTGGCTAAGGGCAACTCCAACGGGTACCAAAATTGTTTGTTTTTCGTCCGTTTGGGTGGCCAGGTGGACATGCATTTAGCTCTTGTCCAGCCTTTCCTGTCCAGTGCACCCAACAGGGCTTGGTCTGCCCGCTCGCTTTTTTTAGTTACCGTTTTGGCATTTTGGCCATCAGGGACGGAGGAAGGGGGGACGAGCAGGGGCTAAGCCACCCCCAACAAACTGATTTCCTTCATAAACTCCCTTATAATCATGCTTATAATTAGCAGTTCTAAGCTATTTCGCCCCCCTCCAACTTGATTTGCCCCCTCCAATACTAAGTTCTGGCTCCGTCCCTGTTGGCCATTCTATATAGTATTGATTGAGAGAAATTAAATATTGCACAAGATTAAGCAAATAATTCGCATATCAAATGAATAAAATCACATAGTTTACTACAACCAAATATATTTAAAATGGTAGCAAATAAACTGAAGAAAATGAGAAAATACAACTATTGGTTTCCTACGTGAGTCCACATAGCTCAACCAAATCATTTTGAAATTGGGGGTGAGTGAGTTGTCTAGTCAAGTATTTCATGATCAAAATGGAGGAACTACTCAAACATTGCCGCTCCATCATGGGGCTCAACCAAATCACTTTGAAACTGTCAATCTTGGTCATAGATTCTGTCATCACGCTCATCCCTTGGTGTGCATGATCACACAAACAGTCATCACCTTACACATAGTGGCAACACCCCATGTGAAAGGGCATCTGTTGCCCCATGCGTGGTTTTGGTAATTAATGACAATCCATATGGACTAATGTTTGCATTGAGATATACTTGTAGATCTTGTCCATAGGAAAAGATTGGAGTTCATGTGTTGGACTCTAGAAGATTACATGATGACCAAGTTTCCATACAAGGGTTTATATGAAGAATGGTCATGTGAAGAGTTGAGCTTATTGCAAGCATGTCTTGGAAAAGAAGATTGAGTGAACTTCATATTTATCTCCAAGCCATCATATATATCAAGATAAGAAGATGAAGTATAAGTGGATTCATGAAGACGAAGATTAGCAAGGCTCTCCCATCATGGTGTATGGGGGAGTATTTGGAGAAGTCTTCATCAAGCATGTACTAGCAAGCACAATCAAGAAAGATGTTCCAACTTGAGGGAGTCAAGATCGTCTTCATCTAGCTCAAGTGGAATGCGCAAGGCAAAGGTATGATCTTGATAGGGTTTCTATTTTACCGGTCTCATGTTGTTAGTTTGGAGACCGGGTTATAGGATAGACGGTGTACTATCAAGAGGGGCTCTCAAGTGAGTAACTTGATCGCATCTTTGTGGAGAGCTCAAACCTTTGCATACTTGGCATATCATCTTTCTTGGTTCTTATTTGGCTTTTATCCTTGTGAGAATTTAGAGCTTGTGTTCATCTCCATACCAAGCTCTAGTTCATCAAAAACGGATTTCATATGCATATCTTGTGGCGTTTTTGATATTGGAGGTTTTACCGGCTTATCTTTTCTAGAGAGGTCAAACTCTCTCCTTATGGTTTCCCCCTCACATGATGGACTATGATGTGTATATGCATGATCTTGTAGTGCTTGTGATTATCTTCGGAGCAAGCCCAAGATCATTGAAAACGGAGTCCGGATGGAAAACTTGTTGCGTTCTCGTGTTGGAAATATTACCGGTCCTCCTCGAGATAAGGTCCACACCTCCCATGTGTGATATCTCCTCCATATTTGTGACCCTTAATATTGTTGCGTTCTCGTGTTGGAAAACTTGTTGCGTTCCCGTGTTGGAAATATTTTTGGAAAGCTCTTGTCGCTACCTTTCCAACCTCGTTGGTTTCATCTCGTTTGGAACTTCCTTGCAAAAGTTATTGCATTTCAGGTTTTTGTGGAGAAAAGGAGCTTTTTCCTGTCCCAGCCGGTAGTACCGGCTTAGGCCCGGTACTACTGCTATACAGCTCTTTTCGGTACTGGCATCGCTCTGTTTTTAGCGGCACTGGCCCGGTAGTAGGCCGGTACTACCGGGTGGCGTGGTACTACCGCGTGGCTCCATCCGGCACTACCGCTGCGGGCGGTGAGCGAAGCCCGTTGACCATCATCGACATCGACTGACCCTGCGCCGGTCGGTAGTACCGGCTGGGGCCCGGTACTACCGCTGCGGCCATATTTTGTCTGCAACGGACAGATTTTTGAGAGGACCTATTTAAGGGGCTTTCTTCCCTAATGGTTCTCTAGCTCTTCCAAGCACGTTTTTCCCTCTCTCTCTCCCCTCCATTGTTGACCTTGGAAAGCTTGCCCCTCTCCCAATTCCTCCCATGATTCTTGCATATCTTTGAGCGATTTGAGAGAGGAGATCTAGATCTATATTTCCACCAATCCATCTCTCCTCTAAGTGAGGGGAACCTAGTAGATCTTGATCTTGGAGTTCTTGGTGTTTCTCCTACTTTGTTCTTCCTCTCTTCTCCCCCCATAAGCATTAGTTGCTTTTGGTGGGATTTGAGAGTGAAGGATTTGAGCACTTGTGCTCTTGCCATTGCTTCGTTGCATCGGTTTATGCTCTCCACGAGGATTCGTGAAAGTTGAAAGCTTGTGAACTTGTTACTCTTGGGTCTCGTGACCCTAGACGACCGTGTGGTGGTTGAGACCTTTGTGTGGTCACTTGTATCTGTTCGGGAGCCCCCAATCCCGTTGTGGGTTGTGCCCCGGATCGTTGTTGAAAGGCTTCGGATTTCCGCCTCGAAGGATTTCGATAGTGGAAGGTGAACCAAACCTTTGTGGTGCGGTTCATCGGAAAAGAAGGTGAAACATTTGTGGTTGTTGAACCATTGTGTTGGTTCACACCTCTCCAACGAGACGTACTCCCTAAAAAGGAGGAACTCGGGAATACATCCTCGTCTCCGCGTGCCTCGGTTATTTCTATACCCGAGCTCTTTACTTATGCACTTTACATTGTGATAGCCTTCGTGCTTGAAGTATTCTATATTGCTATCACCTTGTTGCTTGTCTTGCTTAGCATAAGTAGTTGGTGCACATAGGTGAGCCTAGTATATTTAGGTTGTTGGCTTGTTAATTTAAACACCTAGTTTTATTCCGCAATTAGCAAACCTAAACCGGAAGAGTTTTAATCGCCTATTCACCCCCCCCCCCCCCCCTCTCTAGGCGACATCCTTGTCCTTTCACCATGTTCTAGCAGTGTGCCGAATAATAGCCTAGCGAGATTGGAGCACATCAAAAGCACACTCCACATTCTTCCTATCACTCTTGTTTCTTGGCAAACATAGCCTTCTTCTCTTCTTGGGAATTGGAAATTGTCTTCACAAATGTAGACCACGGAGGATAAATACCATTAGCTAGGTAGTATCACTTGGTGTATAGGTGTGGCCATTGGTCTCATATTGCACCTATGGGGAATTGCCTCCAAAATTTAGAGAACATCGGAAAGCGCTGAAACACATTGATATCATTGTGAGAACCTGCCATACTGAAGAAAGAGGGACAAATCTAGAGATCTTGTGATGACACGGCTCCCAGTGCATGCAATCTATTCTTTCAAACATGTCAGGAAATCCTCTTGACTCGTTAATCGACAAAATCCGAGCAGTGTCGGCAACAGTTGGTTCTCTCAAGTACTATGTGTCGAACACCTGAACCGCTGCTTTGCAGAACTTGTACATTGCCTCTAGACATGTGGACTCACTCATGCGGATGTACTCACCAACACGGTCACCAGCAACTCCATATGCAAGGATCCGAACATATGCAATGCATTTTTTATAAGAGGAGAAACCAATCTTACAAAGGGCGTCTCGCTTGCATTTAAAGGTATCATCATAACCATCACTCCCTCCCGAATGTGGTTAAACACATGTCCAGCCATCCGGAACCGGTGCTGCAAACGATTGGGAGGATCTATTGGGTTTGTGCAATGCAAGTAGGGGTGTAAACGGATAGGATAATTTTCGTACCATATTTGGTTCCGAAACCGTTTTGAATAATCCATATCCGATTTAAGAAATCTGGCGGATAAGGATATCTGATCCCGAACTTGACAGCCGGATATGGTATAGGATATGGTATGTTAAATAGCCCAACATATGAATTATCCAAAAATTAAATAGGATTATCCGATAGTTTTAATCTGAATAATCCGATTTTTACCGAAATGTCTAACTAATAGAGCATAATGTGCGTTCACTGAGTTGTCGAATTCGTCCGTTGACCAACAACTCACTTAAATAGTCATTGTAAAGACTCTGGAGTACAACTTTGTTACTTAATAGGTTATTAAACAATTATTTTTAGTTGTATGGCTTTTACAATTTACTCATGCGCGTTTATGTCCGATTGATTTTGTTTCCGCTCCGAATCCGTCTCGTTTCCATTCCCGAATCCGTGCACACATATATCCGCCTCCGAATCCGCAAACGGTCATTATCCGCTCCGCTCTGCTCCGCTCCGAATCCGATGGAAAAATGTGGTAAAGGATATGGTAGAGCCAAAAATCCGATCCGATCCGTTTACATCCCTAAATGCAAGTAATCCTTAAAGAGTCAGAATCAGCCCCTTCTTTACGATCCAAAGCAGGTCCACGGCCTGCAGGGACCGATCCCCTAAATAATGGTTGCTGCCTCAAAATGTGTATTGACAAGAAGTGTAGCAACCAAAGAATCACTCTCATCGTCAAACGATTCTTAGGACGATGATGAAATTTAGATGTTGTTGTTGTAAAAATAGTAAATACTCATCAGAGAAATCTGCCACGAGGAAGTGGTAAACTCGTACATAAAAAACTATGGGGCAATCGTCTGAACACCTTGTGGGTGGTGTCGGTCGAGGAGTGGACGAGTCTTTGACGACGATGAACCCTTGTCGGTCTCCAGCGGTGTCGGTCGTGGGCGTGGGTTTCTGGCGGCAGTGTCGTCGAACCGTCGAACTCAACGTCCTACGACGGTGGTGTGTCAAGACGGCGACAACCCGGGTTGAAGTTGGTGCAGGGCGCGAGAAGTGGCGAAACAAGGGAATAACAAGACGTGGAAACAACTACGGTGGCGGTGGTGGTGGCCGAGTGGCAGCGGGCGCGGTGTGTGCCGAAGATGACAGATGTGGCGGCCGGCGTTGCCGGAGGCGACAAGAGATACGGTGAAATTGATGTGTGTGTGTGTGTGTGGGGGGGGGGGGGGGGGGTGCCAGAGATGGGCGGGTCAGGTGAGGACAAGGGGAGAACACCACTATCATCCACGTGTCCGGATCGGACGCAAACTTTTCCTGGCCTAAATTTGGGTCGGAAATATGTCTGTGCGGATAGCAAAACGGACATCGGTCCGTTTGCGTCACCCACTTTCAACACATATATGGGGTGGAAATCGGACCCCTTTTTTCTTTATACTAGCTAATTGCCCGTGCGTTGCAACGGGATACAAATATTTTAGTAGTTCAATACCAATTGTGCCAAACAACATTATTGATTTTTTTACCATTAATCACTCTTTGTATTTCTTACTCGTCCACCAACTATCTCTGCCTATCCAACTTTATTTGCATGAGAAATGTTTTCTCAAATAAATATAGGACATTTATGGGACTAACATTAAAATCGATAAGTTCGTAAATCTCGAACGTGGATTGGTGTTGTCCTGCGGCCAAGTGTTTGTTTTAGGCTTGTATATTGCAAGATTTCTGTTTGGGGCCGGATACTACTGCAACCTAAAAAAAACTATTGCAAACTAAAAGTAATGCTCGGTTTACAAACATCGATATTTCATTTAGGAATTAAAGGAAGCCTCGTGTTTGGTCTAGGTAGCTGAAAGATGCCAAACTTCAGATACGACGTTTATTCAAGAATTAAATTCGTGCTATTTGGGTGAACTAAACTTAATCAACTCAATACCTGAATATAGTTGTTGCTAGTTGGTTTCCGCCAAAAATTATCTTCCTAGGCTAGAATGCTCAATGCCGATTTAGGTAGCGATAAAATTTAGTGGCACGTCGACAAAACATCTATCCAACAAATCATCTATGGTGCAGTGGACGGCCATATGAGCGTGAGGTTATATGATTTGGATCCATCATCTTTTTTTTTCATTCCAAACTCTCCACATGAACAATTCCAAAGGAGAGATTGGTTGTCGAAAAACAAAATTTAGGGCTAAACGGAAATGCTGGAATTTCTTAAGAGACCGCCTAGAAAAATCAACAGCATTGCAGACATGGGCCGAGCATGAAACTGGGCGAGACAATGCACAAATCCAAAATCTTTTCACTGAGCACATTTACCAATGGAAGAGTCGTAACAGTGTGATTCTGAAAGATCCTAGGTTCAAATGCATCCCTCCGATGAACAAGGAAATGTTAAGATTAGTATAGACTGATGCGAATATTTCCACCACACTGAAACAATCGGTTAATCAGCTGGTCTGGCAAGCAAAGAATGCAAACCACATAAATAACAGCAGAGTGATAATTTTACGCTACAACATCATCCTTCTTGACTACCAAACCTTGTGTTTTAAGCAACTTCTGAACCTGGTTTATGCATGCTTATCAGGACAGAAACATTCCACATTACAAGAGACCTCACATTGCTGTATATTTACCCTTTCCGAGATGACTTGAAGATGAGAAAAACCTACCATAGCAATGTAGACTAACAATTACTTTGCACCAAGTCTGACAGTGACTGCGTACCATATACTCAGACAACATAATGTAAGTGAAAGCAGGATTTTTACAAGCCAGTCCGTTTAACAGTTGAGTCTACAGTTTATGCACGATTTTAGTATGTGATTCACTATCCATTGGGATGCCGAACTCCTTGAGATCCCTTTCAGTCATGTGACGTAGGGCCACCATGTCAACCTTCAAAACAACAATTGTCAACCAAATAGAAAAAAACACAATTTAAAGAATTAGGGGAATAACCCGTGTTGGTGAAATTCAGTCTCCAAATTAAAAGCCCCATTGTGAGGCATGTAGAGTTACTGCAGTGCATGTTTTCATAGCCACAACAGGGAATTGATCAGAAGATATTCAATATCAAATGACAACCAGTAGTTTTAGAGTCAATCAGTTCATTACAGTTCTGACAATCTTTCAGCTCAAAACTCCAAGAAGGATAAGCACAAGTTAAACATGTAAGTATTTGATGTTTCTCTTCTAAGAGACCTGCTGATAAATCCCCTATACTATCCTACAAATGCAAAGAAATAGATTGGGAACACACATCTTGAGTTACAGTTCCATGTGAAAACATATTTCTGTAATCTCGACATCTCAAATAATTTGGTGTTTGATGCCACATATTATTTAGAACAAGACCAAACCGCCTACGGAACCAGATGTACCAACCATTACCGGATTATACTATCAAATTGCTATTATAATCCCAAAATCTCAGGTTGTACTCATCTGAAAACTCCTAAAATGATTACAAGTTGTGAAGAGACAGTAGAAGGGACATTACATCAGACTAATTGTTCTATCCGCTCGCTGCTCTATTCCTTGTTTCTCATCTCTAACTGATTGACACGTAATGCTAGAACAGGTCAAACAGAAGAAATTCTATAATTACTACAACCGGAATTAACACCAAGTTAGATGGTACTATATAGTTACACAATTGGTGATAATTAAGACTGCTGAAGATTAACCTGGAGTCCTAGATGGCTGTTTCTCGGGAGCATCGGCCTTGGGCAGCAGCCACGATGGGCGGCGGCTCTGTCCTCAGGGGCATCATTAGCACCAAGTGCGAATGTGCGATCAACCTTCAATGGAGCTAGCATGGTACATTGCTGCAGGCACCATAGTCTCATCCTAGCACGTCTCCTTCCTAAGTACATCCACATTGTTCAGGATCAGTTTTGGCTGCACATCAACAATCTTGTCACCAGCCGATGCCTCAATGCTGACAGAATCGATCCTGTGGCGCTCCTTGAAAGACTTGAGCCGTACTATCCAAAGGAATCCTCTGTATAATGTCAAGGCCTGCCTCTGGATATCAGATAACTTTGGATGGGGCGTCATTTCATCCTTGTGAAGCAATCATCGAGCCTAACAAAAAGAAAACCATCAAAATAGTTATCTCGCACTGATCTGCATACTTCTGCCGAGGAAAATGGCAACTACCAAACTACCCAGTCACGGACTATTTACTTAAAGCCCAGAGATAATTAACAAAACAGAACTGCTCTACGACCTAGCAAGCAAATCCAGACGAAATTGCCTCACAAAGGAAGATCAAATAAGTATAAAAACTAATGAAGGCACTTGGAGATAACATGAAACACAATTTTGAATAACTGATGCTTTCTTGGAAGAAGGTACAGTACATCACAACCTGCATAAACCTTCAGTAGAAACAGTATACTTGAGATTATAGTTCTAGATAGAAAGGAAGCACGTGAGACAAAACTGCAAACTTAAAAAAGGATGTGTTGGTAAATGCCTGTAGCTGAATGTGGGTGTGCCCCAAATGAAAATTAGTCTCAAACAATACCATAAAATGCGCAATTCAAATAGCTAACCAACCCCAACAAGTGCTACTATGTTCAAGAGTCAACAAATACTAATTGCAGTGTAATAATCAAATGAAAGTCAAAGTTGACTTGTTGGCAGATTTTCTGAGTCCTCATTACTTAGCCAGGTTGTCATGTACCTTTAGGAGTTTAGGTCGTCCAACATTTCAACGATAGAAAGAAGGTGTTAAGCCTGATTCTCAGCCTCAGTGGATTGTTGTGTCCATATAAACTTCACTGGCATTGAAATCGCAGATTGCATATGGTTAGTGAAATTAGAAGAAACGCACCATGCAGCAGTCTATGCATCAACGACCATAAGCCCAACATCTGCTGTTCTGCTTCATCATTGTTAAGCACTATCTTCAGCGAGCATAAACAAGCATTTTTGTTTGAGATGTGAAAAGTGCAGAAGTAAGAAGTTGAAATGTGTCTTGTAGCCTTGAAGCAGCAGCAAGCTTCAATATGATTGATTGATCACCACACTACAGTCTTCAATATCTAAACTTGCATGCGCATCTCGATAATCACGATTTTGTTGGAAACACATGGAAGCAGAACATGCGTTGTAAAAGATAGGTAGTTAGATGTACTATACTCTTGGGTCTGAAGGGAATGCATGGACTACTTGAGTCAGCAGATGTTGCAGCTAAATAAATGAAAATGACCATTTGATTTATATTTTGACTCATCGTTCAACAATATAAATCTACTTGTAGTGAAAACAAATAAGATTTACAAATCTATTTTACAAACCGTGGTTCTAAATGCATAGCAAGGACTAAGTTAAGTAGATACAGCCAGGAATATGTTTAATTTCACAGAACACCTAGTTCAAATGATCACTTTTATCACAGAAAATTCAATTCTCCCACAGTTTCCTTACAAATAAGCAAGGGCATCAGGTTGACATTCGATTCGAGCTGTGCAGGTCAAGAACAAATACTGGAAAACATTAACAATAGCATTGTAACTTTCAAGTCAAGAACGGTACTGGAAATTCCTACAACCAACATGTCGGCAACATCAGCAATATTACCGTGGAAGATGATGGTGTACTCCAGGGCGACGACCGCCGACGGCAACTGGCCTTCCCTCGGCAGCGGCACCCTCAACATCCCTCCCGGGGATCGATTCTTCAGCTTCCGGCGCAGGCAAACAAATGGCAAAACGAAAAATTTATTCTCCCACACTTTCCATACAAATAAGCGAGGGCACCAGGTTCATGATATTCCACTCAAGCTGTGCATGTCAAGAACAAATAATGAAAACCATTAACAGTAGCATTGTAGGTTCCAAGTCAAGAACAGTACTGGAAATCATACAACAAACATGCCAGCAATATCAGCAATATTACCGTGGAAGATGATGGTGTACTCCAGGGCGACGACCGCCCCGCAGCTCGCGAGCGTGACCGCAACCTCCGGAGAAACCGCGACGCCCGACGGCGACGAGTCTTCCCTCGTCGGCGGTACCCTCGACATCCCTCCCGGGGGTCCATCCTTCAGCTTCTGGCGCAGGCGAGGCGTCCTCAAGGCGAGGGGCAGCCCTCCAACGCAGCGGCGGTGTCGCCAGTCGTTGCTCGTCGGCATCCTCGGACGTGATGCAACGGCGGTTCGGGGTAGCAAGGCGAGGAACAGCCGGGGGTTTGAGGGACAACCAGACGTGGTGGCGACGTAAGTTTGAGGAAGAGGTATTGCGTGCCGCGGTGGTGCTAGGCGGCGGCTGACGGTGGTGGGGCGAAACCTAGCCTCGCGCTCGCCTCCTAGGAAGAGGATGAGGGCAAATTGGGCCGGTGATTGATCGTGTAATTATTGCCGAGTGATTGGGTAAACTAATTGATTGCGTGAATTACTGTCAGGGAGCGCGGGGGACTTTTGACGGAAAAAGAATAGACAGATGCGGGAGACTTGACGAAGGAAAATGTGTGGAGAAAAAAAACAAAGCGTGAGGTTTGACGAAGGGAAACTTCGTGCTTTTTAGATAAGTAGAGATGTGCGTCCCTAGGCCTTTATCTCTTTCTTTTCTCTCTCTGTACTCATCCCACCAATCATATGCAACTGACCAGACAATTTCTAGAAGTCATGGCTGCGCCTGCGCGGCATGCCAAATGTACAAAATGCTAGACTAGATAATTTATCAGGAGGAGCGTCCATTTCGGAGCGTAGTAAACAGCGAGATTTGTTCACCTTTGCCTTATCAGCTGACACGAAATTAAGTGCCGTCGTACTAAATAAATTCCGTGCATCAACCAAATATCCAAAAGCTTCACACGACGGGGACACATGTCCATCGCAAGAGGACGGGGACACATGAGCACTTAATATACTCGCACGCACTGCAACAATAAGGTCTCTGAAGAAAACGATCGTGCAGGGCCAGATAATCATCGCATCTCCCGCAATTCATCATCAGTGCTCCTTCGGTCAGGACACACAAGGCATGCAAATCCTGCTTTAGGGCCTAACCACCATTATCTGGAAAACCAAATAAGTGCACACGAGCTCTCTCGAGAGAAAGGAGAAGAGGAAAGAAGCAACCACGGCGACGTGCGTGCTACCTGAAGACGATGCACACCTAAAAAGAGACGATGCCGAGACAAAAAGATACTAGCACATAGGCATGTTGCTTCGCCTCCAAACATGTCTATTTCAGGGTCTTTGGTGCGTTGCGTGCTCGGCGCTTTCGGCCTTGACAAGCTAACGGTCGCGAGCTTCGGGCCTGTCGATTCCGGCGATGGCCTTGGCTTGCCACTCCCAACAGCACAAGAAGCTTTGGCACCCGGCGATGCCACCAATGAGACGAGGACGACGTCACAGATAAACTCATGTTGATGGTGTGCATTTTCCCATGCTGATAACACTGACAAGTATACATGATAGTTCTTTTGACTTCACCCCGGTGTAGTAAGATACTGTTGTGGATGTTGGTTAGGTCAGAGCTGGTAACTTAGCAAGCAAAAAAAGGTGTGGGACCCCGGCCTTTTGTTACTGAGTGCCACGATTTTGTCAGTGCTTTTCGTGGTCATGGTCATGGTTATGGTCAGAGAGGTTTTTGGACTTTGGTAGATGGCACTATGGTACAGCAAGTTCGGCCATTTGCCGCAAGCCTTCTGAGCACGTCGATGGGTAAAAAATGCAAGTGCGGACGTGTAAAGCACTAAAAGGTGGTGCACAGGGATTAAAATTGGCAGGCAGGTCAGAATCAGATCGGCTCGTTCAGTTTCTGTTTCGATGTGATGTAAATAGTTTTGATGAAGACTGAAGACTACTCTGGAGCCATGGGCTCTGCATCGCTGAATCAACATGGGTAACATTAGGAAGAGGGGTTGAGACTTTCGATGGTGAGCGGGGGAGATGGTAGGTCGGGGATTGATGGCGAGTCCCAACAAAAGTTCGTGGAACCTTCTGAATTCAGCAACTGTTATACAATCCTAAACTGCTAGCTGGACATTATGGCTAAGCTACTTCTGCGAGTATTTATCCCGAATCATGTGTGGTTTCTTTCTTTCTTTCACAGCTGGGTCTTGGACGCAGTTTCAGGTTCGCCTTCAGTAGCCTATGACAGATCGTGGACCATGCTGAGAAACAAGTATGGTTTTCGTTACAGAAGCTAGTAGCATAGTACAAACAGCAGGAGCAGCAACCAAGGCAGCGCGATGGTGGGTACCGATCTAGTAAGACCCTGGATCTCGGCGGAGCTTTCAATATAGAGAACCCCATAACAAGGTGAAGTAGTTTGGGAGTTAGGAGCCTCCAGAGTTACCACACTTTATTTCTGTCAGTGAAGTCTGGGGATATCATGACCGCTTTATATATCTCATTTCAGTCACAGACAACAGTTTTCTACTGTCATCCAAAACACTACAACGACGATGTTTAATCAACGGTGTCTTTTGTTCAAATCTATTCACCATCCTAAAACATTTGTGATTTTCTTCTTTCAAAACTGGGATGCAATTTTCAGGTTCACTCAAGCCTATGATCATGGACATGCATCGGCACTTGCGGAGAAGTAAACTTTCGTTTCAGAAACTAGCACAGAATAGTCCCTTCGGGGACATCCGAGAAACTAGCACAGAATAATAGAAGCAGCAACCACGGCAGCATGATGATGGGTACTGATCTATAAGACCCTGGATCTCGGCGTGTTATCATTTGCCAACTCCCAAACCGGAGCTTTCAATACGAAAGAAACACCCAACGAGGGCTAGTTTGAGGATTGGGAGTCTGGGCGTTACCAACTCTTGTTTCTGCCATGCAATGACTTACAAAAAAAAAACTCTTGTTTCTGCCAGTAAAGAATCAGGGATACCATACCACTTCACATCCTAGCAGATTTAACAGTCCGTATCACATCACAGGTAACAGTCCGTATCACATCAGTCAATGATATTATTTATTTATTTTTGCGAGGAAACCGTATACAATCATCGAAGAACAGCCGTCACAGACAGGCACCCAAGAAAAGAGAAAATTACAGACCAGACCATCTGCAACTCGATGCCGCCGCGTGGAGCAGGACGTGCCGGAGACGCGCCGCCGCTGCACCTTCCTTCAAGCCTTGGATCAGAAGGTGTCCCTAGCGGACGGGAAGCCGCCGAACCTCGAACTCCGAGAAGCCTCCACCCAGCTCCAGCTGCAGCACGCCGCCGTTCTTCAACCTTGTCGGCTTCAAAGTCAACCCGACTCGCCGCCACGCGAGATCCGGGAGGGGGAAGCCGAACCAGCAGATCCGCGGATCCGAGGGCGAGGCGAGGCGAGGCGCACCACCGCGGACCTCCGAGGAGCTCCACCGCCGAAGGGGACGCGCACCTGCACCAAAAACACCGCCGGCGACCCAACCCTCTCCATGGCACCGCCGACAGCAAACCCTACACACCCTACGCTATATACACCTGTGGATCGGGGATCCCCCGCCCTCCCGCCGGGAACGGCCGGCGGAGGACGAGGGATCCGGCGAGGCGACGAGAGCGAGGTGGATCTGCGGGGAGGAGAAAAATCGCCCTCTCTGCTACAGTGACGGAGAGGGAGACGTCCAGGCTCGTCTGTCTGTAGTCAATGATATTATTTTGATACCATCAACTTCACATCCTAACAGATTTAAGATATTTCACTTCAGTGGATCAATCTCACTACCTGCTCGTGACACTCTGTTGACGTAGACGCATTACGACGATGCTGTGTAATCAATACTCCTCCGACTAGTGACATGTAGCTACTGTTGGCCTGCACACTATTGAGTAATCATGTTTTTTTTAATCATAACCAAACTCCCAGTGGCTCAGGTCCCGACAATGATTTCCCAACTAAAAATCCAAAAATAATCTTGCCTGCCACTGAGGTCCATAGTTTATGTCATATCATTGCTTTTGATTTCTATCAGTCCTAGTAGTCACAATCTGCAATCAGGAGATAAAGAGTAGACTGGAACAGAAGGAATAGCAAGACTTCATACAGGGCTGCGAAGGGCCAAAGCCAATTGTTGAGGCATGTTTTCCATTTGATAAATAGATTTCCATCAAGCTAAGCATTTATACACTTAATTTCTATCAAACCGCTGCTGATTCAAATGTATGCAGAGTGAAGATGTGAAGTGTCTATAGCTACCAGGAAACACTAAACAGACAACTTCAAAGTAAAGATAGCATGTTTCGTTCCAAGTTGTCCGCGTAGTAACAGATAGCAGCTAACGCTTCAAGGAGTAGCTCTTTCCACTGAACGCGTTGAACTTCGGCTCTTCCTTCTTCGGAGGTTCATTCACTTCCTGTTAGCAGTAATTACATAGAAATCAGCAACTGAGATTATGTCCAAGTTTTCTTATACCTATGTTGTTGCAGGTAAACAAAACAAGCCAGCCTAAGACTCTGCTCACTAGAAATAAGAAAATGTCAACAAGAATTAGGAATTTTCAAATGAATTTAGTTCTTGCATATAAATGAATCTGAAATCATATTTAGCATCCGGAATTTGTCTCTGAATACATTAAACTTGAAAGGTTTAACTTGCCAAAGTACAAATTCAGTAGACAATCAGGGATATGATCAATTGAAAAATTGCAGGGTGTTTTTGCAGTAGACACTACCTTTTGTGCTGGTGCTTCTTTCTTGTTGCTTGCACTTGAACCAAAAACAAGCTTTCCTGTTTTCTGGCGTGTGGATGTGCTAGCTTCTGAAGGCGCTGCAGTTTGCTGACTTGCCCTTTTGTTTGAGTCTGAAGGTGCAGAACGTGCAGGCGCAGCAGCTGAAGAGACAGGTTGTTTTGAGCCCTTACCATCCAACCGTTTTCCAGAACCAGTAAATGGTTTAAATTTTGGTTCATCTTCAACATTAGCATCTTGATCTGGAGATTCCCAAACCAGAAATTGGTTTTAGAAAAAGGAGATATCACAACTATCTTCAGCTGCCTATAGAGAAGTCACACAAGATGTCCAACAATACTTTGAAACAGACTATAGTAGACATAAAATACAGCAAACTGGCCGGGTGGCTGATGCCTTTATAATTATGTAAAATATTAGTTCCATTTCAGAGCTGCAGCTATAAAATCTTGGCCAGGCAAGAAAGATAATTTTGTTTACCAGCAAGGTAAAAACGAAATTGCATCAATATGATTTGACAAAACAAAATACAAACCTTCAGCAGGTGCTTTGCTTGCAGGAACTACGGGTCGCTGTGGTTTTTCAGGTTCTTTGTAATCGAGAGGGGGTGCAAAGTCCACTTCGCAGTCTGTCTCAATGATGCTAACTGCAGAAGCAGGCTTCGCTTCAACAATATCAATATAATACTGTTTGTTGTTGTAAGCTACCATGATGCTGTCGCCCGTGGTCAAGCAAGAGAAATTTCTTAGAGTTTTCTCTAAGCTGCAAAGTTACACAAGCGCATTAATCATAATTTGACAATTAATGAAAAAAAATGAATATAGGGACTTCAATATCAAACTCTAGCACAATTTTATAACTTCCAAGAAAAAGCCAATTTTATTGGTCATTACTCATTAACATGGTGAATGGCAAAAGGAATGAACGGGATTTAGTGCAAAGATACTAACATCGCTTTGGGATTCGAGATGTCCAGAAAATCAGTTGTGTGAGGCTGCAGCTTCACATATGTACCCTTGGGAAGGTTAGCATTCTTGACACGCACAATGTCACCCTCTTGAAGAAGCATGTTCTGCATCATCTATACATATAAACGAGAGAAGAATTATGCAACAACTCAGTTGGAATATATTTCTCTGGTAATACAGCTGAAGGGAGAGCAGTAAAAGAAGCACATACCCAGTAGGGCATGATGATCATGCCTTCTTCTGCTACAAACTCCAACACGCCACAGTGTGAAATCCGTTCAGTGGTACCATTGTGCAGCTCAAATAGCATAGGGTATTCAATGTGCAGGGAAGCTATTAAATCAAAACCAAACAATTAGTGAATGCATATATTCTCTCAGAGATTCAGAGTGATCCAAGTGAACAGGGCAACAACAAGAAGCGATAAAGTTCAGGGTAAGGTCTAAGGGAAGAGGACTTGAGCTTACCCAGACGATCTAGAGCCGATGGTGGCATTATTACTGTATTGGTAAAGATAGAATTATATCAGAGTTAAGTTATATGAAATTTGCAGCCAAGAGGAGAGAAGAAGCTCTAAGACAAACCTTTGTCACCACCTTCCAGATGTGGCTGGAAAACATAAAAATTCAGAAAGATGGTTAAGTACAATTCAGTATGTAACACTGATAGGTACTAGAAGATGAAATCGATAACACAAATATAGTACCTTGTCAAAAAAGGATGCTGGATAACAGCGATATGTTTGCTCAAAATTACTTCCACGGTAACCATATCCTGAGTAAAACTACATAGATAAAAAAATCAGGTTAGTTAAGCATGTGTGAACTACACAAAATATGAGAGGAGCACACTAATGATTTTATCAGCGGCATCTCTTAAAAAAAATCTGTTGGAAGCTAAGAATGAAAAAGGATTGCGATACAAGAATTACGACAACCACAACTATCACAGGAACATAGTTCAACACAAAGTAAGTTTGGTACTTTCACGTGTATTAAGACAAAACCAATCACACATACCGGAACAAAGATCCGGTGATTAATAACTAAGGCCAGAGTATATTAATTCACCCAGGGGTTAACAGTTAGCCACGATAAAATATTGAGTACTAAAATTAGTTCGATGTGAAATTATTTTTTGGGTGACAAATTTTTAGTTGACCCCAAGGTTATCTATGGATGAGTTATTCTTAGAATATGGCCAGACTAGCAATGACTCAAACAACTGAATTTCAAGATAATCCTTTAAGGAGTGTTCATAGCCAGCATCATGTAGCAATGCCACACTTGACACCCCTGACTTGGCATAACTCAAATTTTAGAGTCATAAATAAGAACTCTGAACATAATTGGGTGAATTACATAGCCAGATAGGAATTCTATACCGAAAGGACAAACTATGAACTATGGTCATGTGTACAACCTAGTTGGCAAACATAATATTCATTCCACTGGGTTGCAAGAAATCTTAAGGAGAGTAAGGGTGATGCATACCATTTTGAGTGGCCCACTGCTTCTACTTCTCTTGGACCTGTTATAATCTGTAATAAAGAACATAAAACAAGTATGAAGGGAAACTATTTGAGGTGCAGGCTTAAATGTACAACATCGTAGTCTTTACCCCAAGAGAGAACTAGGTTGACAATGAAAGTAACCATTACTAGGTTAGAAGGATCTCAACCAAATTGGCTAAGATTCTCTAACAAGCTCTAAACTTTCCTCTAGAAAACGAACTGACATCACAGATGCTGTTGTTATTTATTCATTCACAATAAACGAAACCCAGAACCGAAAGACAGTGGCACGCTATCAAGTACTAGTAGTATTTCTTTTGTTCACACGATCCCTGCTCCTAAGCTCAGCCTAACAGCAGAACTCCAGACCAATACAACCCAAAACCGTCTACGGTGGCGGATCTAGATGGTGCGCGTCCAGGATTTCCGGAGGTCAAGTGCTCATACCTCACTCAGAAACCAAACCCGATGGCAAAAATTGTGGACGGGGTCGAGACAGCAGGGGGGCGACGAGATTGAACGGGAAGGGCAACTACGGAGGGGGCTAAACCAGCAGTGACTCGGGAGGGGCGGGCATCAACCGATCAGCTCGCCGCCGAGGAGATCGAATCGGAGCACCACGATGAGATCGCTGCTGGCATCAACGAGTGGGGAAGCCAAGTCTTATGAGGGCGTGAGGAGAGAGAGAGCGTGAGTACGAATCGAAAGGGGGGAGGAAGGAATCCGAGATTCGGACGAACAAATTACCCGCGAGAGAGGGGATTGATCGGGATGGGTGGCGTGAGGTTTCCGCGGAGGAATCGCCCCGGATCTTCCAAGTTCCAAGGGAAGAGGAGTCAGAAACTGAAGACGAAATAGGTCGACTGGGAGGGAAACGAGCCCAACGGACGTTCTTTCGGCCCATATATATTTCTCCGTACATGCAGAACTTCTCAAAACAAACTTGCAGATTTCGCAAAAAAAAATTTGCAGAGAACAGTGTAGATTTAAATCATATAGATACAAATATTCGACAGAGATTGGGGATGTAGCTCAGATGGTAGAGCGCTCGCTTAGCATGCGAGAGGTACGGGGATCGATACCCCGCATCTCCATTTATTTGCAATTTTTTTATTCTCCAGATCATTTCCCCAATTGGTGTGTCAAACAGAACAAATTTATTAGGACACGAAAGTAACTAGTC
Organism: Poa pratensis; assembly: GCA_947311845.1. Lineage (NCBI taxonomy): Eukaryota > Viridiplantae > Streptophyta > Magnoliopsida > Poales > Poaceae > Poa > Poa pratensis. Next base: position 24,040,685 of record CAMZMU010000047.1, read on the forward strand.
GCAGCAAAAACTGCAGGATGTATGGAAAACTTCACGTTATGAATCAGGCACTCCATCTGACATCCTTCTTTGGTTCTCCGTTTTAGACAAGCAAAAGCAGGAGCGCTTAACTGCATAGCAAATAACAAAATTGCCATACACCTTTTTTTCTTTTTGAGAGAACAACGGCATTTATTGATTAAGCAACATCATTACAGAGTGCATCCCGGACAATCTCCAGAATCTCACCACCAAACACCTGATTACAACTATGCTCACAGCTGCGAGCAGGCACATGTGCAGAGCAGCATCCACATTGACAGAGACCCACCCAGCCGGCGGTGGAACCCATCGATGAACTGAAGTGAGGGAATCACACCTTGAAGCCTTCGTCAGCTTAAAACAGTTCTGCACAGGCTCTAATTTTCTCAGCCACACTTTCTTTCTTAGAAAACATGACAGATGACCCGGCTTTCTCATAGAAAGCCACATACTTCTGCTGGGCACTCCAGCTCACAAGGTACAGATTCAGTTATTACAAGAACAACTCAAATAGAAGAACCGTCCCAGGGCGACATAAGAAGAAGACCTGCAAATTACACCCTGGACATAAACAAAATAAAGACAACACTCTAGCCGATCCCTTTATGCACTCCCAGGTCCATGAGATGCAATTCCTTCCCCGTCAACAGGTTCTGAACAGCGACGTCCACCTCCTCCTTGCGTTTCACCGGTCGAAAACAGCCGACTGTGACACAAAGGAAGCAGTTTTGAACAGACTGCATATAGAATTTGCGATTACAACTCAAACAGCTCTTGTGAGCCAAAACGCCCAGGCAACAGCCCAAACAACTCTCATCCACTCTTTGAGAATGCAGCTTTCCATTACCACTGCACCTCATTCCTAGCTTCCAGATCTGCCAATAAGTTACAGCAAGTACAGTAGTGTTCAAAGTAGATTCTCCAGGAAGGATATAAAACAACCACTGACGAGCATTACTCATAGATTTTCTGCACAATCTGACAGCAAAATGTTCCTTGACAGACATCCAAAGTCCAAACTGCACTAGCAAATGGACACATAAGAAACGTATGTTCCACTCTTTCATCTCTGCTGCAGAAAATGCAGTCACCAGGAACAGGTATATGACGTTTTTGCAGCTGAAAACCAGTGGGTAAACAGTCATGCACAAACCTCCATAGGATGATCTTCATCTTGTTTGGAGCGTGTACTTTCCACAAAGACTTCCAGTTTTTCTCCTCAGCCCCAACATCGGAGGACAAACCAGGACCATCTCCACTTCTGTCAACATAGAAAGATTCAGACCGACAGACCGAGCCAGGAAATAGGCCGACTTGACTATGTACATACCTAGTTTATCATGTGGCCAGGACACGATGTCATCATCGCCATGTCATACACTTACCAGATCGCAATTGTTCCTAGATAATGCAACCAATTAGCAACTTCCCTTTTTGAGGAAACAAGAGACAGCTTAAAACCAGGTTAATTTTTTTTGATGAAAAGAGATTAATCTCCCTGATTTCCATTAATAGAAACCAGATTGCTACAAGGTTTCAACCAGAAACGCAACCTCCGCCAAAATAACAGACCCAACAGTTGAAAGGGAATAAACGATAGGAAAAAATGCCTAAGAGAACACCCCACATCTCTAGCCAAATTACTACAGCCAAAACGCTCCAGCGACAGAAGGTTTTCACAGCCTCAAAACTAACAGGCGAAACAACTCCATCCCCAGCAAGGCGATCATCCTTCCAGCCTTGCCGCCCATCCCCGGCTCGCTCTGAACACTTCACCTGCGACCCGTCCCGGAAATTTTGCGCACAGTTGGAGCTCCAGTTTTGCGTCCTCCGACACCTGCAAATTTTCCCACCAATCAATACAATAGCAAACTTTATCTAAAACCTCAATTGGCTCAGAAGACATTTAGTTTCAAAACATGTTTGATTCCTTGTTTTCCATATACCCCAAAGGACGCGACCAGCCGACCACCCCTACAGTCATCAGTTTTTTCATTTATTACCAAACCCATCCAGCCACTAAGTTAAGCAGTAACCGTCATTGTGAAACTGGCACTTTAATCCAGTTGCACAGCTCAAAATGTTCCACACATACCTGGCTATTGGACAGGTGAAAAAAAGGTGGTTTATGCTTTTATCTTGTCCACAGAACAAGCAGTTCTTTGTGCACACCCTCCCTTCTTCAGTAGGACGTCTCTAGCAAGAATGCTCCTTTTGAGAATCAGCCACAAGATAGTTTTCACCCGCAAAGTAATTTTTACTTTCCACATAAATTTGTATGGGGCAGGTCAATATCTTTGCATAGCAACGTAGAAAGATTTCACTGAAAAATGTTTAAAGATAGTAACCACACTAACTTGTCTTCCTCATCAATTAAAGTGACAGATCTACATTGCTCAAGATGTTAAATCCATTCATCAAGTCTTTCCACAACTAAAGTTCTTCTAAAGGTTCCAGAATTTAGTCCTGGGGCATAGGCTTTTTGAACAGTTATGTTCTGATCATTAGAAATAGAGTAAAGTCTAGGGAATTTCGTTGTTAAGGCATCATCTGCCAACTGTCCTCCAGAATCTTGTCTTTGCACTATTCACAACTTTAAAGCTACAGCAAGACAGAAACAGGGGCTTTACTTCCATAAGGCCTAGCCAGAAATGGGAGTCTCCATTTTTCTGTGCACATTGCCCCAGGATAGTATTAATACAAGAAAGATTCATCCCAACAAAACCACAGGATTTTTGACACTTGCATGTCCTAGAATATTAGGTGATTGATATTGGTTCTCTAAAAGTGTACTGGGTACTTGCAGAATAGAAAATATTATCCCAGGCTGCTGTCTACTCCAGCAGTCATAGCTCACCTTGCCATCTATGGTTAGATTGGTGACTATCTTTCACAAAAAGTTTCACCTGTTAATCGATAAAAAAGAAGAAAACACAATTTCATGTATGACAGTATGAGACATGACAAGTTGACTGCAGTTGCATGAGAAGAAAATGATTTTGAGTCATGAAAAAGATAACTACCTCAAAAACAATACTCTGATAATCATAGACAAAAGTTGTTCCCAATGGGATTTTATGGAGCCTTCTGGCCGGCAACTAAAAGTCAGCAAAGACATCTGAATGAAAAGGCTGCGTCGCAGCATCGTCGGACTGCCTGATAATTACTTTCCCATTCGCACTAGCTTCTGCAAGAAATAAAAGGTCTGCCTTCTGAATGCCGGGCACAGCGGATGGAATCAAACTGGGAGTGACCAGTAGCAGTTTACTAAGAGAGATAGCCTTCCTCAACAAGAAACACACTAGCTGCAGCTCAATCCGGTTCCAGTTGAAGTTCACAATCTTTACCACCTTCAGGCTTTCTAAACCATCCTCTGGCGGCTCTACCCCCACATAGTCAAACGGATCCACCAAGGCCTCGCTGGGGATGCTAGGGAGCTGCAAGAAGAAGCCGCAATCATTTAAAATCATTATAATGAAATAAGAACACATTAAAGATGGCACTGTAATAAAAATGAAAGACTGACTACCAAGCAACTCAAATTGTAAAATGCGCACTGGGTGTAAAACCTGCACAAAAAGCTTCTCCAGATTACGACATTGGCTGCTCTTGAGGAAAACGTAGATGTTCGCAAGGTCAGGGGCCTTCATTTCTAACATAAGCAACTGTAGTTCTGTCATGCTCTTAAAAAAGTCACCCGTCTTGGCCAATTCTGCATGCCCAATTGCATTAGGCAAGGAAGACACAACCTAAGATGGCACTCAAGGTTAACAAACAATACATGAATCAACAGATAGCATAACAGAATGAACTCCAATAGAGAAGAACATACAAAGAGGACATTGCTGCAGATAGTGAGCGCTGTGAGTCCTGAGCATACATGGCTTTCAAACCATTCACTGAACACCTGATATAGTCACAAAAAAATCATATGAGTAAGATAATCATGCTGGTAAAATTGGGAAACATCAAAGGAACTCCAATAAACCTTTGTGCAGATGGGGACATTGCAGCTTCTTTGAACGCCGAAACGGATGTAGAGGTCAGCAAAGCATGCGCCGACAGGGAGATAGAATGATGAGAGGAAACCGCCACTGTAACGAAACGACCGGAGGCTAGAAACCGCGGCGACGTCCACCTCAACAACCCTGCTGCACTCTGCAATAGTGACGCTCCTCAGTTTCAGCCTCAGCCCCATCGCCGCAGTCACAGTGATTCGACGGAGGTCATCACAGGAGTGCAGGCTGAGGACGCGGAGGCAGGGGCACAGCGCTAGCAGCCTTGCCAAACCCCTGTCGTCAATGCGGACGGAGTGGAGCCGGACAACCTCGAGAGCAGAGCACGGCCTCGCGGCCCGGGAGTTGAGGCCGGAGACCTCAATGCCGTGGAGCGTGAGACGCGCGAGGGCAGGGCTGGCCACCGCCGCCGGGAAGTGGATGCGGAGCGTGGCCAGGGCGGGCGGGCTCCGCAACTCGACGCGGAGGTCCTCGACTCCACAGCCGGCGGCGGCCTCGAGGTAGCGGCTGAACTGGCGGGTACTCATGGCCCGGGTGTCGACGACGAGGGAGTAGCGGTCGAGGCACCCCCGCCCCTGGGATTGGCGAAGCTCGAGAGAGTCGAGGAGATTCTTGGGGGACGGAGAGGAGGAGGGGAGGAGGTGGTGGTGGAGGGAGGAGGGGTTCTCGTCGTCCTGCCACCGGCGCTCCCAGAGGTGGCGCCAGGAGCTGGAGAGGGACGAGGTGCGGATGGCGGATTTGAGCGGGAGCAAGGACAGAATGCGCAGCTGCAGCACCTCTGGCAGCGCCGAAAGGTGGTCGACGAGTGCAGCCGCCGCCGCTGGCGAAGCATCATGTTGGTTGGTCTCGTCGTCTGCCCGCAGACGCGGCCTCTTCGCGGTGGCGTCGCCACCGGATTCGAGCGCCATTGCTCGTTCCCCACTTCACTCTCCAGTCCAGATCAAATATTCATTTCGTTTATCAAGGTTCTGTTTGTACAGCACAAAACAGGTCAGTCTTCTAAAATCTGTAATTTTCATAACAAGTTAACAATACTCTAATGCACATTCTGCATGTTACCATTTCTCCAACAAATAGGCACTATACATTCGGATACTACTTTGTTTGCTGCTCTCGGTACTGTACAGTACATGTTATACCAGAAAATCAAACAAGCTTATAACCACATAACTGAAGCTTCATGGAATGAAAGAAACAGGGTCATACTTTTAGATTTAGACTTTAGAATGGTAACTGAAAATATTAGGCAGATGGGTACAAGCAGGACAGTAAGATCTTCTGGATAATAGCAACAAAAAGTTGTTCAGAAATAGAGATTAGAGAGGCTTGCCTTCTGGATGCGACATTGTTGCCGGGAGCGGTGTGGCCGTGGCAATGAGAAGCGGCCGGGCGGCTGGGGATAGCAGCAGCAGTCCAGTAAACAGGGGAGAAGATCCAGTCCAGCAGCAATCGAGCACCGAGAGCAGCAGCAGTCCAGCAAGCAGGGGAGAAGATCCAGCCAAGCAGCACCAGTCCTGCCCGAGAGCAGAAGTCCAGCAAACAGGGCAGAAGATCCAGTCCAACAGCAGCAGATGAGCACCGCGCCGCCGCTTGGGCTGCTGTCGGCGAGCGCTGCTGGGTCGCCCGCCGCCGAGCGCGGCCTTGGTCGCCTCCGGGCGTGGCTTGGGTCAGGAGAGGAAGAGGGCGCACAGGGTCAGCTAGAGCGGCCGGGAGCAGGGGCGGCCGCCGGCCGCGCTCGTGAAATTTCGGGGGACAGAAGAAGGGGAAAGGGTGAGTTGGGTTGGGTGGGCAAATCGTATTCCGCGCACCCTCCTGAGGCATATGGGCCAGCTCAGTTCCAGCTTCCTTCTTTTTTTTCCTTAAGTACATTTTTTCTTTTCTGTTTTTTTAATTTTTTCCTTTTCCCTTTTATTCTGTATTTAATTTTAGTAGTATAAAATATCTTTCACGTTGTGGGAAAATTTTCATGGTTTAAAAAGTTGTCCGTAATTAAAAAATGTTATGGCGTTCGAAAAAAATCGCAAGATTCAAAAAATATTTAAGAATTAAAAAGTTTGTTCATGGGGTTTGAAAAAATGTTCATGGAGTTTAATAACATACTTTCCAGGGATTAAAAAATCTCACCGGGAGGAAAAATGTTCATAATTTTTTGACAAAATGTTCGCCCGCAATACCACAATCGAAAATGGAGATGGAGCTATGCTCTCTTGCTCTGTTCATTGGGACGGACACGATGGGGACTTCGGGCTCCCAAATGCTTCATGCAAGGCTCCAATTGTCTTGTAACGCTGCTGGAGGCAACCTCGCCATCACGCTCCACAATGGCGCAAATCTCTCTGCCTTGCTCCCCCCCCCCCCCCCCTCCGTGGGGGGAACGAGGAGCCACAAAACTGACCTCGGCCTTGTTAGTCATATTGTTTCAGCATATCACACCTTCATATTTGATAAGCTTCATCACATTCATAATTTCACGCAACACAAATATCACAAATACCGATGCAATCCTCCATTGATGCATTAATCGAACTGAGGTAACTAACTATGGCAAGTTGCAAACATGCATAACGCCTCGTACGATGAAAGTTAGTAGCAAACATGCATAACGCCCCATACAAGGAGTTCATCGAAGATGAGGGCGATCAGAAGATAAGCGCAGACGGCGAATATGAGGATGATTTGGAAAGATGTTGAGAGAACATTTGGAGTGCTCCAAGCTTGTTGGGGTATTGTCTGTTGAGCTGCAATGATGTGGGATCCGGAGACATTGTGGGAGATGATAACTTGTTGTGTAATTTTGCACAACATGATTGTGCAAGATGAGGGGGAAGGGGCAACCCTCACGAATGATTTTGAAAAGTCTGGAGAACATGTCCACCTCCCAGAACAAGATGTGCAACATGTTCTGAACTTTCTTGAGATGTATCGACAATTTCGAGATCAACAAGCTTAGTCCAACTACTTAATTATCTTGTGGCCATATGTGAAGATTCACTCGAAGTTAGTGAATTTGAATTTGAATAATTTTTATGTACTTTGAATAACTTTTATGTTAATTTTGTGTTGATTCAAATAATCATATGATCGACGTGCATGGCTCGCATGTATTTGACATTTTAAGATTTGAGGTGCATAATTGGAAGGACACATTTTTTAGGTTTTCCGAGCTCTGATAGGGCCAGAATTTTCTGAGTCCAGTTGGAGATGCTCTAATAATCCAGTGTGCGAGCACAGGTGAATCCATTTTGTTAGCACTTAGAAGAGATCCCAACTTGGAGTCTTGGACGTTCATGTCTGGCCGGGGCAAAGACCACAGCGGAGAGTAGAAGGATAAAACGTAAAACCATGACGAACTGACAGCAAAGCACATGGAGAAACATAACACAACGGCATCTGTATTCTGTAGCTCCCATGCAGCATCGTGGCAATCATGCAGAAGAGGCCAGAGTCCTATCCTGCAGAGAGCAAACATGGCCGCCGAGTGATGAGTACTACTCCCTCCGTTCTAAATTTGATGACTTCTATTTGTCTACATGCGGATATATCTATACTTGTAACATGTCTAGATACATCCACTTTTAGACAAATGGAAGTCATCTAATTTAGAACAGAGGGAGTAGTTGGTTACTCCGGTGAGCTATAGCTTCACTCACTCACTCCAGCAAGAATTTACTCCTAGCACCGCGCTGGTGTAGTGGCTCCCCAATAATTCAGGGTCCAGCTCCAGGCTTTCCCTGAATCCTGACAGTAAAATTTACTGCACTCTGTAGATACATCAGAGCTAGCCACACCTACACGGTGATATGCAGATGCACAACAGTCACTGCAAGTCGCTCGTTGCTGGGTTCTTTCATGGATGGCACATGCTACTGGTTCAGAGATTCGTAGGTCAAGATCCCGGCCGAACAGCTATCTACTATCTAGTAGCTGGGTGCCATCTGGTTGACAAGATGCTCTAGGTTTGTTGCATTCACCCACTCCCTCTGCTCGCTCAAAACTTAAAAAATCTGTAGTGTCTCGAGTTGCAGGCAGGTCGATCTACTGGCTCGAGGACAGGGAAGGTCAGAGCTCGAAATGTGAGGAATCGTGGTGCGTGCGAGTTTGTGCGATCCTTGACCCATTCCTTGACTTAACAGTGCTCCTGTGGCATAGATGAACGAGTACGTATGGGTGCTCTGGTGATCATGGTGGTCTTCAGTTAACGGCATGCAGCCATGCACATTCAGTCTGTAGAACGGAATGCCAATTCAGTAGACTAATATGGAATGAGAAATGTGGATGTACCAAGTACTACTATGAAAATTGTTAGAATTTATACTGCAGATTTTTTTTCAAAAAGAGGAAGCCCCTGGCTCTGCATCAATCAATAGATGCATACCTATTTACACTGCAGATGAATCAAGCGAAACGTATCCATAATTGCAATGCAGAAAACTGCTGCTCACTTAAGCCCATCTTGATGGAGCATTCACTCATGCAAAATTGGCTGTCCTTGCCACAGATGCCTTGTACTTTCAATGCGCATTCGGTTTTTCATAATTCATTTACTGATATAGTAACACAGGTCCTAAATTTGCAACAGTGTGCATCTGACCGTGCGCCGAACTGAAGGAGATTAGCAAATCCCAGGACAGTATTCAAGTACAATGGTGGAGTACCGTTGCGCCACGATCTCCCGCTAATTGCCAAATAAACGTACACCAGTGGTGGCCATTCAGGCAGTACACTGTTCCAAATTATTTCTCCATCCAGTTGCCCAAGAAAAACAAAGTGCAAAACAGATAGTGTATCCATCCAGCAAGACAAGGGATAAGCAAGGGTCCCCTTCTCATTATCCGCGACAAAATTTAATAACACTAATCATTTTGTGCAGAGGAAAAGAACAAGCTAACGGTCATGAACCATCATCATTTTCTCCCGATCCTCTTGAACCAATCGAGATAGCAAAATGCAGACAAAATGTACAGCAAGCACAGCATTACAAAGATCTAGCAGGCATGTTAAAAATGATATTAAGACAAGATCCCAAGAAGCCAAGCAGGCCCCTCCACGAATCAATTTCCTACAGACTACAGAGTACACGGAGAGAGTACAGAGCAGCCAAGAAATGGATGGCCAAGAGAGGAGAGGAGACCCACCCGTATCCTGCATCAGTAGCCGTTGCCCGTGGGAACCCCACATGCGTGCCCACTAATCCCAGCAACGTGCCATGGCAGAGGAGCATCATGCCGTGCCAAGCACCACATGGTCCTTGGCTTCCCAGCACTGACACCACCCTAACCACGAGATTAGAAACCCCAACGGCTACTTCCCCCACTTGCCTGGGCCAAGCACTAATCTGAACTAAGAAAAGAATTACAGAAAAAATGGTACAAGCTACTGAACTGAATCTGACAATGGCGGCTGAGGGATGCCGGAGACTACGCTGGGGATGGCTGGGATGTTGGATCGGCCGAGGAGGGGATGTCCGGGCCAACGCGGCAGCCCTCGAGCATGAACACCACGTCTCCCATGGCCGGACGGTCCAGCGGGTCGGAGGCGGTGCAGAGCAGGCCGACCTTGATGCCCAGCAGGAACTCCTCCCACTCGGAGGACTCCGGGTCGAGCTCCAGCAGACCCGGCTCGAGCAGCTCGGCCACTGCCCCTCTCTGCAGCTGCCGCTTCACCCACTTCACAATGTCTTCGTCCTCCCCGGCGAACATGCCAGGGCGCCGGCCAGTGAGCAGTTCCAGTAACACAATACCAAAGCTGTAGACATCACCTTCTCTTGTAGCCTGCCCAGCAGTTGCCGCGTCTGGGGCGACATAGCCAAGCGAACCAACCGGTGTCGTAGCAGAAGTGGATGCAGCAGCCGCGGCTGCGGCGGCACCGGCAGTCACCACCATTGGCTCCAGACCGAAATCAGACAAGTGTGGCTCGAAATCAGCATCGAAGAGGATGTTCTGTGGCTTGACATCTCCATGGATGACACCGGACTGGTGGAGGAATGCAAGGCCACGGGAGACACCAAGGGCAATAAGATGCCTCATTGGCCAGTTGAGGATGTGGCCGTCTTGGTGAGACGCTTCTTGGAGCAATGTGCCGAGGTTGCCATTGGGCATGTAGTCGTATACAAGCAGGCGAACATCCGGTGGAGGCCCGGCGTAGTAGCCACGGAGGACAGTGAGGTTTCTGTGCTTCACCCTGCCTAGAGACTCGGCCTCTTTCCTGAACGAGCCCTCCTCAACCACCACGGCACCATCAGCTGAGGTCGAAGGAAGCCGCAAGATGGCCAGGACAGTTCCTTCACTGTAACAAGCCTTGAACATGAGACCATGGCGGCCACGGCTAAGCACATTCTCCTCATCAAACTGCCGTGTCGCCTCCACCGTGTCCGCATAGGTGATCCTGGAATTGAACATGATCAACTTTGTCTGGCTCTCTGTGCTTGTACCACTCGACCCACTGCCCCGTCCAGGGCTGCGTCGCCTCTTCTTGACACCATCACGCTTCTCAACGAACCTGCGCCTCCACCGCAGCAAGCCGAACACACAGCAGCAGCACAACAACACAAGGAGCAGCGACGCAGCAGCCACGGCACCTATCACAAGAGCCAAACGCTGCAGCCTCTGTCGCTTCCGGTGCCGCCTGTATTCACTGCATTCACCCTCCAATGGTGCACCACACAGATCAGGGTTGGAAGCAAATGCTGAGGGGGTGCCAAAGCGGGAGCCAAGCATTGCCGGTATCTCGCCGTAAGGTCATTGTGCGACACATTGAATGACAAAAGGCCTGGAATCTGAGCCAATGGAACAGGGATGCTGCCTGAAATGTTGTTGGACGACAGATCAAGTGTCTGCAGCTTCGAGAGGTTGGCAAAGAGGCCGGTATCTCGCCGCCAAGATGGTTGTCATCAAGCTTGAGAGTGACAAGCGACGAGCAGTTGGAAATCTCTGGTGGTATCTTGCTGGACAGCTGATTGTGACTGAGGTCAAGCTCCTCCAATTCGCCAAGCCGTGAGAGATCACTTGGAATTGGCCCAGTCAGACGGTTGTCACTGAGGTCAAGCACGGTCAGGTTGGAACAATTGGCGAGCTCTGAGGGCACCTCCCCAGAGATGTGGTTGTGGGAGGCCGAGAGCACCTGCAGTGATGCCATGTACCCATATGTACCCGGGATCGACCCTGAGAAAGAATTGGCCGAGATGTTGAGGTGCCTCAGACTCCACAGACTGCTGAACCCTTCTGGAACATCACCGAGAACAGTTATCGGCGAGAGAAACATACTGCAGCTGCGGCAAACCGAAAATCTCTGCCGGGAGATTGCCCGAGAGGTTCTTCTGACCAGAGAGATCAAGCACTCGCAGGTTCAACAGGTTGCCAATGGTCGCCGGAATGCGGCCTGAGAAAGCATTGCCGGTCAAATTCAAACTCTGGAGAGCAGGCAGATTACCAATGGTAGCAGGAATTTCACCAGCGAGCTTGTTATCAGAGAGGTCCAAGAATGTCAGGTTGCCCAGCAAAAAGAGCTCATCGGGCAAGCCACCAGTGAGACGATTCTTCGGCATCGACAATGTTTCCAGCCAGGAGAGATTCCCCAAAGCCGCCGGAATCTGGCCGGCGAAAGAGTTCCCACCAAGATAAACCTCTCTGAGCCGCCGGAGACCGCCAAGAGCCGCGGGAACCTCGCCGAGAAGCTGTTGTCCTCGAGAGCAAGCACCTGGAGAGCACCGCACCTGCCAATCTCCGGAGGCACGGTGCCGGTGAGCATTGCCTCCAGGCGCAGCTCCTGCAGCGAAGTAAGCTGCCCGACCGCCGCCGGCACGTCGCCGGTGAACGCATTGCCGAGAGGTTGAGCACCGTGAGCCCCTGAGCCTCGACGAGCCACGTGGGGAAGGGGCCGCCCAGCTTGTTGCCCCCCAGGTCCACGACCTGGAGATCCCTGCCGACCCAGCCGGCACGTCGACCATGGAGAACTGGTTGCCGCCGAGCTGCAGGATGCGCAGCGAGGAGTTCCGCTCGGCGCCGAACGCGGCGGCCGGGACGGCGCCGGAGAGCAGGTTGCGCGAGACGGAGAGGATCTGCAGCGAGGGTATGCGGCGACGGCGGCCGGCAGGATGCCGCGGAGCGCGTTCCCCTGCAGGCTGAGGTGGAGCAGGGCCGAGCAGTTGGCGAGCGCGGACGGGATGGTGCCCTCGAGAGGTTCCCGTCCAGCCAGAGGTAATGCAGGTCCTGTAACGCCCCCAGCGACGCCGGTACCGTGCCCCGGAGGCGGTTGGAGTTGAGGTTGAGGCGCTGGAGGTTGGCGCGGAGGCGGCGAGGGTGGGCGGGATGGTGCCGGAGAAGGCGTTGGAGGAGAGGTCGAGGTAGGTGAGGAGTGGGGGAGGGAGGACGGGACGGGGCCGGAGAGGGCGTTGGCGGAGACGTCGAAGGTGTCGAGCGCGGTGAGGTTGGCGAGGAAGGACGGCGGGATGGGGCCGGAGAGCGCGTTGTCCTGGAGGAAGACGGCGCGGAGGGAGGCGAGGCGGGCGAGGGAAGGGGGGATGGCGCCGGTGAGGGCGTTGGAGCGGAGACTGAGCTTCTGGAGGTAGGGGAGGGAGCGAGCGGGGGAGATGGGGCCGGCGAGGCGGAGCCGCGGGAGCTGCAGCTCGACGACGCGGCCGGCGGAGGCGGGCGCGGAGCAGGCGACGCCGCGCCAGGAGCAGGGCGCGGAGGGCGAGGAAGCGTTCCAGCCGGACATGGCCGCGTAGGGGTCGGCCAGCGCGGCGCGGAAGGCGAGCAGCGCGTCGATTTGGCCTGCACCTCGCCGTGCGCGCCACCGGCGGCGACACGGAGGGCGTCGTGGCCGCCCGCCCGAAGGCCGCCGACGCCACGATGAGGAGGAGGAAGAGCAGCCGTGGCGGCGGCATCGCGGGAGCCAGGGAGGAGGACGGAGAGAGAAACGCGCTCTCTCGATGTCTTGTCATCATCGGCTTGACGGCTTTGGCATTTAGGCTTTCATGGGGAGCGAGACAGTGTGGGTTTGCGTTTGCAGGTGAAGGGAGGAGAGGGGGAGAAGAAAAGGAGCGGTTTGGGGTTTTGGACGGGTTTGGGTGGGTTTCGAGGCCGTTTTATTTTCTTTACTCGTGGGTGTATGTGTGCGCGTTTTTCTTTTGTTTTCGTCTCCCCGCCTTTTCTGCTGTAGTCTTTCTCTCTCGTCTGAACGGTAAAGGCTCGAAGAGAGAGAGGGCGCGCGCTTTATGAGGTGTTTAGTTAACGTTAAGCGCGCATTTACGAGCGCGACGACAGGCTGTCGATGCCTTTTCTACTACACTGACGTCGCGTGGCTCTCCGCCCGGTGGGGCCAGGGAAGGTAAAGCACTTAGGTTTACGGGCTATTAGGCGCACCGGCACGAAATCAGCCTCCACCGGCGCTCCCAATAGGGCAAAACTTGCCGATCGATTCGACCACCCCGCCAGCCACACCCGAGGTCGACCACGACCCCACAAGATGCTGCAGCCATGCCGCCCCGTCCAGAGCAGCACCGGTTCGCGGGGTGCATTTGCAGTCGTTCGGCGCTACGCCATTGTGTGTGACTCATCACATTCAACATGTCGGAGCTGGCCGTCGAGCGGAGGTTCGGCCGGCCGAAGTCCGAGCTCAACTTCCCGAAGGTGGAGAGCCCGGCAAGTGGCTCGCTCCGAAAGTGTGGGTTGCGACCTGTGCAGAGGAGAGGTAACACCACCGTGCCATGCGGTAGCTCGCCGTCCATGAGGCCGATGAGTTGGCCATGATTTGACGGAAGCATCCGGAGTTTGAAATCTATTGGGCGAAGGAATTAGAAGTGAGGAAGAAGAACACCGACGAGGCTAGTCCCTCGACGGTGATCAAGGTGTCGTCCTCCTCTTCCTCATCGTTCCACTGGACTAGCAGTGACGAGTAGTAGTGTAGCATGGCTAGTAGCAGTGTGGTGTGGTTAGTAGAAGTGTTATTTGAACTTTAGTATTAACTTTGCATGTTCTAGTCCTAATATTATGTAGTTTGCAAATTCGAAGTATGTAATATTATGTAGTTCAAATATTAATGCCCTATTTTACATCATCCATCGTGTGAGAAGAAAGTTTTGTGCCCTATTTTTACATCGTCCATGGTGTGAGAACAAAGTTTCGTGCTCTAAAACCAATAATTTGGTGGCCTCAAACCAAAATGGAATGCCCTATTTTACATCATATATTGTATATGTTTTGCTTTTAGCGCTAATGCTGCAATGAGCAGCCGATGTGTACTCTGTTCGCTATGCTCCCTGGGCAAAGGCAGATCTGGGTCACCGCCTGCCTAATGACTTTCATGGTAATGCCATTATTGGTGTGTTAAGGAGCAGTATTATGTTGGCTAACCAGTGCTGCTACACATGCGTACAGTGCAACATGTGAACCATTGTCTGGGCCTTTTTTGAACAAACTACATATGGGATGGTCGATCCTGTTCATATGGCTCTGGCAATAGTATTGTCATCTTCATATATGCATAGAAACATATTGCAAGCAGCAAGCTTGTTGTCACCACCACTCCCACCACATAGAAATGCAAGAAGTACTTCTGTGGAACGGTGAAGTTCTGCAGTTTTAGAAAGATTGATCTGAGTTTCTGATATGTGTAAGGAAATTGACTCTGAGAGAATAAAAAAGCACCATAAATGCATTGAACTATAAATGTTATATTTTTTACACTAGCAAAAAGTTGCAAACATAGATGCAAAACAGGTTAGCTTCACAATCATGCATCTCCCATAATCCGTCTGAAGCATAAAATATTCTCTTGGAAGGTAGGACCAGTATCGCTACTAATTACTACTCCCTCCGTATCAAAATATAAGATGTTTTAGATATTTCAATAGTGACTACATACGGATTGAGATGAATGAATCTACACACTAATATGCGTCTAGATACATCCGTATCTAAAAAATGCCAAATGTCTAAAACATCTTATATTTTGATACGGAGGGAGTACGAAGGAAGTGCATAAATTTAGCTCTGTGAGTGGAGCAGGGGCATAGTTTAGAATCCAATTCCCTCAATCTACAAATCTTAAATGGGAAAACCCCACCAACTATTTCTCTAGCCTCTCCTGCTGCCATATCATCCGAATTAGCACATGAATATTGTCCGCATGGTTTTTGAGTCGCGGCTCATGAGTCGCGGCTCATGCCCACGACTCGCTGATAAATCGCCATTAGTCGCTGATATATCGCCCAAGTCGCCTGATAAGTTGCGAGTCGCCCCATTTTGAGAAAACGACTCGGCGATATATCCGATATATCGCCGACTCAAAAACCATGATTGTCCGCGTGCTTGCCTCCCGATTTATCTCCCCACAACTTTCCCTCTCTATTGTCATTATGTGTAACAGCAGCCAGGAGTTGAGAAGTCTCCCCTTGCATAATGGTTATTTAACTCTTCTCATCATCACTCGCCCCACGGCCTCTGCGTGCTTCCTTGCCTTGTGTATTATGCACTCCCTTTTTTTTTCATCAGTGCTCCTAGCCTCTATTTACTTTGCCTCAACAGATTCCAAGCCTTACCTATGTGGGCCTGCACCTCCTGCTCCAATGCGGGCGATATGACAAACCACCACAACCAATGCCCAAGATCGATTCGATGGTCCTGGTATCTCAGTTCATCCTCTTCTCCGACAGTATTTGTTTATCTTAACATGTTGATTGACTCAACCCACAATTTGTTTTGCAGATAGATGGTTTTAAGTTCCAACCATCCTTTCAATTGTCTGGACATTATGGTGAACCGTGGGATATCATATTTTTCTTCATTTTTATTAATTAATGATTGGATTTCATAGCACATCATGTTTTCCCTAATGTGGATGTTGTGGACTTAGCTCCACAATGGGATAACTACCGTGCAGAAGATAGCCAGACGGCGTGGCTGTGAGGGATTGGGTAGACATAGGTTGAGAAGAGAGAATAACGAGGGAGAGACTAGATTGATTGTTCTTGCTTGTCCCAAACGTGGATACATGTCATCCTTATATAATGGATGTTCAGGCCCTTGACCTCTCCTAATATGATTAGATCTAAACCTTTCCTAATACAATTGGATTCTTTCCTAATCCTATACTTTCCTAATGGACTCTTGCTATATTTATGACTCATGGACTCCTTCCACGCTGCTACTCCTGCCTTGGTACTGTGGACCCATGTCCACAACAGTGGAGGTATGTTTAGTTGGCATTTTCCCTTTTAATGCTGTGACAAACATTCTCTTGTTTGTTTTCGTTCCTTTGTAGTATGATTTTTTTCTGAAAGTTCTATGATTTTAGTGTGATTTTTAGTTCCATTTTCTTTCTTTTTAGCGTGGATTTTTCCGGTAGTGTTATACAGAAAATAATATTGCTTAATGCAGCCAGATGTTATTAATAAACTCTAAGACTAATGCTGAAAGCTGCATACCTAAGGAAGGATAAGGCGTGTCTGTAATTTGCTCTGTAATGAATGATCTTATTTTCCTTTCCAGATTTTTTCCTCAAATATCATATACTTGTTACTCCCTCCGTTTTTTAATATAAGATGTTTTAGCTTTTGTCCACATGCACATGCACACAAATGTATGTAGACACATTTTTGTGTGCATGTTCACTCATTTTAGTGTGCATGTAGACAACATGTGTACCATCTAAAACATCTTATATTAAAAAACAGAGGGAGTAGTAGTTAACTTAGAAAGATCAGCTATAACATAAGATGTGGGGAAGGCGAGTAGAACAGTTGAGTACAAATTACTAATGCCCCAGTACGAGCTATTACTATATATAAGCGATATGCTCCAATGCTTTCGAATTTCACTTTCTTTTTGTTAAATTTGATATTCAGCCGTTTTGACTGCGATCTGCCTACTGCATGGTTGTCATTGCCTCTTTGTTCACGGGTGGGTTATTGTCAGGGCATCGTAACCATACTGCTTCATCTAGCAAACTGAATGCAATGATGTTGCCACATTAATCAAGTTGTCACGATAATTGGATGCTTAATGACACCATGTCTGTCATGTAAGTCACTGAACACAGGAGATCACAAAGAAGCCTGGTGCTCAGTTAGTTTCTACCATTGCAAGGTGCAGTTAAGAATTTAAGAAGCTGATGAGTATGTTTCCGAGAAACTAATCGCAGCACGGAACGATGAAAAGCTGGAAATGAGAGAAACCATAGCTACATAATTATTTCGATTCACCATGGCCGTGGTTTGACGTGTGCATGACTGATACACAAAGTCATGTATACGATGTTTCATTTGTTTGTGTTTTCGTAGAATTAGCGTGTATTTCAGACGTTCAACAGTATAGTCCATATTCAGCCTGACACCAGGGCAGTGAGAGAATTTATAGCATCATTATTTGAAAGAATGCGGTTCCAACACAAATATGTTCCTATATATTTATAAAATACCAGCAGCGAAGTGCGGGGTATCTCCTAGTTCAAAAGAAGGTACATGAGCTTATAATCTACCCACACTGTCGTTCCAATCATGATTTGTTCCAACAGACTTCTCAGATACTACACTGTATCAAGGTCTTCAGTAGAGATATTATCATGGTTGTCAAAAAAGAAGCATAGAATTTCAATCATGGATAGGTTATACTCTGTAATTTCCCTTCTCGTGCCCAAGTTTCCGTTTCATATATGCAATAGGATACTCTACTGCTGTTTCCCGAACAGTATGTTGTATCAAAATTTAAAAACTAACAGGTTTAGTAAGCCCAAATCCTATTGTGGCAAATCTACACGAGTACAGGGGAACATATGAACGCGAATAATAAGCAAAATATAAGTGTGGGGGTTGCCGTCGTGCCGAGATCTCGACGAGCAGCCGCCGCCACCTTTCTCCCTCCCCTCCAGCTTCGCCGCCATGAAACAATTAGCAAAGGAGCTAGCTGGTCCACCGGCCGAACAAGCGGAACATGAGCTGGAGGGGAGTTACAGTCTACAGGAGAACAAACTACAACGCGGAGAGCAGGAAGCGGGTGCGTCGGAAAAAGCTTGGGAGCGATCTTACCGCCTTGGAGGACGAGGAGGTGGTGGCGGTGGTGGACGACGCGGCGGAGGTCCTGATGGTCTTTCCGCGGGCGGAGAAGGCGGAGAGGAGGCCGTGGAGGAGGCGGCCGCCGGCGGCCGCGGGGATCGGCAGAGCGGCGGCGAGGATGGGGAGCGTGGCGGCGAGCCAGGCGAGGCACAGCAGGGGCTGGATGGTGGGCCCGCCCCCCGTCTCCATGGCCATCGGTGATCTGCGCGGGTGGGGCGGGACCGCAGAAGCAGTGGGGAGAGTCTAGGAGGGGTTTGCGTTCGCGACGATGGAGGGAAGAGGCGAATTGAAGGAGGGGGGAAGGCACCGCACGCGATTCTGGTTGCCGTGCCGGGGAGGGTTTCGGTTCGTTCCAGACTTTACACACACGCGATGACTCTGGTTCGATTGCCTGGTTTCAGGGAGACGTGGCGACGCGGCAGAGATTATGTGCGTCGTCCTCGGTGTTAATCTACTGCTGCTAGCCTGCTACAGTCCTGAGGGTTGGGAAATGGGAATTGGGATGGCGCTGCGATCACGTGTTGATTAAGAGGGTGTTTGGTTAGGCTTTTTACTTGGTTTTTGGTTTTTGTTTTATAAGCCAAAAAACACCTAAAATATGTTCTTTTGGTTTTTGTCTCGTATTGAATGTCGGCGGCTAAGCTAAATGTCCACCAACAAGGCAGAAACTAGACCATCGGAGTAGTTGGTGAGCTTTCATTTTTTTTAATAATGAGCGATGTCGACGAATGATGAGTTCCTGGCTGAAGCAAGAACACGCACTCCGTTTAGCTTTCTCTTGTGGCGAGTGGAGACAAGCAACGTGTCTGTTATTGCTAATACTGTAATCGCAAAATCTATTCGTTGCCCGGGCACTCTTTATATCTTACACGGTGCTCCCTCGCGCGCGCCGTCCGATCGGCATCCGGCGGTTCTCGTCGCTTCCATCTGCGTGTCGCTTCCGGACAAAACACACCGCCGTTCAATTCGGGAAACGTGTCGTTCCCCTTTCAGGCTTTCAGCTCTCCCCCGTGCGTCGCTTCCCCGCCCCCTTCTCGCTCCTTCTCCGGCGGAAGGAGACAGGCGATTCCGCCGGCGATTACCACCACCTACCCACGATTTCACGAATCAAGCTTCTCAGGAGTTGGTGGCGGGTGCTAGGGCGTTTTTGCTGGTGTAGGGAGTAAGCGGATTTCCTCCTCTCCGGTCTCCGGTCTCCTCCCTCGTCCGCCCGCGAAATCCCCACAAATTCCGGCGATTCTCCCCGGTGTTGACCACCATCTACCGGCCTATTTTTGCGCGGCGAGCCTCTCCGTCGGGTACTTGGTCTCGATCTGGGCAGTTGTTGAGCGGTGGAGTTCCCGAATCTCTCCGTCGCATCCGAGGGGGGATTAGCAGCGGTACTTGCTGGAAGGGAACGGCGTAAGAGGGTTCCTTCTTCAACTATACCGTGCTCTCGATTCCCTCCGTCCCTGACGTGGTGAGCGACGGTCGAGCCCTAAGTCAATTTGGTTTCAGCTGGTTATGCGTGATTTCGTGCTGAACTTTTTGCATAGATGTAGTTTTGCTAGATGCTCATCTCATACCCATATACATAACTGTAGATGTTATCCTCGTGAGCCCAAATCTGCATGCGCATCTACAGTTTTGTTGTTGTATTTTTTTTGTTTCGTCGGTGACTAGTTTTGTTGTTGTATTTTTTTGTTTCGTCGGTGACTAGATGCATCGGTGAGAATCTTTTTGATTAAAAATGTAGTTCCCTCACACATAATGTATAAATTAGATAAAAACTCCGTGTCAAGGTCCCATATGTGATTTTATATGATGCATGTATTTTTTATCAATCCACTATTTTCTTCAGAAGCTTTTGATTAAAAATGTAGTTCCCTCAGACATAATGTATAAAGTAGATAAAAACTTCATGTCAAGGTCCCATCTTTGATTTATCTGCTGCATGTATATTTTTGATGAATCCATTATTTTTTTCAAAATCTTTTGATTAAAATGTAGTTCCCTCACCCATAATGTATGAATTAGATAAAAACTCCATGTCAAGGTCCCATCTGTGATTTTATCTGCTGCATGTCAAGATCTACATTTATATACTCATCTAAGTAGTTGCAAGCCCTCCTGATTTTAGTCCGATAGATGTATTTTGCCCTACAAATTACATGATTAGTGACTTAGCTACATGTTGTTTTTATGTTCTACACCATTTTGGCGTGTTGTTTATAGTGATGTAGTTATCTAGGGCATGAGGAACATCAATTTTATGCAGTCCCATAACTAGTTATGTATTACGTTTTTATGACTAGTTTGGATGGTCTGGGTGTGTATCACATGTAGTTTCCTACAGATATTCAAGGGTACTTAACTATGTGCCCGATTTTTTGTCTGTGGTTGTTTAGGAGATTAACCACAATTTTTTTTTGGTCTGTAGTTGTAGCTTTGTTAGTTAGTACTGTTATTTTTACTTGTATTTTTTGGTAGCTTGTATGATATATCAGACTTAGCTATCGTGTAAGTTTTCATTTTCAGAATTGATGTAAGTAATCGAATTCTTGATGTACTTTTATACTCACATGCGTCCTTCTATATGTTGCACCAAATCAACACAATTTCCTTGAACCTTGCTCATGAACGCTGATAGAGATTTCGTAGTGGATGTTGCTTCCTGTTTGAGTAGTTACTGAACTGATTGGACTGTCGCACCTGTGTTATGTGTTAGCATGTAAGTTAGTTTTTGTGTTCTGTTGGTGCTTGCAATATATCACTATGTGCCTGATTTTGTTTTGTGTTTTGTATAGTTTGGACAATAATCATGAACAAAAATGTTGTATAATGCTGGATGTACTTTTAGCTCTTGTCTGATATGTGAACATGTACATGTGTACATACTACATGTATTTATCCGTGTCGATACATGTTTTTAACATGTCCTTTAAATGTACTTTTTGAATTAAAATACAAAGCATTATCAGAGGAGTTCGAAGTCTTCTGATTTTTGTTGTATGTAGTTTATCCACCCACAATGTATAAGTTAGATGAAAACTCCATGATAGGTTCGGTACTTCTTTCTTCTGCCATGATTTGCACGTGTCACTAGATGATGAGATTTGAATTTGGAAATTGTTGTCTCATAAACATGATGCTTTATTTTTTGCAGTTTCAACAGGGAGTCCTATAGACCTATACAATGGTTCCAATCGTACCTAAGAGACGTTTCCGGACACCTAAGAGTTTGCCAATACAATCCAAGTTCAAAAGTATGAAGCAGAGGCTGCAAATGAAAACTAGAAGCCTGGATAAGCCTGTAGATCCAGTACTAGAAGATGATTTAGAGGATGCTTAGCATGTTGCAACTGAAGCGCCACCTGAGGAACAAGTTGAAGATCAAGCCCCACATGAAGAACAAGTTGGTCAGGGAAATAAAAATCAGGTACTGCGTCTCCATGTTCATAAGTTTCATATAGTTTCTTTTTGTCCTCTTCGTGATGCTCCGATTCCACTGCCTTACCGGCGGCACAACCTGCTCATTGTCTTCTGACTTGCCACTTTTGTTGCACACAAACAAACATTTGTCTTTCTGCTTGTCCATAACTGATTGCCTAGTGGTACTAACCTTGATTGAGAAACCAACATGCTTCGCATATTTGTTGTAATGTAGCTTAGCTTCTTGCCAACTGTCAAAGATCATGTCAGGATATGGTGTCTGGATGTTAGTTTGGCTGCTCGGTGTCGACTATACTTCATCTTCACTTCCCGAATCATCGCTAGATAGCATATGCCCTGTACCCGCACCGGTGTCACCAGACGGCACTGCGTTATCCACGGATGCCTGAGCTGGTTCCACATTAGGAACCCCTGCACCTTCATTCACAACTGGCTCACTATCATCATCCACTGCTGGCATGTTCAAATCAATACCACCCGTCACAAAGTCCGTGTCCATATCTGCAACAAAAAATTCAGCTTTTTTAGTACAAGTTGTTTTGCTCTTCTCTACACATGTACTTTCATGCATTTGTCATCTTTTTTAGTACAAATTCTCATGCTTGTTCTTACATGTTTTGTATCAAATTTTGCTACAGGCAGCACAAAAAGGACAAGCTTGTGTGGTTTCTACATTTATGGAGTTATGCAGTACAAGCTTGCGTTCAGAAAATTATGGAGTTCTGGTAGAAAGTTACAGTACAAAAGTTTCAGGTTTTAACACATGCTCAAACTACAATGGAAACAGCAGTGTGGTTTCTACATTTGGAGTTCTGTGAACCTTGAAACTTTTTTAGGATTCTGTCTTTGCCCTGTTTTGCATGAACTACTACCAAACTACTTCCAGAGTTCCAGTACTGCTTTTTGGAACCAACTGCTGCCAGCACATTGATTTTCCAGAAACTACTACCAACACTTGTGATTTTTTCTTTCTGGAATTCCCAAGATGATGTAGTTCCTGAAGTTTGTGTGGGGGTGTGTTGTGTTTCTTCTTGCAGCTAGCTATGTGTATCTGTGCAGGGTGATTTTACTCTACTTTTCTGCAACTAGGTTTATATGTGCAAGAAGTTATTCTTCGTGTGTGTTATTACCTGGAGGTTTCCTGCTTCTCAGTCTGATGGAGTTCTTGCACCTTTCTCCTGAAAATTTTCGACCTGATGTAATTCTACAGATTTATGGGGTGGAGATGATGGAACTAGTTGGTTATGGGGGTGTTTCTTTGCTGTCTGTAAGGGCTGCCGAGATTTTACTTGATTTCTGATGTATTTTCCTGAAGAAACTTCCTTCCCCTGATGCCGGCTGCTGGAGGAAGAAGAGGAAGAAGAGAAGCAACTGACGGCTGCGGGGAGGAAGAAGAGAAGTAGCTAGCGTTTGCGTGCCTGGGATCGTCCCAGATGTGTTTTTAATGTGCTGTCACGTCCGCATCCGTACGGTGTGGGGTTCGCTACGTACCGTTTGCCTGCCGCGCCACGCCAATTCTGGCCTGGGGACCGAAGTTCCCTTTTTGGAAGGGTGGGGACCGAACTTTCCATTTCTGGGTGGGGCACCCTGGAGGATTGCTACCTGTTGCGCGAGCGAGCGCTCGCTCGCTCCGCGGAGACGCGTTGACGCGTTGGTCGGCCTCGTGCGCGTGGACGGACGTGGGTGGGTCCCACCCACGCGCTCATCTTCCTCCTCCTTCCTTTCCTTTTCCTCATTCCTTTCTTCCTCCCGTGCCCAATCCACGTGGATTCCGATGAGCCAGGCCAAGCCAGGCCGAGCCGGAGCCGCCGGAGACGCGGCTGGCCGCGGCGGAGGCGGCGACGGCGAGGAGAAATCTTCGGTGGGAGGGTGCAGGTCGGGGGGGAAATCGAAGGATGCGCCGCCGCCGTCTTCGATTCCGGCGAGTCGACGGCCAGGCCGAGCCGGAGCCGCCGGAGACGCGGCTGGCCGCGGCGGAGGCGGCGGAGGCGAGGACGAACCTTAGGGCTGGGGGTGCAGGGTCGGGGGGAAATCGCATGAACATCTCCGGCGACTACCGGCGTCGAGACGGCGACCGACGACGCCGCTGCGACCGGAGGGAGCTGCGGCGGAGGAGGCGCCGTCGAGGATGGAGCGAGGCGGAGCCGAGCGAACGGTGGGGGTGGGGGTGGGGCGGTTCGCCACTTAACGGTGGGGGTGGGTGTGGCGGCGACGAGCTTCTCTTCTTCCTCGTCTTCGGCGGCGGCGGCGGCCAGGCCGAGCCGGAGTCGCCGGAGCCGCGGCTGGCCGTGGCGGAGGCGACGACGGCGAGCAGTATCCTTATCGAAGGAGGGTGCAGGTCGGGAGGGGGAAAATCGAAGGAGGGTGCCGCGGCCGCATCTTCTTCCTCCTCCATGCGAGCTGACGTGGACTGGTCGGAACACGCACATGGCCTGGTCGGAAAGCGCGCGAGCGCTCGCGCGCGCGCAAGCTAGCCTTGCCCGGCACCCTGTAGCGCAAACGGGTGCCCGGGCACTCCCTAGTCGCGTCCTACTGTAATACATGTCAACTCCAACAATGTTTCTACTGCCAGATCACTGCGTAGGTCTTGTCAACACGTAACGAAAGTAGTAGAGGACTCCTAATTCTAAAGATGTGTTTTTTTTTTTAGAAAATCAAAGGATGCACGTGAATGTGACGAATACTCTTTTTTTTTTAATAACAGGAATGTGACCAATACTCGCTGCGTTGTAACACGTGCCTCGGCAGCCCATGACATAGCCAAGTCTGATAGGCCAGGCCCGGCCCAACCGAACCACATATGCAGCCTGCGAAGGATTCCAGCCGGTGGCAAGAAAACACACTAGGCGTGCGTGATCAAACCCACGCACGAATTGCCGGTTGTGACGAATGCACCAACGGAATTTGTTGGGCGGAAAAAGGAAAGGAAAAAAATTGAATTTGTTGCGCGGCACGCTTTGAGGAGTACTTCTTCCTCTGCTGCATTTTGCCGCGCTGTTAATTCGGCTTTCGAACCTGGAACTGGCGGGATTCGGGAGTGGGATTTGAGAGACCGAGCTCATAAATTTGGTACGAAACTGAAGGGGAAATGGTGTCTCGAACCGCGGCGAGACAAGTTCATCACAGAGAAGAAAAATCGCTCGACTCAGATTGCAGCTGACGCTTGCTACGGAACATCAGCGTATGCATAATGCGGTGGAACTTCGAATCACCTTTAATGTTTGCTCAGTTCCAGCGAAAATTAGATGCGCGAGGTGGACAGCGTAACTCGAAAAGAACGAAGGGAATTGGGGTGACAGGTCAAAACAACACTCTACTGGAGTAGTAAGAAACAGAAGGGGGAAATGCAATCTCTCGACCACACGGAAACAGGACTGGTATACAGGATAAACTGATGTGGGGATTTGAAGAAATTGGAGCGATTGCATTAATTTAGAGAACATCTCCTGAAAGCTAATTCCATACACAACACCACCCACGATACATAGAAATTGCCTAGCAAACCAAAACGTAACAGGGAGGATGAGGAATCCATTTGTACAGACCCTGAACACCAAACCAGACACCAAGCACACCTAAACCTATCAGATCTGATCAGATCAAGCGGCGGCGACCTTGCGGGCCTTCTTGGCGTTCGGAGATTTTACGGTCTTGGGCTTCGCCTTGGCCTTGGCCGCCGGCGACTTCTTGGCCTTGGAGATCAGCTTCTTCTCGGGGGCCTTGCGCTTGGTGCCGGCGGCCGCCGCCTTCTTGGGCTTCGCGGCGTCCTTCTTCTTCAGCTTGGCGGAGTCCTTCTTGGGCTTGGCGGCGCCCTTGGCCGACTTGGACGCGGGCTTGGTGGCGACGGTCTTGGGCTTGGGCGAGTCCTTCTTGGCGGCGTCGGAGAGCTTGTAGGAGGCCTTGACCTTGACGAGCTTGCCCTTGGCGGCGGAGCCACGGAGCTGGACGGAGAGCATCTTCTTGAAGTTGGCCGGCAGGGACTTGCCGTGCTTCTCTTCGATGTACTTGGCGATGGCGACGGAGCTGGAGCCTGTCATGTCCTTGAGCGCCGCGATCGCCTCCTTGATCATCTGCCGAGATCAAATTCAGAATCCAATCAGCCCCAATTTCAGAAAAAAAAATGCAATCAGACCCAATTCCGATCAAAACCAGTGAACGATCGGAATTACAGGACAGGTTCAGACGCTCACCTCGAAGTAGGGCGGGTGGGCGGCGGCGGCCGCCTTCGGCTTGGCGGCGGAGGGCTTCGGTGCCGAGGCGGCGGGCTTGGCGAGGGCAGGCATGGTGGCTGAATGAACCAGACTTCTGAAACCGAAACTGCTACTTGTGCTGTGTTCTCGCTTGGGATTTGGAAAGGACCCGGTCGAGGTTTATTTAAAGCCGCGGAGGGGAGCGATCCGTGGTGGTGGGAATGCTGCGATCTCATTGGCTGGTTGCGGGTGCCGCGGATTGCGATCTGTGTATTCATCATCCGTATGCAACGCTAGAAGCTTTTTTCTTTTCTTTTGAAACTCAACGCTCGATGATTGGTTAGGCGCTTAAGTGAAAAAATGTTTTTAAATTGGATTGTCTGGCTACAACTCTTAGCAATCCAAAGATCTTCATTGCTTATTTTTTTTAGAAGGGCTTGGCCCCAATTTGTATGGCATGGAGAATGTAGAGGCGGAGCTGTGAACGGCGATCGGAAGGGAGAGAGAGCAAGTGAGCCAGGAGTGAGGCAACAATCATCTTTGAGACTTTGACCATTTATATCTTGCAATATCTCTTCCTAGAGAATAAAAATGAAAAACCAAAAATAGAAAGAAAATATTTACTGTTTGGATTAATAGAACAAGTGCAGTGGCTCGATCCTACAAATTTGGTATTTAGGTTAATCGAACAGTATAGACGAGTCAGAGCCTAGTGGAGGGAATGGGCTAATATCTTTCCACCCATCCGAGTTCAAATCTTGTTGCTCGCATTTTCGGTAATGTCGCACCCATTATGGGCTTATTGGGCATGATCCGGCAATCCAAATTATTATCTCATACCCAATATATTGTTTGTTGTGAGGTAGAAAATAAACAGATAATGTGTCACAGTTTTTTACTATTATTAAAAATCAACTCATAGCTATAGCTCAGACGTGTGTCCTTGACATGGTATGCTTGTCTTTATTAGAATTGTGTAAAATCTTTAAAATGTGAAGGTTTGTGCCTAATTAAAATTTTATTATTATCCTAATTCAATGCGACGGCGTTCTTGGTTGGCCGCGCGCAGAAGAGAGCTGAGAAAAGACGGTTTTACAAACAGGTACCTGGATTTTCCAGAAACTGCAAATAAGCCCCTCCGACCACGGAACGACGAAGTCTCCTTTGGCATGTGGACTACGGGTTGATTGCCGCATTTGCTAGGGGGTTTTTGCAAAATTGCTGACGTACGAAACGAAGGAAGCAGAGGAGAAGCGTTGCTCCCTTTATTATTAGGTAGAGATTGTGTAAAATCTTTCAAATGTGAAGGTTTGTGCCTAATTAAAATTTTACTATTATCCTACACAGTAATTGTATGGAAAACACTTGAACATAGCTTTTGTTCCAATATCTCAGTAACTCAATATCTTATGGCCCACGGAATAGGTCATGATAACAAATATTTTATCGTTCGGTGAACAGAACACGATTTCAGCGAAAAATGCAGCTTTGGATCGGATGAACAAATTATGAAGAAATATAGCAACCACCCGATACAAGTTTTGAGACCACCGCTGGGGCAAAACAGCACAATCATGCCC
Organism: Poa pratensis; assembly: GCA_947311845.1. Taxonomy (NCBI): domain Eukaryota; kingdom Viridiplantae; phylum Streptophyta; class Magnoliopsida; order Poales; family Poaceae; genus Poa; species Poa pratensis. The sequence continues at coordinate 24,067,974 of CAMZMU010000047.1, forward strand.
AAGAGAAAAGAAAGAGCACAAGAAAAGAAAACAAAGCCGACATAGGCGGATCAACGAAAGCAAAGGCGACTCGCAACCGCTGCGCTCTCTCCGGCAAAGTCCCACCACTATCCTCGCATGCTAAAGTCGCGTACCAAACAACACCTCCAAGAAGGAAAACAACGACGACGCTGCTGCTGTCCGGACAGGTCCTAGGGTTTCCCCCGGTACGCTACAGGTAGTGGGGAAGAGGTACTCCCGACGCCCTTCAGGAAGGAACAGCGACACTCACAAGCATCACCGCGGCGGTGTCAAGATGACAAGGATTTCTCCCGACCTCGAAAAAACCACATCCCTGGACAATTCGACATGCTCCACCCATCTTGCCACCCACCAACAAACGCCACCACGGAATTGAGGTCACCAATGTCGTATCACCAGGCAAGCACAACACGACCGGTCGAACCGAGAAGAACCCGCCGTAGACAGAGCGACAGTACCACAGCCACGTGGGAGGGATCGACCTCCACCGCTATAGACGGTAACCGACCGGACGCAGCACGCAGGAGCACACCAAGCCACATTGGAGCCGGAGGACGGCTGCAGCACAGCCACCTGGAGGACTACCTCCACCGCCATCGGCGGGTGCCGACCGGACGCGGTAGCAGAGACACACCAGGCTGGTCAAGCCCGGCCGGCCCCTGAAAGGGTCCGTGAAGTCCCCGCCACCACGCTGCTGCACGTAGGCCGACGCCGCTGCTACCCTTAAGATCGGCACCAAAGGCCCCGGCCGGACCCAAAAGGATCCGCGAAGCTCCCGGCGCCACGCTGCAGAAGAGGTGTCGTCGTCGCTGCCGCTCTGTCACCCGCATCGTCCCTCAGGCAAACCGGGTAGCCGGGTCTAGCTTGGGCCCACACTGACCCAGGTCGGGCCCAAAGGGCCCAGATCTGGGCCTGCAGGGCCCCGGCGGAACCCTAGCCACCCGCACCACCAAATGGCGGCGGCGCCGCTGTGCTCACCTCCGGCAGCCGAGAGGACCGTGTAGCCGAGCCGCCGCCGAAGCCTGCCGCCGCCCCACCACCTCCCGGCCGAAACACCGAGCCGCCGCCGTACAGAAGAGCACCGTCGCCAGAGGGTTGAGCCCCGCCTCCACCCATCCCAGCGCGGGGAGGGACAGGCCGCCGCCGCCGGCGCCGCGCGGGCCGCGCCCGGCGGCGACGGGAGGAAGCGCGAGGGAGAGGACCGAGCTGAGAGGGCCGCGGCCGCAGCCGGCCGCCGCGGGGGCGGCGCGGCTGCGCGACGGAGGAGGGGGGAGGGAGGGGCGGCGCGGGCCGGCCGGCCGGCCGGCGGCGGCGGCTAGGGTTCGAGGCGCACGGGGTCGCGCCTGTCGCGAGAGCTCCTGTCGCGAGCTACTTTCCTCCGTGGCGGGGGAGAAGAAATCTCGGATGAACAAATTATAGCTATAGGTGGAAAAAATCATTAACCCTCATCGAACACATCCCAAGTAATAAGTGGGACAGATTTAGAAGCAATGAAATTTTTTATGGCATTTTTTTAACACCGACTAGTTTGACGGCATTCTTGGAATGTGACAATCGTTTCATGGCATATTCGGAATTTCCTCAATAAAAAATAGAAAACTGACTTAAAATAAAACCATAAAAATTTAAAGAAATAATGCAAAAAAGAAGAGAAAGGAATAAAAGAAAATAAATGAATCATCCCAGAGTGTGAAGAAATCACAAAATCCGTGTGCTCGCACCAGGTGGGCTTGTTGAGCCTCAGGTTCCTCAGGTTAGCCGCGGTTGATCCCTCGGCGATACCCAGCAGTTCCGTCCACGCCGTAGCCGTGCAGTGCAGATTGCGAAGGATTCCATGCCGGTGGCAAGCGAGTATAGAGATATGTCGCCGTGCGCGATCAAGCCCACGCAGTTTGGTATGGGACCAACTGTCGAGCCTGCCTTCAGGAATTGCAACATTCAGAGATGGGAAGACGATCGTGGGGTGCGGGATTCGGGGAGGTCAGAGGTGGATTAGTGAGACGACGCCACCGCGCTCACGGATTTTGTTCGCTTCTAGTACTACATACAGCACCGACGGAATACAAAACAGAGATCACATTTCTCTCGGTTTAGAAAGCAGATAACATCACGCATATAGGCAAAGCATAATGCGGTAGCACTTCGACCGAGAATTCTTCTGCTCAGTTCCAGAAAAAACAAAGCGCGAAGTGCACAGCTGAGATACACGAAAAGAGCGAATCAAAACAATATTCAGAAAGAGCCGAAAGGACAAAATTGTCCGGAACCACAGCGAGTAAGGGAAGAAGCATCCAGAAAAAAAATAACGACATGCTCTCAAAGAAACGATACAGATAACCAGGTTATCTCAAAAGAAAAAAAGTTCTGGTAGCGATAACGATGGCGCAGAATTCGACTTCATTTCATAGTTAGCTGGAAGCAACTGCTTAAATACCATTTCCATACACTAAACACCACCTACGATACATAGAACTTGACTAGCAGAACCAAAACCTAACAGGGAGGATGAGGAATCCATTTGTACAGACCCTGAACACACACAACAAGCACACCTAAATCTTAAGCAGCAGCCTTGCGGGCCTTCTTGGCGTTCGGGGACTTGACGGACTTGGGCTTCGCCTTGGCCTTGGCAACGGGCGACTTCTTGGCCTTGGCGATCAGCTTCTTCTCGGGCGCCTTGCGCTTGGTGCCGGCAGCAGCCGCCTTCTTGGTCTTGGCGGCGACCTTCTTGGTCTTGGCGGCGTCCTTCTTGGTCTTGGCGGCGTCCTTGGCCGGCTTAGCAGCGGGCTTGGCCTTGGGCGATGCCTTCTTGGCGGCGACGGGCTTGGCCTTGGGTGAGTCCTTGGCGGCGTCGGAGAGCTTGTAGGAGGCCTTGACCTTGACGAGCTTGCCCTTGGCAGCGGACGCGCGGAGCTGGACGGAGAGCATCTTCTTGAAGTTGGCCGGCAGGGACTTGCCGTGCTTCTCCTCGATGTACTTGGCGATGGCGACGGAGCTTGAGCCGGTCCTGTCCTTAAGCGCCGCGATCGCCTCCTTGATCATCTAGCAAGACAAATCAAGAATCGAATCAGCCCCAATTCAGACGAAACATACAGATCAACGGGGATAGAGGAGAGGTTCAGACGCGCACCTCGAAGTAGGTCGGGTGGGCGGCGGCTGCGGCGGCCGCCTTGGGCTTGGCGGCGGCGGGCTTCGGCTTGGGCGCCGCGGCGTCGGTCTTGGCGAGGGCAGGCATGGCGGCGAACTGAAGCAGAGCTCTGGAACAGAAACTGGCGCTGTGTGTTTGCTTGTGGATTGGGGAACGAGCTCGAGAGTTGGATGGATTCGAGAGGACCGGGTCGAGGTATATTTATACTGGAGGAGGGGACCGATCCGGACTGGTGGGAATGCTGCGATCTCATTCGCTGGAGTGGGGGAGGCGCGGCTCGCGATCCGCGAGATGGGCGTCGGGTGAATCGTGGTCGTCGGATGGTGGGGAGGTGGGGCGCGCGAGGTTCGGTGTACACCGCCCAAAGCGGGAACGGGTTTCTATCTGCGAAGAAAAACTCTGGACCACGGGTCCGTGGATCGCGTGCGTGGTGGACCGGTGGAGGGACGACGCACGTTGGACGCTGGGAGGCTGGGAGCTGAAACCATTCCCCGGTGTTCTGTGGAACGGGTGTATGGGAAAAAGAGAGTGGCCGTGGATTCGCCCGCGGTTTCAGGTTCCCAATCTGGATATGGGTTGTACGTGTAGTCTTCGAGAGCTTTCGAAATTTATGTGAGCGGGTAACAAAAATATCCTATGCATCTCAACAAAAAAAAAAATCCTATGGCGGGCTTTCGAGGTCCGTTCATGATTCAAAATAAGATGCAAGGTAAAAATTTAAAAGTTTTTATCGAATCCAAACCTATGACACGACATGGAATTTATGCTGGCTCGTATCTGATTGAACCTTCTTGTGCAATATCAAACTCGTAATTAGGTTTTGTTTATTCAAAGCGAAATTCTTTTAAATAGATTGGAATTTTCTTCGCATTCATACTTGAGAGACTCGTGATTTTGCTTCCTCTTGTGATAATCAAAACTTGCGGGTTTCTCATGTGCTGCTTTTATGATTTGGATTTGGAAATATATTTTGTTGGGTCAAACAATATGTGGATGGAAAGCTAAACTATCGTTGAAGATTAAAGTGTTTCTGTAGCAACTTTTCCACAATACAGTTCTTCCTAGAGATAATCTCAACTCTCAAGAAGAATAAGTGGGCTTAAAATCCTATGTCTTCTTTTCACAATCAGCTTGAAACTTATTCACATCTTCTTTTGGATTGTTCGAGTGATAAAGTGGTTTGGAAAACTTTGGGATCAATTTTTGTGAACTGCTACCTAACCGAGATCTCTTTGGCAATGTGTTGCCTCTCTTAAAAAAAGTTGAGGCAAAAAGTGCCACATGCTTTTTTGCCTCAACTTTTCTAGTCTTTTCTTTTTTGCCATATAATTTTGTAATTTTATTTTAAGTATTCCCTTTCCTTTACAGAAGAATCATTCAACATCAAACAATGCCAGTCGAACTAGCACATTTTCTTTGGCGTGTTAGTCATATACTATCAACATCAAACAATGCTCTCATATTATTTTAAACCCATACGTTTAATCTTGTGTGTTCAGCAAGTCGGAGAGATTGACAACCTCTCTGTTTCGTTGGGACAAAATAGTTTATTCGTGTGTGCGCAGGTCCACGTCAATTATCGTAAACGGCGCCGTTGACACCTTTCTAAAGCCTTCTCCAAATCCTACTAGATTGAATACCTTAATTTTGTAATCAAACCTTACACTTGGGGTCTCCCAACAAACGTGCTATTCCACGCCATCAAGCTAGTTTTCTGACGCCGTTGCCGGGGATTTGGAAGCTTCAGCGAGGGGAGTTTCGCACATCCTTACACTCTATTTTGTTATTGTCTTGCTTTGTATATTTTTTGTTAGTCTTGTTTTGCTTTTCGTTTGCTTTAAAACTCAAAAACGCAAAAAAAATAAAAATTCCAGCAAGTGTTTCCTTTTCGGTTTGTTCAATTTTATAGCTTGTTTGAGTCATCATGCTTTTACCTAAGTTTGCTATGAAAGACATTGAGGTAGGAAGTGGTTCCATCATTGGTAAAAATAATATTGAAAATTTCCTTAACCACATTAATAGTCTTTATGATCTTAATGAAAAATCTTTGGTGGAACTCACACATGATTATGAAACTGCTGTAGTTTCTTTGGTGGAAAAATTAGAAGCTAGGTTTGTTAACCTTCATCCTACGATACAACAATTATTCTTTAAACTTGAAAGTATGGAGAAAGGGGAAGATAAAGATTTCTTGCTTAAAACCTTGCTTATGGAATTTGATGATATTGCTAGAGAAGCTAGGAAGATTTTTGCTCATTATAATATGCTGGGATGTAGCCTTAATATTAAACACACCCTTGAAACTTTTGAGATTAAAAGGGTGAAGTATGAAGGAAAAACTGAATGTGAAAAGGAACTAAAAATACCTATACCCTTCAAGCTTATAGCAATGCATGAAGCCCTATAAAAGAATTTTGATTGGGTTGTTCCTGAATATCCTTTTGATGAGAGTAGTAAGCCTAAAATAAGTAATAAAGGAGAATCTGAGCCTTGCATAGGGAAGATACAATCCGTTTATGGAAAAAATTCCGACCTTGATTTGGATGATGCTAAAATTGATAATACTTGATTTTTGCTATTGTGCCTAGCTAAAAGGCGTTAAACAAAAACGCTTATGGGAGGCAACCCATTATTTTTACCTTCAGTTTGTTTTTGTTTTCTTAGTTTTGGGGTGTTGTTGCCTCTGTAGCAACTCCCTTGTGTCCTTTTTATTTTGGTTTTTGTGCCAAGAATAGCCTCTAATGAGAGGAAAGAAAAAAAATTGAGTTGTTGTCCAGAAACAGATTTCTATCCGTCACCGTACGAAATTCTAAAAAATCACAAAACGTGATCTGTAGCTAAAAAATCACAAAGGAGTGTAAAAATATATCTATATAAAAAGTATGATATCTCGGAACCGTTCTTAAAACTTAGTTTGTGTGGAAGATGTTAGGACCGCTATTGCTAGTCGTTGACAAGGACAAACACCACTCTAAAAAAAGAAATAGTTTTATGTCTCTGTATGCTGTCAAAAACCAAAAAGCTCTAGCACACGATTAATCTCTGTTTCCCTCTGTGAAGGGTCTTTCTTTTACTTTTATGTTGAGTCAGTTTTCCTTTCCAATCTTTATCTCTCAAGAAAACGCATAGTATCAATTTTGGTGCAAGTCTACTACTCCCTCCGATCCTAAAAAAGAGGCGCACCTCATGTACAAAGTCCATTTTACATTTTTATCCTTAGCGATTCAAAAACAACAAAGAAAAGTCCCTCCGCCCCTCGCCTCGCTCGTGTCCTCCGTCTCAATCGCCAGCTCTAGCCTCGATCGCTCGGCCGGCGGGCACGATCGCCAGCGCCAGCATCGATCGATCACTCGCCAGCGCCAGCCCCAGCGGGATCGATCGCCAGCGCCAGCCACTGCGGCCCCAGCGGGATCGATCGCCAGCACCAGCGCCAGCCAGCCTCGCTCGATCGCCGGCCGCCGGCCGCTGGGGCGCCTCGCCAGCAGCAGCAGCAGCAGCTCGCCGGACCATCTTCGGCCAGCTCCCTCCAGATCGCCGGCCGCTGGGGCGCCTCGCCAGCAGCAGCAGCAGCAGCAGCTCGCCGGACCATCTCCGGCCAGCTCCCTCCAGATCGCCGGCCGCTGGGGCGCCTCGCCAGCAGCAGCAGCTCCACCGAGCAGTAGCACACCTGGTTCAGGTCAACAAGATCAAGCAATTGCAATTGCAGAGCAACAAGCAATACTCCAGCTCACCTACAGCAACAACACTCGCCTCCAGATCGCCAACTCCAGGAAATGGATGGCTCAAGCGCATCTTCAAATGCAGCTTCCAGTGCAGCTTCTTCTTCTTCCTCGGCCTCCGGATCATCATCAGGTCCATGTTGTTCATCCTTGCTAGCACCTGCATTTAGTCATGGCCGTGTTTCAGTTGAGTATACAGTCAACCAGAACTTATCCATGTGTCCATGGTTGTGTCCTAAAATATCAGTGCATTCAAAATCTGGAATTGCTTAATCAAATACTGTCAGATTGCTGTTGACAGTAGTACAAGCAGATAACCATGACAGTACTACAAGCAGATAACCATGATAGACCTGTTTATCCTTGTTGTTCATCCTTGCTTTGGCATAGCACCCAATTTATTCCAAGCATTCCTTGCACTCATAACAGTATGTTTAGCCCAGCACAATCGGTTTGTCTTACGCAAATAACTCAACAGAATTGACAACAGAAGCTACACGCCACTGCAACTGCGGTCAAGTAATAACACAAGCAGGCTAATCTGACTAATTATCGTGTATATAAGAAACAGTTCAATAACATTTGGATCCCATGCAAGCTTTTAGTTTGCAAAACAGAATATCACAGCAGTAGTACCTTTCCATTTCTGTCCTTCCTCTGGCAACTGTACAGGGAGTGAGTCATTTTTTGCAGTGAGTAGCTCCCCATATATCGGAGTATATGGAGTAGTTCAGGCAACTGTCCTTCCTCTGGCAACTGCAACAAGAAACCACCCGCGTTAGTTTCTTTACGTTGACAACAGTCAATAGCTCTACAAGACAATCAATAGCAAAAGGTAACAGGATTAACAAGGAGGAGCAAAACATGTGCAGAGTAATACATGGGATCAGGGTATCCCATGGAATACCTTCTGCTCATTTTATACACTCATTTTATACACCACAGTCTACAAGAATATACACTCATTTTATACACCACAGTGAAACAACAAACAATATAGTGGACTCCACGGAATACAGCTGCAACATAAACAATTCATACTTGCTGAGACTATATTTTGCAGTTCTAACATAGTTTCATCATTTTGCAGTTTGTATCAGTAAAAGAAAGAAAAACATGCTAGATGATCAGAGGTTTGGAGCTTATTTTGCACTGGAAGCACTCAAAAAAGCAAGAGAGGTACTCCCAGCTGACCATGCAGCTGATAAAAAACTTGTAGCTGGGCTATTGCAAATAAGTGTTCGAACCGTTGAGAAAATTTGGAAAGAGGCAAGAGATCAAATTCAGAGAGGGGAAGAAGTTGATGTGTCCAACAAAAAGAAAGGGAGATCTGGCCGAAAGAGAAAGGACCATGGTCTTGAGAGGATACCAACACCAAACAAGAAAAGAAAGAGGAAAGGAGTACAAGAAGGAGTGGTCCTTGTTTAGAAGGAGAAAAATATTTTTCAAACAAAACTGCATGTTCAGGAGTATTTGTAATCACTACAATCCGTATGTATTTGCACTATATGTACTCGCTGAATTACAGAAAGCACTGATAAATATTGACACTTGTAAGTGAGACAGCAAGCATCTGTGTTGTGAAGCTTGCTTGCTTATCCAGTTTTCAGTTTAGCACTAATCTTACAATGATATTGCATGCTAAAGTGTGTTCTTAGCTGATGAAGATAACAAAACATGCATGTCTTTACTTGCAAACAGAGCAAGAAAACAAAGAAACAAGCAAGCAAAATTGCACTCGGTGTAGTCTACTTTGACAGTACAAGCACCAGAACACCTCACATCCAGCATTTTTCTCTCGATGACAGATATATAACAAGAGTAGCATAGGAAATATTGCAGTCATAACACACATTACACCACAGTGGCAAAAATCATGAATCCTGGAGACCTCCAGCAAGTTAATCTTGAGTTTATGTGTGGCAAATCTTGAAGATTATCCAGCGAGTAAGTTACAGCAAGTTAACTGAATATGCAAGTTAAGTTTCAGTTAAAGTTACACCACAGTGGCAAAAATCATGTATCCTAGAGACTATTCAGCAAGTTAATTTTCAGCTTAAGTGTGGCAAATAAGGATGGCAAAGAAGGGGAGAAAAAGGAGGACCTTTGTGCGTCGGTGTCGAGATGGGCTGCTGCAGCACCTGCCCGTGCAGGCCAGCAGCAGCAGTAGGATGGCCTGCTTGTTCTTATCTGCAGGGGCAGGAGCTCCTCTCCTTGGGCGAGCAGCTTCTCCTCCTCTTTCTTCAGCAAGACCACGAACAGGCGCACCCTACAGCGTTTGACAGAACAAAATCAAATGCATTGCCAGAACATTTGCCATCAAAGCTAAGATACGAAGGTGCACAAGGGTGAAAGGGCACTGCATTGCCAGAACAGATTCTGTAGCAAATGCAGAATTTACGATATAAACAGCATACTAGAGCACTAATTCTTGTGAAGCTCACTAAAGGCAGGAACAATTTCATTACCCAAAGCAGGAGACACAGGTACGTACCTCTTCACGAAGTACGCGAGTGGGGCGAGGACGACGGAGGCGAAGAGGACCCGCATGTCCATGCCGTCGCACACCGCCAGCTTGTAGAAGATGTTGACGCCGGCGAAGACGAACTACACCCTCCGCCAGCTAGTGCATGGAGAGGGCCGCCTCCGCCCTCTCCTATTCCATGGCCTCGAGCTGGCGGCCAAGAGCGGCCAAGAGCGGCGTCCGGGTTCTTGATGGCCCAGTCCCGACCTCGGCCGCCGCCTCCGCCGGCCGCAGCCACTAAATCCGGCGCGTCCGGTCTCGCAGACACCGGATCCGGCCTCTCCGACGGCGGATCCGGCGATTTGTCGCCGGCTTGGACCAAAAGGTCCGATCTTTTCGTGGGCGAGGGAAGGTGGAGGGGAGCGGGCGAGGGAGGTGTAGGGGAGCGCGTCGGGGGGGAGGTGGTGGATCGGGGGCGGCGGCACGGGCTGGTCGCCGTCGGAGTGGGAGCCGGCCATGGGTGGGGATGGGGAGGGGAGAGCGCGCCGGCGAGGGAGCGGGTGATGGGGAGAGAGAGGGGTCACGTGGAGAGAGAGCAGTCGCGATGGGGAGAGAGAGACGAGTGGAGAGCGTGGAGCGTGAGTCAAAGCGGTGGGAGGAGTGCGGGTTCAGTTCGAATAGAGTCGGGGGGGGTTTTTGCAAAATAGCCAGTCGCGCCTCTTTTTAGGATCGTAGGGAGTACATTTTATCTTTATGTTTAACTGTGAAAACTTTTGTGTTGACATTATCCAGTGATAAGTATGTTACAAGTTGAAACTTTTGCTGAAAACTTAAATCTTCCTCTGTGTTGGTTGAACACCTTTTTCAGAAGTATATTGCTTTGTGAGCTATCAAGCATGACGAGTTTTATAATTTTCAAGTCTCCAAAGTACTATTTGCGAAAAGTTCTTGCTTAGATGTTATACATGGTTAATCATTGTTTACTTCATTTCAAACTATAGATCATTGTCTTGGATCAATTTCATCCAGTTCATGTGCTTTACATTATTATTTGATCAAGATTGTGTTAAAAGCATGTCACTACAAAAATTATCTTGTTATCATTTACCTACTCGAGGACGAGCAGGAATTAAGTTTGGGGATGCTGATACGTCTCAAACGTATCCATAATTTTTGATTGTTCCATGCTTATTATATAACATTGCCACATGTTTTTATAATGTTTTTATATCATTTTGGCATGTTTTATGGAACTAACCTATTAACAAGATGCCCAGTGCCAGTTCCTGTTTTCTGCTGTCTTTTTGTTTCAGAAAAGCTAGTCGGGGAATTTTCTCGGAATTGGCTGAAAATTTACATGAATTACTTTTACGAAGAAACGAAGACGGAGCTAGGAGGGGAGCTGCAGGGGGGCCCACAGCCCCCAGACGCCACCCAGGCATGGTCAAGGGGTTGACCGCGCCTGGGGCCCACCTGGCGCCCTCGTGCGTCTCCCCGAGTTGCCCTTTAGCCTATAAATTATATTCCTTTCGAAAACCCTCGGTACCCGATCATATTTTCCAGAAAAGTTCTGAGGCCGCCGCCGTCGCCAACCCTAGATTTGGAGGGTTCTGAAGCTCATCCCGGCACCCTACCGGAGGGGAGATCGTCACCGAAGGCATCTACACCACCATGCCTGCCTCCGGAGTGATGCATGAGTAGTCCACCACGGGACTACGGGTCCATGGCAGTAGCTAGATGGTTGTCTCTTCTCCTTTGTGCTCCGTTGTTTAGATCTTATGAGCTTCCTACATGATTAAGATCATCTTTATGTAATGTTACATGTTGTGTTTGCGGGGATCCGATGAATTATGGAGCCATGACATTATTGTTCAGATTGTTTATTCATATGTTTTATTTATGATCCTGCATGCTCTCTGATGCTTGTGGATGCTTTGGCCGAAGTAATTGCTAGTATCTTAGAGAGGGTATTTATGCTAGATAGTGGGTTTATGCCTCTCTTGTCTGAACTCGAGTTGACAGAAACGATTAAGACTTGAGATGTGTTGTTGCTACTAGGGATAAAACAGCGGTGTTTATTGCTTTATGTTGTTTACATTGCTCACATTACGCACCATGCTTATTGCACTTATCTGTTGCTTGTAACTTAATACTTTCGGGTGACAGGCTGGATAGCGATCCCAAGGTGGATTATTAGTCATAGATGCAGTTGGATAACGGTCTATGTATTTTGTCGTAATGCCCATATTAAATGAAACGGTGAACTTAGTGTCATGATAGTATTGTGTTGTGCCCATGTTTGTCAATTGCCTCGCTGTAATTTGTTTACCCAACATGTTTATCTTTTGGAGAGACACCACTAGTGAACTGTGGACCTCGGTCCTATTTTCCTATATTGTTTTCAACCGTTGTAATAGCCTTTTTAAGTCATTTTGCTCGCTGGTCATTTTTGCTCTCATATTATTTTACACCCATACGTTTAATCCTTTGTGTTCAGCAAGCCGGAGAGATTCACAACCTCTCTGTTTCGTTGGGACAAAGTAGTTTGTTCGTGTGTGCGCAGGTCCACGTCAATTATCGTAAACGGCGTCGTTGACACCTTTCTAAAGCCTTCTCTAAATCCTACTGGATTGAATACCTTGGTTTTGTAATCAAGGGAAAACTTGCCGCTAATTACATCAAACCTTACACTTGGGGTCTCCCAACGAACGTGCTATTCCACGCCATCAGCTCTCCACATGTGTAGCACCCTAGCTCAGATTTGTTCAGCATCTTCTTCTTCTTCTTCTTCTTCTTCTTGAAAGTAGTCTTCGAAGGCATATTGAAAGCAGGCTTGCCCTTACCTTTGCTCTTGTCATGATTATGGTTTTTCTGCACCATATTGGTGCTAGACCGACCTTCACCACCTCTCTCATTAGTGTCCTTAGCCTGAGCTTTCTCCTTAACATCAAGAGACGCTATCAGGCTTTCAACCGATATCTCCTGTCTCTTGTGTTTGAGAGTTGTGGCGAAGTTCCTCCATGAAGAATTCAACTTTGCAATAATGCATCCAGCCAAAAACTTATCAGGTAGGGCCCTGAGGAGTTCGAGCTCTCTCGTGGTGCATTGTATCTCATGAGCTTGTTTGACTACTCCACGGTTATTCTCCCTTTTGTAGTCATGAAAACTCTACATGATATATAATTCATTGTCTGCATCGGTTGCACAGAATTTAGCATTCTGCATCCCAGAGCTGAGCTCTTTGCCGTCTGCTATGTGCATATACACATCACACAGACGACCATCAAGAACACTCAGAATGCAGCCTCGGAAGATAGTAGTGTCTTTCTTGAACTTATTCCGAGCTTCCTCAGATATAGTTCCTTCAGGAATACCATTACTAACTTCCCATACATTCATGGCCTCGAGCCAGAGGTGGCACTTGATCTGCCATCTCTTAAAGCCCACACCGTTGAACTTGTCTGGTTTCATTGCATCGGAATAACCAGCCATAGTTAAAACACGAAAATACCTACAATTAGGTTTTGGATTATTGGATAATTAGGCAATAATTCCATGATTAATTCTAGAATATTAAACATGACAACTGTCGGGGGAATACTTTGTGGAATAACCCGCGGCTATACCTGGGCATGCGTCGGGCCGGGCCGAGAAAAGCCCGTCACCAAAAACCCAGGCCCGGGCCCGGCCCGGCCCGGCCAAAAAGGCCGAAAGCCCGGCGGGCTGCCGGGCCGCGGGCCGGGCTTCCTACTGATTTGCCAAAAAACCAAGGCCCGGGCCCGGCCCGGCCCGACCGTCGGGCCTAAAATTGCTGCCCAAGCCCGGGAATTTTGGGCCGGGCTGCCCATGCCCAGATATGCCCGCGGCCCATATTGATAAGTGCGACCTACTTTACTCGCATGAACAAAGGCCTACATGAAAGCAAGCCCAATATCGCACCGCCACAAGGAGGAGAATCTAGAAGACATATCCTGGAAGACGTGAGGACTAATTAGTCTCCAAGTAGGTTCCAGTTGATATATTCCTTGTGGAGGAAGTTTCCTTTGTAACCTGGCGAGTCTCTGTGTATATAAAGAGGACTCGCAGGATTTAGACAGGGTCAAGCCCTCAAACCCTAGTTCATACGGCGAGTACCGAGATCGGATCGCCTCCATTGTAACACCTCATATATCATATCAATACCAATCTAGGGTAGGCAGGAAGTAGGTCTTTACCTCACATTAAGGGGCCAAACCTGGGTAAATCTGTGTTGATCTTTGTTCCTGCGATCCCAAGCTCGGAGACGATTGACTCGCGCAATCCCACACCTACGAAGTCATCCATGACATCTGACGTGACAAACCCACGACAACAACATCGGCTACTAACGTGCGAAATATGAGCGTACTAGATGCACTAATCAACATGAACAACAACAACATATACACCAACATATCCATAGTAAAAACGCAGTTCGGAATACGCCGCACGTATCGAACGTTCGTAGTAGTCGTTGCTGCACACAAGTTCACTATGCCCAGAGCAGCGGTGATGTTGTTGACGATGACGTTGGTGAAGACTGGTCGAAGAAGACGACGTCTGAGGAGATGATCCGCAAAACTGGCTGGAAGACGACCCGTGGTGGAAGCGGCGAGCAGTCGCGCAAAGCGCTTCCCAAAAACCTAATTCGACCTCTCCCGTACATGATCAAAAGAGCGACTAGTTCCGGAGACCTACTCTCCTGTTCGTCGATGCACGTCGGCACTCGGGATGAAGTAGACTACGGTGGCGGCGCAAGGCACGAGAATTGGCAAAACCTAGATTGGTTCGGTGTGTGACGGTGCAAGCAGTGCAAGGCAATATATAGTGCGGCTCAAGAAAACCCTAACGAGTGCAACGTGGGATGACCACGTCGCACGGCTCGGCTCATTCCCAAAACCGAACGCGCATCATGACGTGACGTGACGAGACGAGCGATCGGTGGAGGAGTGCGCGAGATAGAGCCTTGTGTTCTCACATGTTTACCAAGTAGCACAACACTCCACCTTATAAGGTGGTGCAACTCTCCTTCAATTTTTCATGTGGGACTAAACATTAGCACCTCCCACCACTTGCCATGCACATGGGCCATTTGAGATTTCAGAAATTGCTTATTTGGGCTGCCCACAAATGGGCCCAAATTCTAATAGATTCTATGCCGATTGAAATTGTGATTGCGGAGGACCCTGTCCAGGCGTCGGTGACATGCGTAGTTGCAAAGGTGGCGGCAAATATTGCCAAGGCACATAAGGGTCAGATTAAGTGGAACCATGAAATGGATTCCCTTCATGCTGACCTTCGTTCTATGCCACATGCGTTCGTTGATCAAGTGTAGGGTGAGGACCGACAAAGGCTTCAAAGAGATCTATCTCACTGTCGTCGCCAAGCCTCTCTTTGTGCACTATGGGGCCGAGGTCACTTCAACTCATGTGTACAAGCATGGACTCCAGTGAGCCCCTCGGTACGCCCTCGCCGGACTATCCAGACACGCATGAGACCTGACACCGTCGTCATCGATGGCCCAGACAAGCCGATTGATTTCCCGAGGCCAGCTGTCGGAGGGAATAGGAAGACGAGTAGTTTTTCTCGCTGTCAGGTGCCGGACGGTCTGACAAAAATCGCTGGACCATCTGGCAAACTAACATAGAGCTGCTAGACTATAGCCGGACAACTCCGACACACATCCAACTCGATGCACAAAGGTTTGTTTCCCGACACATTCCAGCGGAACCGAGATCTCTAAAGCCCATTTCTCCCTCGCATTTCGGAATAGCCATATCAAGCCATTTACGCCAATGTATCTTACGTTTCTTCTCATCTCCACCCCACCAGGACCAAGATATGACACTAGTAATCTTCTTGCATAACTTCTCAGACAGTCTGAAACAGCTCATTGAGTAAGTTGGTATAGCCTAGCATATCGCTTTGATCAACACTTCTCTCCCAGCACTATTCAAATGTTGAGGTACCCAACCGTTAACTAATCTCTTGATCTTAGTCAAAATACCTTCAAACTGCGCATCTGTAGATCATCCCAACGTTGTCGAGAGCCCCAAATATTTCTCAACTCGAGCCTCATTGGAAGTAGCTGTAGCATGATGGCTCCATTTTATATGTGATTTACCTTTGCCATTTCCTCGGTTTTAACTTGGTTTTTACTGGATTTTGCTCTAACACTAACCCAAATATTATGATGTTTGGAGATGCTTTATTTCCGGTTGTGAGTTTTAGAATTTATTAAATAAAGGAAGGAAATGAGGCATAATAATGCTAACTGGAGAAAATAGAGCAAGCCCATTAAACAGAAGATCAAATTCCATATCCATGGCGACTTAACGAGACCGGGTACAGTGGCAAGCAACCGTACTAGCTACCGTACGCAACGCCGCCGCCTCTAGCACATTAAAAGGGACAACCCACCAAAGTCAGAAGAGAAGAAGAAGAGATCCGGAGAGGGGACCGTCTGCTAGATCCTGTCGGTGATCATCTTCTTCATCCACAACCATTCCACCGCACGTAGAGAGAGATCCATTGTAACAATTTAGGGTTGAGAAACCTTTTCTAGATTGAACTCAAGGTTTAGTTATTGTTAATCTATAACTTATTGTGGCTTGCTACGGTAATTTATGACGAACTCTTTACTTTCAATTATTGAGTTTATGTCTATTGTGCATTTCATGTGCGAGTAAATTCCCAAGGCGTGGGAGATGTAGGGGATTGGTGAGATGTGTTTGTGCCTTTATTTTCCGCCAATTTGTGAAAGTATTTTCGATATTGATTATAGGATTACTTGTCTATGGTTTTCATAATGCTTGTTATCTAGGGCCCAGGTAACATGATTCATAGACCTACATAGACCTTTACTTGTTGTTCAAGGAATCCGCGACCTCCAAGGTGACATGTGGAGCGATATCAACGAGGAGTGAAGAGATCACGAGGATCACGAGAGGCCAAAGAACTTAAAGCATTGGTTCAACCTAACGGTTTTAGTTGCTGAACTGACCATGGCATGTGGAGCGGGGATGCAGGACAATAGTGATAAACAAATCTAGGCATGGAGAGGTTTAACTACACAAGGGTGACTAGCCTACCGACTACTCAATAGACAGGATATGTATCACATATCCGCTTCCACCAATTGGCACATTCACACGAACCATGAACTGAGTTCTCCCAGCGCCTACTTCATCCATAAGCAGTAAACCCAACACTCTACCGCATTTTATTTCTTGTTATTTATTTCTGTTATTACTTTCAGTATTAAACCAATCTTTATTTCATACATTCAATCCCTGTTTTTTTCACGTTTAAAGAGATTCAAACTTGTGAGTCAATTCACATAAGTCAGACACCTTGTGTTTGACAGAGACAACCATAAGAAGAAACACTTTGCCAGATCAACTCCCTACGGGAACGATATAAATCGGGAGATCATACTTCCATGAATTGTGCAATAACGAAAATGTGCCCTTGCAGGTATTACAGCCATATGTACTTCTTGCTTCACTTCATTTGAGCAATTGGAGTTGGAAAATTTGTCGACTTGGATTTATGCACTAACTACCCGAGCCAACATGATATTGATGCGGCTACAATCGCCCGTTGGAAACCCTAAGAGGAAGGTGTGAAGCAGCGTAGCAGAAGTTTTCCCTTGATTACAAATTAAACAAGGGTTTAATCGAACCAGTAGGAGTTGGAAGAGTTTCAACACGGTGTCAATCTACTCTGGCACTTGTAGATCAACGTGGACCTGCACACAACACAATCAAACAACTTTGCCCAAACGAAACAGGAAGGTTGTCATCCTCCCTGGCTTGCTGAATAAAAAGGATTAAACGTATGGTGTGGAAAATAAATGTAAATGCAAAAATGGACAGCGAGCAAATGAGTGTAGGAAACAGTGGAAACGGTGTTTTGAACAGTGTAAAAGAAAGGACCGGGGTCCACAGTTCACTAGTGGTGTCTCTCAATAAAACAGATAAACATACATGCTGGGTAAACAAATTACAGCTGGGCAATTGACAAATGACAAGGACATGACAATGCTTATTATGACAAGAATAAGTTCACTGTAATATTTAATTGGGCATTACAACAAAATACATAGACCACTTGCTAGCTGCATCTATGACTAATAATCCCCCCAGGATAACATTCGTGTCTCCTGAAAGTATTAAGTTGCAAGCAACAGATAATTGAAATAAGCAAAGTGTTTAATGTAAACAGTGCAAATGACACGTAGACATAGCATCATTGTTTTCTCCCTAGTGGCAACAACACATCCAGAGCCTTAGTCGTTTATGTCATTCGAGCCCAGGCAACCGGAGACATGAACCCACTATCTAGCATAAATACCCCCTCTTTGAGACACTAGCATCTACTTGGCCAAAGCATCTACTAGCATCGGAGAGCATGCAAGATCATAAATAAAACATATAGATAAATAGACGAACAACTTGATCATAACTTCACAATTCATCGGATCCCAGCAAACACAACATGTAGCATTACATAAAGATGATCTTGATCATGTTAGGAAGCTCACAAGATCTAAACATGATAGCACAAAGTGGAGAGACTACCATCTAGCAACTGCTATGGACCTGCAGTCCAATGGAGAACTACTCACGCATCAGTCCGGAGGTAGGCATGGCGGTGTATAGCCCTCTGATGATGATCTCCCCTTCCGACAGAGTGCCGAGAAGAGCTTTAAAACCATCCCGAACTAGGGTTGACGACGACGGTGGTGACGGAACTTTTCGTGGAATTTTGATCGGGTATTTAGGGTTTTCGAGACGAGGTGAATATATATGCGAAGAGGCGGCGCGGGGGGCTAGCCGAGGGCGCCAGACGACCCCCCGGCGCGGACCCACCCTTGGCCACGCCGTGGTGGCGTCTTGGCCCCCTAGGTCGCCTCCTCGGCTGCCCTTTGGACTCCGTCTTCGTATCTTTGTAAAACTTATCCCCATAAAAAAATTTCCAATTCTGAGAATATTTCCCGACTAGCTTTTCTGAAACAAAAAGACAGCGGAAAATAGGAACTATCACTGTGGCATCTTGTTAATAGGTTAGTCCAGAAAATGCATAAAAATGATATATAATGCAAATAAAACATGTAGCAATTGTTATAAAACAAGCATGAAACATAAAAAATTATAGATACGTTTGAGACGTATCAGATATCTTTCCAATAGCTCATTAATATGCTGAGCACCAGCCGAGCTTTTGTGAAAACAATACAATCATCCGCAAATAACAGGTGGGAGATCCAAGGTGCATAGATCCCCACTCTCACACCACACGTCAGATGACTTGTGCCAACATGTTTTAGTAAACAAGGTAGACCCTTGGAACATAAAAGAATCAGGTACAGGCTGATCGGGTCCCCTTGTCGAATACCCCTCGAGGGTTTAAAAACATCAGAATAAACTCCGTTGACACGGACTGAAAAGGAGGCCGTCTCAACACAAGCCATTATTCCGTCAATCCAAAGGTTTGCAAAACCCAGTTTCTCCATGATCTTCCTCAAATAGGTCCACTCAACACAATCATAAGCTTCCGCCATATCGAGTTTGATCGCCCAGGCCCCAGTTTTACCTTTCTTCCGCTTCAGGTAATGAATACACTCGTATGCTGTAAGCACATTATCTGTAATTAGCCGTCGCGGCACAAAAGCACTTTGCTCCTCTGCAATAATCTCCTCAAGAATCGGTCTAAGGCGCAACGCCAACACCTTCAATGTGATTTTGTACAATACATTTGAAGGGGATCGTGTGCAGAAAACAAAATTTTCCTAACAACGATAACCGAAATAGACAGGATCTATTACTATGCAGATATAAAGTAACGGAGGGAATGGTATACATACCCTTATAGACCGTAAGCGTCGACGATCAAAAGATCTGTTTCGATGACGACGCGTGATGAAGACGGGCGGCGAAGACGACGGCGACGCCGACCTCAAGGTCATGTAGAGGAAGAAGACATACTTCCAGTGCCACACGTGTAGCACCTCGCAGAGCTTACACACATACGGAGAAGATGACGACCTCCAGGCTCCTATCCAGCCGGGCAGCGGAAGTAGAAGACTTGGACCGGAGAGAACTAACAGCACGGCGATGTGCGTATGGTGGAGAAAACCTCAACCCGTGCGTAGCCCCAATTGCGGAGCCACGTCTAAACCGGGAGAGAGAGAATTGTATCTTTTCAAAGGCATGGGGCACTTCTATATAAAGGGGAGGGGAGGGTGCAACTCCCCTTTGTTTAGCCATGTGGGACTAAACCCCACATGGTGCACCGCACCAAGGGGAGCCGCCGGGTTGCCCCTCCCAACTCGCATCAAAAGGGGGGAGTTCCCCCCATGGGCCTCCTAGGCCCATTTAAATATGCAGCCCTTTAAAAATCCGAAATTAATTAAATAAAAATATATTTAACTATTAATTACACTAATTAATATCAAATACATTTTATCTAATTTATTCCGGCTCCGAAAAACATTTCTCCGGCCCTCGAACTCCGTCGGATATCACCCGAAACACTTCTGGTGTTCTTCTCTCTATTTTCTTCTCCTCGTCCTATCTAAATAAACATCACCTACCCTTAACTGTGTCACCCTAGCGGTTCGGGATCACTCTAGACATGATCGAGACACGTTCTCCGATCAATGACTATCAATGGTGGCAGGATAACCGTGACAGTCACTGTGCGTCCTGGAATGTCTTTTTATCGTTTGAATCTTAGACGTCTAGTTTCAACCTTTTGCCTGACGATACTTAGATTGTCCGAGACTCGTTCTCCGGTATCACGATTACCGAGCTTGATCTCGTCACTTGACAATTCTATCTTTATTCGTCTGTGATATTACATCCTCGTGACCTAGTCACATGCTTGCAAGCTCATTGATGTAATCTCACCGAGTGGGCCCAGAGTATCTATCCTGCTATGTGGATTGGCAAATCCCGCTCTTGATCACTCGCCTCGACCACTTCCTTTGGATACCCGAAAGGGACACCTTTATTGTCACGCTAGATAAGACATGACATTTGATGCAATCAAAGCACCTTCCAGAAGCAGCGATTAGATATGATCTCACGGTCAAAGGTATGAACACTACGTTTCTATATATCTTGAGTGCGTGTTCATCACATCATTCTCCTAATGACATGACTCCATTGTCAATTGAGTAAATGTCCATGATCAGGAAACCTTGACCATCTGTTTCCCAATGGACTAGTTAAGAGGCTACTAGGGACCTGGTTGTTTACATACCATACGTGTATTAATGTTTCCGCTTAATACAGTTATAGCATGGTACAAAACTTATTATGAACAATTGAGATGATAAATAAAATATCTTTATTAATTGCTCTAGGGCATATCTCTTTCAGTCTCCCACTTGCACTAGAGTACAATTTAATCTAGTTTACAACTTGGTAAAAGCTTAACACCTATAACAATATGGTGCATTCTTGTCTCGTGGAAGAGGAATTCAGTTAACAAATCTCCCACACTGAGATCTGTATGTGCTTTGTAACACTTCTATGTCACCTAGTTTGACATCATCCTATATCTTATGATAATGGTGAAATATATGTTTGTTGATGGAGTGAGACTCGAAACTTCGCGTAGCATGGGCCTTAAAAGTCTAAGAGATCTATTAAGATAAACCACGCATGCTCAGGAAAACCGCTCAGTCCAATCACACTTGCTACTTCTGAAGTAGACATATATTCATATACCTATGTAGATTATGCGACAGTGCATTCATATGCAACTTCGCAAGCTAACCCTCTGTCTTTCTTCAAAACAAATGACTTCTCCTGTATGAGATTTCTAATCGTATGGGTCAGTTTCATAACTTGCATCATCGTAACCTTTTACGACAAGTTGTCTTTTCACTTTCACCTCATACCAGAAAACATATCTTCAGTTATCTTTAGACACTCAAGGATATACTTAACGTTGTTCATTGATCCATCCAGGGATCACTCTAGAACCCGTTCTTCAAACAAGAACTTGGGTCACACCAAGTCGAGCTTTCAGTATGATAGAATATATGGCTGAGGCATAGAGGATGTCGGACATCCGTTTCTTTCAATAACTATCGCTGAAATGCCAAGATATACTTAATATTTTACCTAGTCATACAAGTAAGAACCTTTTCTTCGCTTGTTCTATTCTGAAACATTTCAGAATCTTAACCTAGGAAAATATTCCGACCTAATGTTATTAAGCCCCTTCTGATCTATACAAATTATAAATCTAAAGCCTAATACTTTTAACTTCATTCATAGAAAATTTGATCACTTAAATAATCATTTATACTTTACTAGAGGATCTGTATCATTCTCAATATGTCATTACATATAAAATTTGGAATGACACCCAGCTCCCACTCAAATATGCCTTCCGCATATAAGACCAGGGAATTTCCTTTTTAGCTCCCACTCAAATATGTCATTCACATATAAGATCAAGAAAAGCTACTTAGCTCCCACTCACTTCTTTGTAAATGCAGGTTTCTTCAACTATTTTGTACGACTCCAAAATCCTTTGATCATATTATCAAAGTGAAGATTCCAGCTCCGATATGCTTGCTTCAGCCCATGAATGGACAGCTGAAGTTTGCATACATGTCTAGCATCGTTAGGATCAACAAACCATCTCATTGTACTAGTTATAACTCTTTCTTAATGCTACCATTAAGAAACATGGCTTCTTTATCCATCTATCAATTTCTCAATTCTAATTATAGTAATTGCTAAAACAATCCTAAATAGACTTAGGCTTCTCCACTTGAGACAAAATCTCGTTGTGGTCAACTTTTGAATTTGTCAAAACTGTTTTGTGACAAATCGATCCTTATAGACGGTTGCCTTTCCGTCAGCGTCTATTTTGTCATAAAATTCCATTTACTCTCAACGGCATGGAGGCTATCAAGAAGATTTACCCAAGTCATTACTTGGCAATTGTACATGGATTTTATCTCGGATTATATATGGCTCATAGCCATTTCTCGGACTTAGGTCCACCATCGCTTCTTTGTAGTTCGTAGGTTTTCATGTTTCCATTAACATGATGTTCATAACAAGATTGTTGTACCACATAGTGTGGAACACATTCTCGTATGCTTACGATCTTTAGTATGAGCTCAGAGCATCATGATAATTATCATCTGCTTCCTTCCAGTTGTGGAGGACGGTACCGGAACTGTTTCCGTTGCGCCACTCGATGTCTGGAGAGGAAGTTCATTAACTTCGTCTTACTCTACTTTCTTTCCCACTTACACCCTTGGGCAAGAAACTATTTCTTTATCAAGGTATGTTCCGGCAACAAATTTGCCTTTGTCGTGAGAAATGTATCCAACTGATTTCTTAGATACACTACAAAGATGAATTTATCCGTTTTAGTTTGAACATATCAAAGCACTAAAATATCGAAACGACAATCTAGGCTAAAAGTCATGCATCACTTATATGGTATTGTCCTCACGGTTTTAGATGGTTTCCCTATTATCTAACGTGAATGTTTTGTTTCTACCATATGATTTCAATGATCACAATAATTCGATAAGAGATTTTATTTACCACACACTATCCAATAGAGTGTGATTACGACGTCCTAACACACCATAACATTGTGGTGTTCCATGCGGCGTAATTTGTGGAACTCTTCTCACAAGTCTTCCAATGATATGCCAAACTTATAACTCAAAACTTGTTTCCTTGATCAGTTATCGTAGGAAATTGTTTTTCTTGTTAAGTTTATTTTCCTACTTCACTCCGAACTTGTTTGATCTTTATCAAACTTTTCAGAACAACATTTCTTTAAGTGGATATACCCATATCTACTCAAATCATTGGTGAAGTTTACAAAATAATGATTTCCACTACACGTTAACGTACTTCATTGATCCACACACATCATTATGTATGATTATCAATAAGTTAAATGCCCGTTTCCAAAAAATGGTGTCTTAGTTATTTTGCAAGTGTCAAAAGATCAAAATCTAAAGACTCGGAGATCCATCATAATGGAGCTTCTTAATGCATATAACATTGACATGACTCAAAACGTTAGTGCCACAATAATGTGGTGTCATTATTAAGTTTGTATCCTTTGGCATTAATGTTAAAATGTGGGAGCTACTACCATTGGATTCATATAAGAACACTTCATTCATAATCAGTATATGATCATTAAAGATATCACTCATAAATGTAGGATAACAATTTTGTCACTGACAAATATGAATAATTGTCTCGGTAGAGGCAAGACACACTTATAATGATCATGCTAACAAGCAATCAAATGGAATTTGTTTAGATCCAAATTAATCCAAAATGGTAGATGCAGAGAGAGTGTCTATGGCCATAACAACATATTGCCTGCCATCATCAACACACATTGTCTCCTCATCCTTCCAAGCTACTCAAGCAGAAAATCTTGTTTTCATAAAACATGACCAATATCAAAACTTAGTCACTGCTGCAAGTACTTGTTTAGGTAAAAGATTCATAACTCATATATCATATATACACTATCATCATTGATGACTTCCCGGCGATCTGTTTCATCTTCTTGATTCTTCAACGCAATCAAGAATTCATGAAGGTGAACGATTCTCCTTGCATGACATAGTCTATGACAAAACATTTGCATCTGGCAACGTTTTCTGTCATCCAGTGATCGAGCTGAGCGAGGCGTCTCAATGTCATCAAGTATGACCAATGTCATCAAGTATGACTAATGTCATCAAGTATCACCAATATCATCAAGTATGACTGCCACGTGCTCCTTTAATGCGACTATTCTCTTCTATCCTGGTTGAGAAGAAAACCTGATTTACGGTTGATACAGATCATCATTCTCAGCGATCATTCCAAATGTTCGTGATCTGTCAACACGCACCCACAGTTCCTTCTCTATGGGAGAGATCATATCATACACTTGACTATGATGAAATTATCCGCACAAAACTTGATAATCCAAATTATTCTATTGTTAGCGGAATCTCCGGTTTTATCTCCTAGCGGTTTTGTATCATATAGAGCTAAAAGGTTTGAAACAAGGAGTATCCTCAAGCTACGGTATAAAACTATGAAGTTTGGACCCACCTTTTAAGTTTCTCAATCGCAGGAATGCGCCTAAGTTTAAAAGGTCTATCGAACAGGTTATTATCTACAAAAGGTTTTGCAAAACATAAAGACTTTGTTCATAATAAATATGTGTTAAAGTTTTAATAAAATAAAACTACCAAAACTCCCACTCAAAACGAACATCCCTCACATCGTTTTAGTGATTACACGATCCTCATCCAGTATGCTTCCCCGATCGTCACGGCCGATAGCACAGCTTCAAAGGTAGACATCGCCATGTCAATCACAACATCTATCTGATTTGTGCTTAACCTTTCGGTCACTGTGTTCCGAGGCCATGTCTGTACATGCTAGGCTCGCCATAGTAACCTTCAGCGTATTCGCGTGTGCAAACATGTCTTACACCCACTTTATGCGAACGACGATATGTCTGACACCCGATCGTCATAGGCTGCCTCATAACGTAGAACTTTCGGTGGTGCACGCCAAAGGGAGCACACTATATGGTATTTCGGAGGGATCATCTTATATTACTACCGTCATGCAACTAATATATAACCATATATATACATACAATATAAGATGCACATAATAACATGACATCAAAATGTAATGCGACATGATATGGTCCTTGCGCCAATGGTCTCCTTTGCGCCGACAGTTTATAAACAATTCATAAAACTTACCGTGACCATATCACATTGCCCCTACAAAATAAAGTTAGACGCTTTCTACTTTATCTTTTGCATATTTTACGTGACTTAGGGGCTTCCATAAATAGAACCGCTTTCATACCTACAAACCTATAACCACAACACCGATCAAATAATTGTCAATTTTATATCCCTTTCGGGTCCTCCATTGAAAATGCCAAGCCATCTATTGGGAGAGAGACAGACACCCGCCAGCCGCATATATGGTACAAGCCATATGTCAATTGCGGAACCAGTCTCGCGTAAGCGTACGCGTAAGGTCGGTCTGGTCCGCTTCATCAACTCAATGCCGATGGCATAAGCAAGTGCACATGAGAGGGAAACAATTAAAAGATCGGTGCCTCATTCAACATGAGTTCTAACCGTACTACTATATCTACGCATAGATCGGTTCTGATACCACTGAAGGGGATCGTGTGTGTCGGGGGAATGCTTTGTGGATTAACCCGCGGCCGATATTGATAAGTGCGACCCACTTTACTCGCACTAGCAAAGGCCTACATGAAAGCAAGCCCAATATCGCACCGCCACAAGGAGAAGAATCTAGAAGACATATCCTGGAAGACGTAAGGACGAGTTAGTCTCCAAATAGGTTCCAGTTGATATATTCCTTGTGGAGGAAGTTTCCTTTGTAACCTAGCGAGCCTCTGTGTATATAAAGAGGACTCGCAGGACTTAGAGGAGGTCAAGCTATCAAGCCCTCAAACCCTAGTTCATACGGCGAGTACCGAGATCGGATCGCCTCCATTGTAACACCACATATATCATATCAATACCAATCTAGGGTAGGCAGGAAGTAGGTCTTTACCTCACATTGAGGGGCCGAACCTGGGTAAATCTGTGTTCATCTTTGTTCCTACGATCCCAAGCTCGGAGACGATTGACTCGCGTAATCCCACACCTACGAAGTCATCCATGACATCTGACGTGACAAACCCACGACAGTTGGCGCCCACCGTGGAGCCTGCGGTCAAGAGCGTCACGTTCTGCGCAGGATCGATGAAAGGAGCTGAAAATCTCGCCATCGGCCACATCATCACGGTCGATGGCACGCCTCTAATTGACGATTCAAGCTGGGGACCAGAAGCAGATTACCTGGAGACGGGTCGCATCATCCCGTTTGGATCTATCCATGTTTTCGTCGGCTTCATCGGCGACGGATCAGAGGACCCCTCATAGCAGGGCGACTCAGAAGAAGGAGTCGCTGTAACGGTAGACGAAGAAGAGGAATCTACCAACAATGAGCCACTACCCCTCGAAGACGAAGAAGCTCAATCCATCGAGTATGTGCTCGAAGAAAGGTTATGTGGAAACCCTAGGGGAGGCAGCTCGCCCTCCATAGGAGATCAGTGCATGGAAGGGATCTACAGGACCGTGGAAGCAGAGGAAGGGCATGCCACAGACAGCTTAGCCCCCACGGCGCCGGAAGCAGCGGAACAAGTCGCGCCAGAAGAATCAGGAGTCGCAGAGCTCGGTTCAAGTCATGCGGCGCCCGCTGCAACCACCCCAGGAGTCGCGGCCTCAGGAGTCGCAAACAGAGAAATCCTGTCCGGAGCTGTACCCACGGAGACAGGACCAAGAACAACCCCTGACGTAGCAACGGTGATGCCACGGAGCAGCCCACTGTTTACACCTATATCTGCAGTTAATGCTGCCGCTAGAGTAACAGAGCTGGAAGCTACCAGGATTGGGCTGTATGATGAAGTCCAAAGGATTGCAGACGAAAGGAGCAGGCTAGCACGCGAGGACCAGCGCCTCCAACAAGAACAACGACGACTCGCTGAGGACACCATCATCTTACAAGGAGGGCCAAGCACCTTGCCGCATAGACGCCAGATCAGTTGCCTGCAGCCAGGGACAGTAAATCCCATGGAGTTATTCCAATCACCCACCTCTGGACCTACAGCCGCGGTCCCCACAATCGATACACCAACAGCCACGACGCCGCCACGCGATCCCATCAATCGCAACCAACACGGTGCGTCCAGTCGCATGGTCAGAAGCCGCAACACCATCAGTTGCGGCACCCTCGTACATGGCACCACCCGTCGCGGTTACGCGACCCGCGGCGCCTTTAGTCGCACCTGCGGTCCGGACGTTCGCGTCACCACCAGCCGCCAGCAGTTCCATCTTTCGCAGTACCAAGAGCGGCGGAAGCACCAGGGTCAAGAGCTGTGGTGCAAGCCAACAACAGAGCTGTCATGCCACCTCCGTCGCCACACCAACCTTTGTGCAGCAGCCAGCACCGCAGCCTCAAAGGTTCCATACACCGCAAGGACACTATGTTAGCCCAGTGGAAAATCTCTATGCGGCTACCAATATCTTGGCCAGGTTGACGCCGGTAGGAAACACACCGATGGACAGAGAAGCGCGGCGCGCCATTGAGATGCTTAGCACAGCAGTAGTACAGCAGGCAAATATGTCTGAACATGCGGGACGGCTACACGCCACCCCCTACAACAGTAGAGTTACGGCGGAAAGAAGCATCCGTGCCGAGTCGCCGCAAGTCGCGACTTCAAGTTCAGCCAGGCAACAAAGGGAAAATCAGCCGGCGGTGCAAGTCCAACCCGCATAAGTTGTGCAGCCGCACGTAATGGCTAATCCAGCAGGGAGGCCAGCGCCATCCAACTTGTCATCGCGACTCAAAGGTCCAGTCTGCTTCAGCGAAAGGATTAGGTCCGAGCCGTTTCCCACAGATTTCAAAGGACCTCGTAAGGTCGCGAATTACAACCCAAGCATGGATCCAGTAACTTGGCTCAACAATTATGAGATGGTATGAGCATCCACAACGCATCTGAAGAGATCTGTGCCCATACTTAAATATGATGTTGGAAGGCGCAGCCCACATCTGGTTACAGAACCTGCCACCAAATTCAATAAACTCTTGGGATGAGATGAAGGAAGCTTTCGTCAAAAATTTCAAGGAACATGCAAGCGACTCTGCAGCATAGAAGACCTTGAGCGCTGCGTACAGAAGGAAGGCGAGTCAAGTCGCCACTGGATGAGGAGAGTGGCAGAAATTATACACTCCTCAGACAACATACCTCCAAGCTCAGCTGTCCTGGTTATGGAGGAAAACTGCAAGTTTGAGCCGCTGGTCCATAAACTGGGTCGCATGAAGGACAAAGTAAAGAGCCTAAGCGAGGTGATGGCAGCGGCTAACAAGTATGCAAGCTCGGATAAAACCAAGGACACATCTGATGGAGAGGAAGAGGAAACTGCTGGCAAAGGAAAGAAGACCAGCAGCAAGCCTCAATAGCAGCAAGCTAGCAATAGTAATGCGAGTTACAACAAGCGCAAGAACGAGAAAGGAAACTCGGGATTAGTCGCAAACACAAACACTCGTTACAAGCCAAGCAGCGGCAGAGGAAGAAATTTCCACCCAGTTAACCTGGAAGAGGTTTTCAATCGCCCCTGTGACATCCACGTGGGAAAAGATGGAAAACCACCCAACCACACAAAGGCGCAATGCTATCATTACAAAAAGTGGAAGGATGGGCAGCCACTCAATGGGAATAACAACCATCAGAACAATGAGGGAGGCAACCACGGCGGAGGCAACCACAATGCTGCTCCAAACCCACAGCCCAACCAACCGCAGTTCCCAAAACAGCTGGGTCAATATCACACAATTGTGGTTAATACCTCAAGGAGGGAGCAGAAGCTGCGATGACGCAATCAAGCTGTTAACACCGTAGTACCAGCAATACCACAGTGGCTGAAGTGGACCGAGCAACCAATAGTTTGGAGCCGCGAAGATCATCCTGGAGAAATAAACGAAGGAGGCAAGCTCGCGCTTGTAGTTGCCCTCAAGTCGCAGGATATAAACTCAGCAAAGTGCTGATGGATGGAGGTAGCAACATCAACATATTATATTATGAAACTTTCCAGAGGATGAACCTCCAAGAAAAGCAGCTGCATCCGTCCAGAACAACGTTCCACGGAGTAGTGCCAGGCGTATCAGCCCAACCATTAGGGCGAATCAACCTGGAAGTCGCCTTCGGGACGCAAAGCAACTTCAGAAGCGAGTATGTCTGGTTTGAGGTTGTAGATTTCCAGAGCCCATACCATGCCCTCTTTGGCAGAGAAGCGTTCGCAAAATTCATGGCTCGACCATGCTACGTATACCTGAAGCTAAAGATGCCCGGTCCCAAGGGAGTCATCACAATAAATGGCAATAAAGAGATAGCACAAGAATGCGAGGAAGGCGACAGGGCTATGGCCAGAGACGCTTGCGTCGCAGAAAATGCGCCTGTTCCTGAGCCGCAACAAAACTTTGATGACATCGTGGAGGCCAAAAGACACCTGCCTGACATGCGACTTCAGATTACAGCCGCAAGGGAGGCGAGGAAAGCAAGAACTACAGGCTATCGGCCATAAAAGTATATTCCAAACATCGCGAGTCGCCATCAGCGATCGCAACAGAACCACCAAGGGTTCACAGTACCAAGCTAGCCACTCAGGGCTCGAACTTCAATTCTGGTCGCCACCTAGGCGCGACCGACCCTATGCATCAAATCTGATCGCCACCTAGGCGCGATCGACCCATGTACCAGGAATTGGCCGCCACCCAGGCGCGGCCGTAACCTGTGCATCCAAAATCGGCCGCCACTCAGGCGCGGCCGTACCCCATGTATCACCTCTGGTCGCCACCCAGGCGCGACCGACCCCATGTATCACCTCTGGTCGCCACCCAGGCGCGACCGACCCTATGTATCATATAATGATTCTGAAATAAAGCCGGCACCCCTGCTATGTAGGTGGCTGTCGTTTCGCCTCAAATTACCAATTGAGTTGTGAGTCTTTTATTTTCTAATCATTGGTTCCTTGGGGGTGCGGCAGCTTTCTGAGCGCGGCCTATTACCTTGGAATCGCCAAACGAGTGGCATTTATCGTGATTATACTCAACCTTCACTTGGATGCGACTTGCATTATGCGGCCAAAGTACTGGGTGTGGCGTCAATCGAGCTTGATTGCCTATCATGGCCGCTCTCGACCCTGAACACACATGTTCCTGGGAAATACTGAGCCGGCAAGGGCCTAAGTAAGGAAAACCGAGACAAATCATAAGGACCAGACTATTGGTCGGAACTTGTACTGCTGAGAGTACTTAATAATCATAAAATATTGTTGCTGACACATCATTTCAACAATTATTACAAGCCACTAAGGGCTAACTTCACCATATCATTGTTTTTTCTTCACTTTTGCCCAGCTTTTGGCTTATGGGAAGGAGGCAGCGGCTTACCAAGCTTGACAGAAGCAGCAGTCGCAGGCTCGCTTGAAGGCTTATCAGTCGCGGGCTTGGGGGCTGCGGAGCTGGATACACCTGGAGAGGAGTTCTTCTCTTGTGGAGCCACCACGCTGGTTGACGCAGTGGGTAATCTCTCAAATCTCGACCCATCTGGATGATACTTTCCCAGAAAGGTCGCCAGGTCCACTCCATCCACAAGTTCAGTCGCATGACCACGCATGCTCTTCCATGTCGCCGCATACTCCGAGGGCGTCAACACGGTGCCGTCAGTCTTCTTTGGAGGCCTGCCTTGTGCAACCTTGGCAGCATCAAAGGATGGGTCATATGTCTTGGCCAATGCAAGCACATGAGTCGCGCCAGAACGAGCTGAGGATTCTTTCCAATCCAAGAAGTACTGATGCGCCTTAAGCAGCCTCTTCAATAGCCCTTCAGCATCTGCAGGGACATACTTGGTTGGCAGAAGGCAAGCTGATAATTTCTTCATAGCATCGATAGCTTTGTGCGCAAACTCGCGGACGTGGTCAAGTTGCTCCTGGGTGCTATGGTTAAGTAATGGAGAATCCTCGCCTGGAAAAAAGCGCCCACTAGTGAATACAAAGGCATACACAAGAGTT
Source organism: Poa pratensis (assembly GCA_947311845.1). NCBI lineage: Eukaryota > Viridiplantae > Streptophyta > Magnoliopsida > Poales > Poaceae > Poa > Poa pratensis. The sequence goes on from CAMZMU010000047.1 coordinate 24,099,023, forward strand.
CAATATCAAAAACAAAGCAGAGGTCTACAGGACATACCAGCCAGCTCCTGCGTCATGATGCACACCTTGCCATGGACAAGGTTGGAGGCGTTCGATACTTTCGTCAGCTCCTTTTGGAGGCGCCCAATCTCCACAGCTTTAAGCCGCGCATCCTCATTGGCTTGAGTAATGGCATCCTTCTGGGCATTGATTTGACGTTCCTGCTGCTGGATCCTCTCATGAGACTTCTCTTCAACCTTTTTAAGCCGCAGCTCAGTAGCCTTGGCCTGTTCAGACAGCTTATAGCTCTCATCAGTAAGATCGCCAATTTTGGCGTCTTTTTTCTTCAATTCAGCATCGCGTTGGCGAAGGAGCTCGCGCAGATTTTCCAGTTCAGCAGGAGCCTCCTGCACTTGCTTCTCCAGGGCATGTTTTTCAGCCATCATGGTGTGCAATTCCTCCTACAAGGTAGAAGACCAACATATCAATAGCAATGGAGAAGTTTGCAATAATTTGCGGGCAGTTACTACACAAGTTAACAACTACAAGAAGTATCAAGTTCCCCTTTGAATCAAAGAAGAAACTCGATCCTTGGGGGCTAGAGACTGACTGGACAAGATAAATTATTACCTTGTAAGCCGCAGACAAGTTGGACAGTGCCTCACGCAGCTCTACGGCTTGTTTATCACTTGAAGCAATAATGGCTTGCGACAGCTTTTCAGTGCGGCTCAAGGATGAGGAGGAGGAAGTAACTTCAAGATGTAGCACCGGCGACTTTTGATTAACAGCCGCAGGCGACTCAACCAGTGGTGCTTCGGCATCCTTAGCCACCACAACTGCGGTTGTGGGGTCCACCTCCTCTGTGTCTTGGGCAACGAGGGGGTCTGTCCTGTCTTCCAGAGCCACCTCTTGGGCAGCCGTGTCAGGAGCAGGGGCCGCAGCCAGATCGTCAGTGGTGGCCACGCCCTCCACCATGGCAGTAGAAGCCGCAGGCGCCCTAGGCGGCTCAGCCGCAGCCTCGGAAGTGATTCCCAGATCAGCCACGGTTGCAGCATCAATCGCAACTCTGCAAGAACAAGAGAATTATATAAGAAAGAAGCATGCATGTCAGAAGAGAAACGCTATGAGCGCAAGGGAAAGTTACTGACTCTGGAGCCATCTTCACAGAGGCCATAAGGCCGTCACTCGATGGCGACGACAAACCTTGGAACACTGAATCTACAATCAGAGATGTGTTAGCACAAACAAGGAAAAGAATATGCAGCCAGGATGCCAAGGAAGCGAGAGTTACCAGAGTTGGGCTCCATATCTTCTTCAGCCGAGGCGGTGGTCCTAAGCACACGCCTGGCAATGGAAGGAGTCACGCCCACAACAGGTTTGCGACCTCAGGATTTTCCAGAGCATTAAGTTCTGGCTCCTCCCGGGTTAGTCTCTTCGAGACCCTGCGGGGAGTTGGGCCAGCCGCAGCAGAAGGACTCGCGACAGGCACATGGCTGTCGTCTTCCTCCAGCTCAATTTCTTCATCATCTGAAGCCGCAGTGGCGACAAATGGAATATCAGCAACTTCACTGCCCTCTAAAGCGGGCAGCAACTTCTTCTTTGTGGCACGCTTGGGAGCAGCAGTGCCTGCACCAGCCGCTGGAAGCGACCAATAGTTCTTATCAGCCTGATACAGAAAAAGGAGGATCTTAGTATCAAAGAGAAATGCAATTCTGCTACAAGGCAAAGGACTAGAGAAGAAAGGTTACCTCGAAAGGCTTGTTGTTAACACTAAAAGGGGCAAGCCCCACCTTGTCAAAGGAGATATTCTTCTCCTCGTCACACAGGCGACAAAATCCACCCATTCTTCAGGCTCCCAGTCAGCGGCTTTGATGCGATCGACATCAGCAGAGGTGCCAGAGCACTCGAGGAAGGTCCGCTGTCGGGGACTCACTGGTTGGATGCGCCACTTCATCCAGCAGGAAAGAAGATCAAGGCCAGTAAGGCCATGACCGATCAAGGCACGGACCTTGATCAGCGACTCATTTATAAAGGATGTAGCGGCATCCCGAGGTTTGGACTTTAGTGCCTCAGAAAACACGAAATAGAATTGGACCAGGAAGGGAGGCGAGTTTCGCCCTCCGGTGAAGTATCTTGGCAGTAGAAGAAAGATTTTTGCCAAGCCCTGGGTTGATTCGCCAGGGCTAGCTTGGGAAGACAAGAGTTTTTGTGGCGTTGCAGAGATATGGCGCCGACCTGAACATAGGCGCCACCTTTGGAAACAAGTTGGTTGTTGCAAGAAAAAGATGCTAGCCACAGATCGATGTTGGGGGCTATGCCGAGGTAGTCCTCGCACAGTACATGGAAATTGCTCACCTGGAGCATTGAGTTAGGCCCAATGTCGTGGAGACGGAGGCCTAGGCGTTGCATCAGATTGCGGAAGAAAAGGGAGCCGGGCGGTGTGAATCCACGCTCCACGTGTTCCACGAACATCACCAGTTCATTGGGCTTGGGGCGCGGCTCGATTTCATCACCTGGCGCCCGCCAGACGTTGTTCTCCTTCGGCGGCAAGAAACCCTTGTCAGCGAGATCCGTAAGGACCTCCTCCGTCACCCAAGATCCTTCCCAGTTGCAGGAGAGCTTGCGCTTATCCTCAGATGGCTTTGCCTTGGGCGCCATTGCAAGAGAAGATTGGATCGGGAGCTGAACTCGATTGAGGAAGACGGCGGCGCGGTTAGGAATGAAGGGAGAGCAGAGGCAAGTGAATATTGACCTAGACCGCCACAGCTTATAACTGGGGTGTCCGAAATCAACGGAACAATTTGCGCCCGCAGAATGAGGAACGGTCCACAATTGAAGGAAACAGAATATTTCAGATAGGGAAGATGAGTCGCGCAAATGAGTCGCGGCTTTGAATCGCACCAATCAGAGATTGGTCAGAACGCTCACAGTGCGGCTCAACAACTACTTCAAGTAACCAAAGGATCCTCACTGTGAAGTCCTAACCAATCTTGGGGGCTAATGTCGGGGGAATGTTTTGTGGATTAACCCGTGGCCCATATTGATAAGTGCGACCCACTTTACTCGCACTAGCAAAGGCCTACATGAAAGCAAGCCCAATATCGCACCGCCACAAGGAGAAGAATCTAGAAGACATATCCTGGAAGACATAAGGACAAGTTAGTCTCCAAATAGGTTCCAGTTGATATATTCCTTGTGGAGGAAGTTTCCTTTGTAACCTAGCGAGCCTCTGTGTATATAAAGAGGACTCGCAGGACTTAGAGGAGGTCAAGCTATCAAGCCCTCAAACCCTAGTTCATACGGCGAGTACCGAGATCGGATCGCCTCCATTTTAACACCACATATATCATATCAATACCAATCTAGGGTAGGCAGGAAGTAGGTCTTTAACTCACATTGAGGGGCCGAACCTGGATAAATCTGTGTTCATCTTTGTTCTTGCGATCCCAAGCTCGGAGACGATTGACTCGCGTAATCCCACACCTACGAAGTCATCCATGACATCTGACGTAACAAACCCACGACAGTGTGCAGAAAACAAAATTTTCCTAACAACGATAATCGAAATAGCCAGGATCTATTACCATGCAGATATAAAGTAACGGAGGGAACGGTATACATACCCTTATAGACCGTAAGCGTCGACGATCAAAAGATATGTTTCGATGACGACGCGTGATGAAGATGGGCAGCGAAGACGACGGCGACGCCGACCTCAAGGTCGTGTAGAGGTAGAAGACGTACTTCTAGTGCCACATGTGTAGCACCTCGCAGAGCTTACACACGTACGGAGAAGATGACGACCTCCGGGCTCCGATCCAGCCGGGCAGCAGAAGTAGAAGACTTGGACCGGAGAGAACCAGCAGCACGGCGGTGTGCGTATGGTGGAGAATACCTCAACCCGTGCGTAGCCCCAATTGCGGAGCCACGTCTAAACCGGGAGAGAGAGAGAATTGTATCTTTTCAAAGGCATGGGGCACCTCTATATAAAGGGGAGGGGAGGGTGCAACTCACCTTGGCTTAGCCATGTGGGACTAAACCCACCAAGGCGAGCCGCCGGCCCTAGGTGGGCCCCATTCGGCCCACCAAGGGTTGCCCCCTCCCAACTCGCATCAAAAGGGGGGAGTTCCCCCCATGGGCCTCCTAGGCCCATTTAAATATGCTGTCCTTTAAAAAATCGAAATTAATTAAATAAAAATATATTTAACTATTAATTACACTAATTAATATCAAATACACTTTATCTAATTTATTCCGGCTCCGAAAAACATTTCTCCGACCCCGAACTCCGTCGGATATCACCCGGAACACTTCCGGTGTTCTTCTCTCTATTTTCTTCTCCTCGTCCAATCTAAATAAACGTCACCTACTCTTAAGTGTGTCACCCTAGCAGTTCGGGATCACTCCAGACATGATCGAGACACGTTCTCCGATTAATGACTATCAACGGTGGCTGGATAACCGTGACAGTCCGTGTGCGTTCACGAATGTCTTTTTATCGTTTGAACCTTAGACGTCCAGTTTCAACCTTTTGCCTGACGATACTTAGATTGTGCGAGACTCGTTCTCCGGTATCACGATTACCGAGCTTGATCTTGTCACTTGATAATTCTATCTTTACTCGTATGTGATATTACATCCTCGTGACCTAGTCACATGCTTGCAAGCTCATTGATGTAATCTCACCGAGTGGGCCCAAAGTATCTATCCTGCTATGTGGATTGGCAAATCCCGCTCTTGATCACTCGCCTCGACCACTTCCTTCGCATACCCGAAAGGGACATCTTTATTGTCACGCTAGATAAGACATGAAGTTTGATGCAATCAAAGCACCTTCCAGAAGCAGCAATTAGATATGATCTCACGGTCAAAGGTATGAACACTATGTTTCTATATATCTTGAGTGTGTGTCCATCACATCATTCTCCTAATGACATGACTCCATTGTCAATTGAGTAAATGTCCATGATCAGGAAACCTTGATCATCTGTTGCCCAATGGACTAGTTAAGAGGCTACTAGGGACCTGGTTGTTTACATACCACACGTGTATTAATGTTTCCGCTTAATACAGTTATAGCATGGTACAAAACTTATTATGAACAATTGAGATATGACAAATAAAATATCTTTATTAATTGCCTCTAGGGCATATCTCCTTCAACATTGCATAGAGAAATAGTTCGGTACTGAGATAAATTCTTCGAATCCTTTACTTTGGGAGTAAGTACCAAGACCATTTGATTAACCTTCTCTGGCATCACACCGGCTGCTTTAAAACATTCCAGTGCCTCACATAAAAACTCGTTGTAAATCTGTCTGGAACCGGGGATTTATTCGGATGCATCATAAAAAGCGCCTTCGCAATTTCCATATCTGTTAGAGGAGCACAAAGCTTCTCATTCATTGAATCGTCAACCCTCCTATCAACCACTTCAGTAACTAGCTCAGGATTCACACCCACATCCGACGAGAATAAATTCCGGTATAAATTAATAGCAGCACTCTCTAAAGCTGGTTGTGCAACAACGGTTGAACCATCATCAAGCCGAAGAGGCTTGATTTTATTTTTTCTCGATGGTTCCCTTGCTTTTGCATGAAAGAAAGAGGTGTTACGATCACCTTCTTTTAACCATTGAATACGAGAACACTGTTTCGCAATCATCTCCTCTCATGCTAGCAGTTCTGAGATTCTATTCATCAAGGTTCTCTCCTCCTTCGACGGCCCAGCCCATAACGATCTAGCTCGTAATTGTTCTAGTCGCTCTCTCATATTCGTCAACTGCTTCCGAACATTGCCAAACTCCCTACAACTCCATGACTGTAGCCTCTTCCTTACTCCACCGAGCGACTGTGCAACAACTAGCTGGTTGCCCGAAGTCGGGACCCAAGCCCTTTCCACTGTATCAGTATAATTCTCATGCCTTGTCCACGCATTTTCAAAGCGAAACGGTCTAGGACCGCCATCCCTTTGAGCTTCAACTGAACCATCGATTTTAATCAACACAACACAAGGATCTGATTCGGTTGTTTGTATATGTGTTACCTCAGAATTTTGAACAACTCCACAAAGAGGTCATGCCTAGACCATGATCAAGACGCACTTTAATATTTCTGGTATCCTGCTGCTGGTTGTCCCATGTGTAAGGGAGGCCTGAAAAACCCATGTTAATGAAACGTTAGGTGTCCACTGCATCCCTAAAACCTCCATCATCCAATCCTTCCTTTGATTACCACAATACTGTTCACTCTCATGTAGAACTTCGTTAAAATCTTCGGCACAAAGCCAGGTTATCATACTCACTTCTGAGATACTCAAGTAGTTCCCAACTTAGTCTCCTTCGAGCTCTAACAGGATCACCACAAAAGCCCATGAACCTCGACTCCGTCGCCCCCAAACTCTCATTCTGGATCAGAACATCAATATGTGATCGGCTAAAGGATTTCAGACTCACAACCGAATCATTATTCCAGAACAAGACCAGCCCTCCACTCAATCCTTCATACTTCACACCAAAAGCATGCTGAATACCAAAACGAAACCTCAACTCTTGCGCTCTCGTAGCTAACAGTTCGGTCTCCGAGAGAAATACCAAAGTCGGGTGATGCAAGTGAATCAAGTTGCCAATTTCTTGAACTGTCTCGGGCCGACCGCAACCCCGACAGTTCAGACTGAGGAGATGCATTGATCTCAGCGGTCTCCTTCAAGAGGAGCCGCCGATAAACTTTCATGAGATTCAGATTTGCTACCGTCAATAATTTTCTTGGGGCGTTTCTTCTCCCTAGGAGGGACGTACCACAGCGGTGGTGGAGACACCGCCTCCCTTCCCGTCTGCAATGCATTACGATCTCCGCTGCCATCCTCCCTCTACGAGCTCTTATCGAAGAGAAGCTTCTTGGCAGCACTAGCCGTACCTTCATTTTCACTCTTGTCTTTGGCCTCCTCCATCTCATCATCTGATTTCTTAAGCGGAATAGAGGCTATGTTGTCTAGGTCTTCCTCCTCCTCTAATTGCACTGACGAGCATTTGCAGGCGATATTCAACTCGCCCCATCCACCTCTACCTCGTCCTCCCATCCTACCTCCCCCTCTGAACATGAACTGTCCCGTTTGTGCTCTCCTCTTCGCAAAGAGCTACTTGCCATATTGTATCGATTTTTGATCATGAACACCATCCCCACAGTCCTCCAGATCATGCCCCATGATACCACAAACATCACAAAAATAGCCAATCTTCTCATACTTCACGTTCATCAGCTTCCGATCACCTACAATGCTAAGTGTAACAAAACGGATCAGAGGGCTTCTGCCGTCAATGCTTGCTCGGACCCTAACATAATCTCCCTCAAAATACCGCATCGGATTCATCTCAACACTTTGGACTTTGCCAATCCTTCTTGCAAGCTGATCAACCACCGCTGTCACGCGATACAACTCAGGAATCGAATGAATTTGTGCCCAAACCATGGTACACTCCAACCTCGCATCCTTGGGACTGCATAGGCCATCATATTCAGCAATAATCACTACCAGCTTTTTGAAGACAGAAGAACTTTGTGCATGACTTTGTTCCTGTCCCCAAGACAGAAGAACTTGAAGGTGAACAGATTGTCATCAACCTCCCGCAATTCTGGCTCATAAGCGAGACCCCAGCCCGGCCCCCTTGAGCGTCTCAAAGAGGGCCGAAGAGCTGATCGGCTTCCTCGTATTCATCTTTGCAACAGCTAACCATCTCTCCTCCTTCTTCAAGGTTTGTAACTCTTCCGAGCCGATGTATACATCATCCAACTCTCCCTCCCGCAGCTCCAGATTATCCATCGCCCTAGCCAAAGCCTCGTCCCTCTCCTCCAGCCTCGTGGCGCTGCCGGAGCTTCCATGCGAAGCTGCCATGATATTCAGATCGAAACTTAGATGCCAAGGCGATTGGTATGGAACCCTATTCTTCACCGTCACCAGAATCCTTCCGTCAACTCGTGCGGACATTGCCGTCTTTATCTCCCCCAGGGCTGGGCAAAGCCAGAACAATAATCGAACTCGGAAATCTCGACCAAATCTCATCCCGGAGACAGAGTCACCGGCGGAGTCGTAAACCCTAGTTTCTTAGGTCCCTGCTTGTTCCGATCCTTTTTTAGCACGTTGCATAAGTTGATAGGCCAAAATTGTGAGCAGCCCGGGGTTTAGCACCTTCGATGGGTAGTTTGGTGGTTACACGAGCATCAATTTTGAACCTCTTGTTCTTACCCACAAAAGATGGTACTTAGAAGAATCGAACACCTTATAGATCCTTCCCTCCTATCCAATGGTAAAATCGTCTCAAATATGATCATCTTTGTATTCTTCATAGATATTGCCATCAATTTCTTCCTTTTATTTAGTTCATCTTCATTAGCAAGAGCTGAGCCAATAGCTCTGGCAACTTTGACATTTTCTTCCTTATCTTCATCAGGGTGTCATCCTACTCATCACAGTGAGTCTACACCACTCCTTGGCCCTAACCCAACAATACATTCTTTATTTTTGTGTAAAAAAGCTAAAAAGCCTTTTTTTTGAAAAAAAATATGTCATACCAAAAAGTTCATATTTTACATACACAAATCAGAATTATTTTTTACCTTTTTTGTAAATCTCTACTATATAATATCGTTAAAGGTGATGGTTGGCGGCGGTACGTCAAGAGAACAAGCAAATCCAGTTCCGATCCAGTTCTGGTATGGTACGACGCACGCACGCTCGATCAAAACCGATCGCTAAACAAACCGAGACGTACAGCAAACTAAATTCGCTTCCTGTTAAAAAAAAAGCAAACCCAATTGGCTCCGGATTCCATCGCCCAGCCTACGATCTGAACCTGACCATACCAGCCTACGAGCCGCGAGAAAATCGATTGGTTGCGCCTTCGGCTTCCGGCCGTGTCAGCCATGCAGAAACAGCAGCACGTCCATGTCGAGCACGCGCCGGCGGATGCTTGTTGCACGACAAAAGGGAAGAGGAAGCAGGCCGGCCGGAGCCTGGGACGCTTCCAGTCCTCATCTTCCCGCCTCCGGCTGAGCGCCAGCGCGGTCGATTCCAGACTTCGACGACCGCGTCAAGGCGCGCGTGGTGGCGAGATTGATGCCCACGATCGATGCTATCTGCGTGACCGCGCCGGCGCCGCCGCCGTTGCCTGTCCTGCCATCACGCGAGTTCTGCATCCGATCGGTTCGTGCACCAAGTTGCGTTCGGTTAGATTTCTTATGGGCCGGCCCAGTAGCATGATGTACGTATGATCAGATCAACTTTGACTCCAGCAGTGCCATGCGATTTATTTTCCGACTTAAGGAGCTCTACGAGCACAAATGTGAGCAGCCTGATTAGCTACTCGGGTATGCCATGCGAAACATATACGAGCTGAAAATTAATTGGTTGTACGAAAAATCGCCTCAACTTTGGCTTCTAGAAGTACAACCTCGAAAATCCACTCACATCCCAATGATGAAGATTTTATCCTTCCCGTTGCAGCGCACGGGTATTTTGCTAGTAAATCGTAATATCATGTTCGCGAATACCGGGATTTGTTTTGGATATAGTTCACGGATCCGTGGACCGTGGTGGCTGCAGTGGCGCGGCGTAGAGCGTAGGCCAGAGAGTCCATCGTCCCGTTGAGACGTCAACAGCCCAGCCCAGCCCAGCGCAGCGCCTCCAGAGCCGTTAGTCCCCGTCTGTCTACGGCGTCACGCACGCCCAACCCAAAAACCCTCGCCTGCTTCGCTAGTTTTTCCTCGACCGAAGAAACCAGGATGGCGGCGCAGCCGACGGCCAACCCGGGCGTCCGCCTCGGCTGGAAGGGCCCCGGCGCTCTAGCCTCCCCGTCGCGGCTGCCGCTGTCTCGCTTCGCCGCGGCTGCGCTCCCGTCACACAGGTCGCCGCCAGTCTCTCTAATTACTTCCTTTCTTGATTTACAGTCTATCGATCTGTGGGCTACTAGAATCGAAACAGCGTGAGGGTAGTCCAGTGCGACATTCGGCTGAGGTCCGGGGTTCGTCGGGTCACTGGTACTAGTCGATGAGATTGGGTTAGGTGGATTGGATGTAGAATTAAAGATCAAGGAGAAATGGATTAGTACTGGTCCTCAGAAGTCAGAATATTTGGTGTATTTAATTGTGAATGTTAAATTAAGGATAATAAACGACGTGTTTGCTGTTCTTTTAGTTTGAAGAAAGCATGTGGAATGCTGTTTGGTTGTAAAACTATTTCAGTGTGAAGGTTGCCTTCTTTTTTTGGTTGTTAAGGAAGCATATCTTAGAGCATCTCTAGCAGAGCCCTCAAACCGCGAAACTGTAAACGTGGTTTACGGTTCACGGAAGTCATGTTTTTTGTGCCAAAAACAGCCGCGGCAAACAGAGCCCTTAAACTCAAACCGTAAACCGGAATATTCGCGTGTCCCCATCTTCTTCTTCCTCTCGCCCGATGGCCGTGTTGACCCCGCTCAAATTCGCCCATGGTCCGGCGTCCCGTGATCTTCTTCCTCTTGTAATACGTACGTACGGCCTGCTAGGTACGCGTGGAGCTAGCTAGCGTGGGAATCGACTGATTCATGGTCAGACTCGCCCGCCTGGAAGCTAGCTAGCTACCTTGAGAATCGTTCGATCCATATGGTCCAGCTAGCTAGCTAGCCTAGCTAGCGTGGGAATCGATCGATCCATGGTCTGGCTCGCCCGCGTGGAGCTAGCTAGCTGTCTCGTGGCGCGCCCGCCCGACCGAGCTGCTCGCCGCGAGCCAGCGCAGAAATCCCCTCCGACGTCTGCTTTGCCCCGCCGCTCGCCGTCTTCATGGGAGGAGCTGAGCATGCCCATGTGCTGTCCGTCTTCGTGGGCGCCTCCTGCCGGCGCCGCCGCCGGTCCTAGCGGCGGCCGCCCGCGCGCCGACGGCGAACTCCTGCTAGTGACGTGCGGCCGCAGGATGGGGAACGCACGGTGAGGATTTCATCTCGTGAGCGTTGACCAGTTCCCAGGCACCCTTAAAGGAATCCTCAAATTGCCTCTAAATCTGCGTGTTTGACCAGTTTTACGTGCTCTATTCGGGACGTTTTTTCGACAAAAACTGTAAATTTACAGGTTTGACTAGTTTTAAGGGCTCTGCTAGAGATGCTGTTATACTAGCAACTTAGGAATTAGTAAGAACTAGGAAATGTTGTGTTGATTGATTGGGGTCTGTATGTGAAGCTGTCATCAGTCAGACTTTTTTGTGATTCCTTGGTTTCTGTTGATATAAATCAAAAGCTTCGAAGCCTCTTGCTCAAAAAAGGAAGAAACAAGCCTTGGTTCATAGAACCAAGCCTTTCTAAAAGGACTTTGAGCTCTTGGTTCATAGAACCAAGCCTGATCTGCACACTTTTATTCATACGTTTGTAAATTCTCTTGACCTCTTTCTGTCTGCCTTTCTAAAAGGCTATGTAATTATGTAACTTTTCGGCTGGTGGTAATATAGAAACAGTAGGAGCCTTTCCTACTGTTATAAAGCTTAAAAAAAGAGAGGAAGAAACAGGTAGTAGTAGGGAATGCCAACTTGTTTCCTGAGCCACATGCATCTTGGTAGGTTACTCAAGGTTCTATTAGTCTTGGTTGTTTGCACTTGTTTTATTCAAGAGTCTTTGTTTACAATGTTTCATATGTCCTATAGTATGTACACCTTCCCATCTTGATTATTCTGGATTGCTATCCTTTTGGTATGTGTTATTCTTCTCTCATCGTTAGAACAGGGCATGTGTTTAATTCTCTTGTTTGCTCACTTGTTTAGCTCATTTATTCTCCCTATATCCTGCTTTACTCCCAAAAGCAACACACTAATACCAGACAGTGCTTGTACAGGGTTAGTAGAGGAAAGTTTGCGGTTGCAGCAGTCACTATAGATGATTATCTTCCGATGCGAAGTACTGAAGTGAAAAATCGGTGACTTGTTTTTCTAAAACAAAGCCTTGTTTCTTATTTTATTCATTTCATCTTAGATTTGCTAGTACTTTTTGGTTCATGCCATTGAACATGCTGTTAAGATTGTTGTATAGCGTAAATTTAACTACAATAATCTCTCTGTTTGTACCTGGGATTGTACTGACTCAGTTAATTTATTGTTTCCCACCTTCGATTTCTCCACTGCCTCATTTTAAAATTTAGGATGTCTCAGGCAAATCCTGTAACTTTTACAATCAGCGTACCTTGAGTTAGGTCAAAGAAGAAAAATAATCTTACTTAGACTGATGGAGATTAAGTCAATTTGCCCCATTTTTAGATCACATAGTACTAGGACAGTACGGATACAATCTTTAGGGCCAAATGCTTTACTAGCACAGCAAATATGTTCATGTTTGCTCCCTACCATGGGCTGATTTGTATAGTTGTCACTTTTCTGTAGTCTGTACCTTTTGCTAAATTATTGCACATGTATCAGTCCATTTTCTAGTGAATGATAACAATTCTAGGTCTAGCCCAGGATTACTGTTTAGCTAATAGAGAAATAAAGGATGTTCTTATTTACTTCGTCTATTAAAGTATGTTCTGTAAAATTACAATCGTGGTGAATGAGTAACCGAGCGATCTTGTTGCTTATTTAGTAGTCACATGACTAACATGGACCATATTGTTTGCACGGAAGTATTTAGTAGGCTTTGATACATGTGTGCTAATTGTGTCTTATCTTTCTCTGTGTGATTTGCAGGACATCAGTTGATGGAATCAAAAGCGTGAGACTAATCACAGCAGTTAAAACCCCTTATTTACCAGATGGAAGATTTGATCTTGAAGCATATGATTCTTTAATAAACACACAAATAAACGGGGGTGCCGAAGGTGTGATAGTCGGAGGAACAACAGGAGAAGGTCACCTTATGAGCTGGGATGAACACATCATGCTCATCGGGCATACTGTTAACTGCTTTGGAACCAACATTAAAGTGATAGGCAACACAGGAAGTAACTCAACTAGAGAAGCTGTTCACGCGACAGAGCAGGGATTTGCTGTTGGCATGCATGCGGCTCTCCATGTCAATCCTTACTATGGGAAGACCTCGACTGCAGGATTGATCGCTCATTTCAAGGAGGTCCTCCCGATGGGTCCAACCATCATTTACAATGTGCCAGGCAGGACCGGTCAGGATATACCTCCTTCAGTCATTGAGGCGCTTTCAGGTTATTCAAACATGGCAGGAGTGAAAGAGTGTGTTGGACATGAACGTGTCAAGTGCTACACTGACAAAGGTATAACAATATGGAGCGGCAATGATGATGAGTGCCATGATTCTCGGTGGAAATATGGCGCCACTGGAGTTATTTCTGTAGCTAGCAACCTTGTTCCTGGTCTCATGCACAGTCTCATGTTTGAAGGAGAGAACGCGGTGCTAAACGAGAAACTACTGCCCTGATGAAATGGTTATTTTGCGAGCCTAATCCGATTGGTCTCAACACTGCCCTGGCTCAGCTCGGTGTAGTGAGGCCTGTTTTCAGGTTACCATATGCTCCTCTTCCTCTTGAAAGGAGGATCGAGTTTGTCCGGATCGTCGAAGCTATTGGACGGGAGAACTTTGTGGGACAGAAAGAGGCCGGGTTCTTGATGATGATGATTTCGTGTTGATCAGTAGGTATTAAATAAGTGTGAGTTCACTGTGTCTAATGTTTGTGTTATGAACGAGGATAGTGTCGCAGTGTCCTTTGCAGTTCTCCTTGTAGACACTTCTTTTGTTCACCAGTCATGTGTTGATCCTTTCTGTGATTGGAAGTTAATTTGGAACTCATTTGGTTTCTTTGCGACTTATATAATGCCAGTTCTAGTGAGAAATGAGAATAAGCTAAGAGATGTACAGCTTTTTGGTGATCAGAGTTCATAAATATTATTGTTCCAGCTCTAGCAAACTAGATATGCATATCGAGTCTTTGTTGTGAAATGCTGTTTAATCATTCTGTTTTCTCCTCTTCGTCCTTGTCTGCCGAGTTGCTCTTAGTGATGGACGACACGATCGAGAGCGGCGCCTGCTTCGCCCATCGCTTGATGTCGTTAACCCTCTTGCTGGCCTTCCTCCCCTTGCCGTGCGGCCTGGCCGGGCCGTTCTGCCGGTCCTTGGTGATGGCGATGGCCAGGTCGTTGGGAAACAGCGAGCGCCAGTAGAAGGCGTGCAACAGCGTGGACACGAGCAGCAGCGACACCATCGTCGTCGACATGAGGGAGAGGCTCAGCGCGAGCGCTCTGGTCGTGAAGCACGGCACGGCCTCGGCGTACTTGACGGTGGCGAGCGAGGCCGTCGTCATGGGGAACGTGTACGACCACCACGCGATGGAGAACCTGTTAAATATGACATGCATCCACGGTCAGCCGCAGATGGGCGAAATCGAACACCGGTGCAGAAGTAGTGCTCACCGGAAGCCACGGAAGAAGTTGATGCGCACGACGAGGGACATGTAGAGGAAGAGCGCCATGAAGAAGAAGGTCCGGGCCACAGCGTCGAAGCTGCCGTAGATGGCCGCCCACGCGAGGCTGGCGGCGGAGGGCGTGGCGATGAACATGGAGTAGACGGGTGCAGCTCCATGGGCAGCGCCTCGTTGGTGGGCAGCCGCTGGTAGAGAGTGACGAACACCACGATGTAGTGCGACACCCCGATCGCCCACAGGAACTTGCCGGCCTCCTCCCACCCGACCCTCGCCGCCAGGATGGCCCCGACGAAGTTGCCGACGACGGAGAGGTGGGACGACGGGTTGGCCACCTTGCAGAGCCTCCGCTTGCCCCCCGACAGCCACTGCCCGTAGATCTTGAGCTCCAGTGCGAACAGCGGCGCGATGAAGGCGCACCACACCGCCGGGTGCATCGTCCCGGCGGGCGCGAAGGCGCGGGGGAGGCCGATGGCGAGGAACATGGCGGCGATGGACGGTGTGAAGAAGAAGTTGACGCGCACCGGGTGGAAGAACTCGCGCCGTATGGCCTCGAAGTAGAAGATGCACTTGAGCGCGTAGGTGATGGACGTGGCCACCAGCACGGCGACCGCCAGCAGCCACACGACGACGTTGATCATGGGCGTCACCCGGAGGAACCGCATCGCCGGGCTCGCCGCCAGCGCGCCCCACAGGATGGCCTGGCTGCCGAGCCCCAGGCACACGCCGAAGCAGCCGATCGGGAACCGCAGCAGGAACGGCCACACCTCGTCCTTGGGCAACAAAATGTCCTCGGAGTCCTACAATTAATCACCAACTTAATTTCTCCTATGCATGGTTCTTGCATCAAGCACTTGTAAATAAGAGTTGCACACGCATGCTGTAAATAAGATCGATGGATGAACTTACGCGGACTTCGTCGAGCTCGGGGCCGCGGAGCGCGGCGAAGTAGCGGCCGGCGGGGACGCTCTTGTTGAGAGGGTCCACGTCGGGCCTGCCGGTGGACTGGCCCTCGACGTGGGCGAGGTCCAAGTCCTCGAGCTCCTCCCTGATCCTCGACGGCAGCATGGAGTTCTGCTTGCTCAGCGTCGACTTGGTGCGGAACATGCTGAAGTCGCCGCCGCCCCTGCGCGCGGCGCCGTCCGAGACGAGGCCGCCGCTGTGATTATTGTTGAGCACGCCGAGGCTCTTGCCGCTGCGCGGGAGCGCGCGCTGGCCGCCCCTGCCGCCGTTCCTCCCGCCTCTGTCGATGCCCATCACCGCCACGCCGCTGCCCAGGGACACCTGCCGGCTGAACGCCCTCGGCGGCCTCCGGTCGCTCCTAAGCGGCCCGCTCATCGACGACGGCCTCGCCTCCTGATCGGGCTGTGCCGCCGCGCGGATGTCCACCGCGTGATGGCCATGGCTCGTCGGCGACGACGATGGCTCGGGTGCTGCCATGCCGCAGCTGCTATGTGCGTACGTACGTTGGCTGCTCTCACGAAATGTTGGCAGCGTTGCCTTCAGCGCCGATATAAAAGCTCCGGGCTCGGGGGGAGGATGTCAACGTGAGCGGTGCTTTCACGTGTGCCGTCACACGGAGAGGCCATTGCTGTCCAAGTGGTTGGTCGATGCCGAGGACATGGATCGCTAGCGGCCATGCCTTTGGCTCCAAAGGAGGAAAGCCCATGGCCAGGTCACGAGCCGGGGAAACCACTGGCTCTACAACAGTTAAAATCTGTGAAAAAAAGTTCCTAGGTTGTAGCCACGACGATCGAAGAGGTCGGTCAAGAGTGCCTGCCTACTGTTCGAGGGCTGGCATTTCGGCAAAAGCTCACGGGTACGTTGCCGGATTGCGCCGCGTACACGCAGCTCTGACGAAGCAAAGCGGCTATAGCCTGCTTCAGGAACTACCCAGCAACCGCACACGAGCACTCCCTTGTCATGTATTGTCATAAGAGTACAGAACGGGTAAAAACATATAAGCAAAACTTGCAGATAGGCCTGTCATTGAAATAGTAGGTACCACAAAATCTCGCATGTATTTCAGCACAAAATTTGCTCACTCATTTTCCAGCATTTCGGAGTGAAGATGCATACATGTCGTGCTGCAGTACTTGTAGCTGTATCTGTGGAATGGCACTTTGTCGGCCAAGGACGAAAAGCAGCATGAACATGTACCAGCATCATTTGCCGCTGTGGTCATCGGCGTGGAGGTCCCTGCTGCCGCAGCCCCTGATGTGCCCCCTGATTGAACTGCTAGAGCCGCAAATCTTCGTTCTGCCGCCGCTGCTCTTTTCTCTCTTTCGTCGGCTAGCTTCCGTTCTCGTTCCTCCTAATTAACAGTAAATCAAGGTATAAGTACGTATGTGCTTTGGAAATATTGAAGATGTGCCGAGCCTAAGATATCTGCTCTTTCGAACATACCTGCATTGAAAGAGCAACAGCCTGGGGATGCTTAGGTTTCAGGCCTGGCGCAGATGAAGTAGCTTTGGCCATTAGGCCGGCTGAAGTGCCTTTAACTTCTTGCTGGGACTGTGATGCTAGCGCCTAAAGTTTCAAAGGATTGAGTTACGTAAATAAGAAGCTGAACTAAAAATATGTCTACATGTGAATATATATAATGTCCACCAACCTATTTTAAAAACGAAATATGAAAATTATTAATTAACTAATTAAACACCATCAAACAAAACACCATATTCAGAGCAGCTATGTTTGCAACATTAAACAACAATAAATAGAGCATTGCATTCATGTGCAACCAAAGTATATGATATACGGAGTACATGCAATCAGATTTACTCACAGGCAGCGCGATCATGATTATGAAACGTTACCCACCTTTTCCTTCTCCTTCTCCTTTTCCCTAGCTTTCTTTTGTTTCTTCAGTTCCTTCGCCCTGGCTTTCTTCTTGGCATCCTTCTCTGCCTATAGTGCAACCAAGGGTCAATTTACACATCCATCTCCTGCCCCACTCAATGAGAACAAAGAAATTTAATTCAAGGGTCATAAAACTCACTTGTTTCACAGCTTGTGATTCTTCCATTTCCTTTGTTAATGCACTAGGAACATCAGCAGCATGCCAATCCCATTTATCAAGATTGAGCGCCATAAATCTTCTGAATGTATTTCTGACTTCTTTGTCTGAAGCCAGCAGGTAAGGCGTCTTTCCTCTTTCATCTTTGATGCAAGGATCCAAACCCTGCTCGAGCAACTCCAGAGTTTGCTGAACATCGCCAGCCTTTGCAGCCTCATGGAGAGGTGTTGTTGCATTATTAGACGATGGTTCGGTCATTGCTTCATGTGAATTCGATGAGTCCAAAATAGGTTCCTTGGGGGCCACGATTATTTCTTCCTTTGAATCTGTGCTTTGTTCAAAATTTGTAACATTTTCCACATGGGGTAAGACTTCAGCCATGATAGAGCATTCCGTCTCATAATAGAGCTGTGTTAAATTACTGTATACACGTTTTGCTTCTTTCAAGGTGGGACGATGAACAGTCAAAGGGAGTGGACGAATATCACATGCTTGCAACACCGATTGAGCCTTATCACCATCAAAGAGCATCTGCCGGTTCTTCGATGGAGCGTATATATAGGCACAAACACAGGCATCAAAGTACGGCTTCCAGGAAACTATTAATTCTTGAACTTCCTGCACTTAGACCGAATACATAAAAGTAAAAAGAAAGACATCATGAGCCAATGTGGAAATTAACTTGTGTTCAGGTTCTAACGTCTACTATCCTAGATTTGAGTAAAAAAACACCAAAATAAACTTTTGCTAAAAACTGCATATCACCTTTTTCAGAGCTGCTTCGTTATAGCGGCGAAGTGAAGAACCCGCCGAGTGTGCAACCTTTCCAGTGGCATCTTTTCCAGACTGCCTCTTTCCAGCCTTTGCTCTTACGACATACCTAACACATAAATAAGTAAGAATCAACAGTTATTCCTAGCATTAAGTCAGAAACAATATTGCCAATAAAAGGTATTACTTAAAAATTCAACTGAGTTTGCAGTCAGAGATACTGCTTAACTGACTGAAAGAATAAAGTTATTATGAAAGACGAGCTTATCATAATTATTAGAAGGGAAGGCAAAATGTTTCCTGGCTATCTTTCTTAATTCAGTAAAAGTGTACAATCTTTTCTTTGTCACTCTCTCGTAACTACTTCTCTATTCACTGTGTAGGAACCTTTCCTACTGTTCCATCAATAAAAATAACTATACCGTATTCTTCAGAAATAATTTATTATGCACAGAGCAACAACGATGTAATACATGGACTGCCATCATATATTACTGAATGTTGTTATAACTAAGACCTCGATGTTCTTTATCAAGTCAGGGTGTCATCATGGTGATGTTCATACAGAAAATATGGCTAACAAGCATGAACAAAATTAGGAACATGCAATCTTGTTACCTATGAAATGTTTTGTTGGCTAATATTTTGTTTCCATCGAAAACACATCCAGCAAAATGTCCACCACTTGTTAGTATAATGATCCTTAAACGTGATGCATCACGAGGTTCAGATGCCAAATGCTTCACTCT
This sequence comes from Poa pratensis, assembly GCA_947311845.1. NCBI lineage: Eukaryota > Viridiplantae > Streptophyta > Magnoliopsida > Poales > Poaceae > Poa > Poa pratensis. Next base: position 24,117,931 of record CAMZMU010000047.1, read on the forward strand.
ACTTATCATCTCATCTTCATGCACAAATGATGTAGATCCATGACTTTCCAATGTTCCAGATTTGCAGTCAAAAAACGGTTCTTCATGTTCTCTGAACAGTACGCATCTCCAAAAAGAAACTGTGTCACCAGAATGACCACGGAAATAAAGTTTCTTCCTGAAATCTTCCTTCCCTTTAACTGAGAGCCTATGATCTGATGCAGGTACATTATCCAGTTCGTCCTCCGAACCAGATACACTAGATACGTCCAAATCGTCAAGCATAGAATCAGCATCAACTTTGTCTAAGTCTTCTTCCTTGATAATAGTTTTACCAGCGACACTCAACTTGACCTAACAGGATTAACAAATAACAGATTCAATAGTGTCAATGAAAGACTAGAAACATGTGGCATTTCGAATTTCAGAATGATATGCTACAGAAAACCCCACAGTAATTTTACCCGGTAAACAACCGCAGGAGAAGTTTTATGACTTTGTATCCAAAGTTCCACTTAAGAATATAACCACTTTGCTTTGAAGTACATAGAAAGCAGAAATTTTTCCATAGAATCTTCAGAGCATCAAGATAACTTTAAAAATAAAATTTCCCATAAAGTTATACTGTTGATTAAGAACAACCAATCATTTTAGTTAGTGAGTCACCAGAGCCAGTAAAGTAGATAATAACAGAAGGAAGAATGTGAACTGGACAGACGTCATAATATTTCTAGTTGGAACTTAGAAGGATATGAACAGTGTTCTTTTTAGTGCACATTTCGGTGTTTACATGGGTTATGCCATGTGGATGTACCGTATGGATTAATACAAGAGGAAGGGCGATGAGAGTGAATTGATCTCCCTGAACTATCTAATTTGGTGGAAAACATCAACATGTAACATCCAAATTTTCCAGGTCAAGTTTGTGGAGGCTATACCAGTGATATTATGTGATGGCTCCCAACTTATAGTTACTTACACAAATGATAGTATAATAGTCAGGAAATATGCAAAAATATACAAAAATTCGTGAATGTTTGCTGTTACTAAGGATTTTTCGCACCGCAACACAGCCAAATACAGAAATTCTGAACTCATCCTCACAGAGTGTCTAGTTCTAACATCTAGAACCGGGGCTCCATGCAACAATAATGTGTATGAGGGACTTCCAGTTACCTATTCCTAGGTACCACTGAATGATTTGATAAATGTAAGAGGCTCAATTGACCAGTATCAGCCATATTATCAGCTGCTGTGGTTCTCAAATAAGTAATTAACTCTACTAAACATCACATATATAGTTGCAGGTCAGTATTTCCATCTAGTGAACATTGTGTCCTATGATCAACACTAACATCTAAACAACATTTCAATTTTTTGTTCAGTATTTCTCCCTATACAACATGTATTCCTATATTCAAAGGAAGATGCGATGTGCCGATGTCAGGTGAAGAGGAAGGGGGTAATGATAGTTTACGTTGAGGCGATGGAGATCGGACTTGAAGTGCTCGCGCTGCTCCTGAAGCGACTCGAACTCGGCACCGCAGGTATTGCACGTCCATCGGAACCCCGCGGCCTCTGGCGGATGCTGCAGCGCCGGCGCCGGTGGCGGCCGGGAGGGTTCGGACGGTTCCGCTGGGGAAGGGGCCAAGGCGGGGTGAGTACGGTGGAGTACGTACGAATCGAAGAAGTCCGAGGGGAGGTCGAAGAGCGAGCGAGGGGGCTTCTTCTCTGGCGTCGGCGTCGGCGTCGCCGCCGCCATCTGGGAGGAGGAGGAGGCCATGGATGGCTGTGGATCGGAGGTTTCGTGCCCGTGCCGTGTCCTGCGGCATGTGACTATGTGAGGACTGAGGAGGCGGATCCGCTTCTGTCATCCAAAGGGCGGGTACACCGCAAGATCAGAAATCAACGGCCGAGAGCACCACTAGTCAGTCTTCCATGTTTTTTAGGGATACCTGTCAATTTGCCAATTGTTCTGATCAGGTTCTTCTTCAGTGCGTATAAAGGGGCATCTATTTCGGATGTAAAAGAAAATGATAGCTTGTTCCTAGTGCGAAGTCGATCTCAAAATCTCGGTGGCAGTGGCACCATGAAACTTGCTTTTTGATCATTGCGGAGTGTTCCCATATGATCGTACCTATAGGCGACGGGACGTGTAAGAATTGTGCACGAGAAGTCATTTGAGGTCTAAACTAAGGTGTCAAGTGGGATCCCATAAAAATCACACTTATAGGGTTCAAAATTTTGCACTAGAAATGACAAAGTGAACTATAGGTGGGATTCCACTTACACCCCTAGTCTAAACTCACACGCGAGTAGCTAAGTTGTCAAATGGTTTAAATGCTACGCATATTCTGGAAGATGATGCACCAAAAATTATCCCTTGCTGTAATGCTGCCATTGTAAATACCTTATGGCTGTGAGTAAAGAAACATCGCATCTGGCTAAACATGATTATTTATTCTTTGTTTCCTTGTTTTAAGGCTAGCGCTAGGGTCTGTCGGTTGATTTTGGGAAGAATCAACCATGTCCCCAATCGTCTAATATACTAAGGCCCTGTTTGTTTCTAGAGTTTTTGTGGGGATTGGTGGGGATAATCCTCTAGTGGATTGGGTGAAACCCCAAACTTCACCCAATCCACTAGGGGATTGGGGATCAATCCACTAGGTAGGGGTAGTGTATTGAATCCCCTAGGGGATTGAGAAAAAATGAACTAGAGTTTGGGGATTTGTGGGAAAGGTGGGGATAAAACCTATCCAATACACTAGAAACAAACGATGTTTTGAAGTTTGGAGTTTCACCCAATCCACTAGATTATTATCCCCACCAATTCCCACAAAAACTCTAGAAACAAACAGGGCCTAAGTGGGAATCTCGTGTGACCGATCAATGCAACATCCTTGGCAACATTTTTTTTACAATGCAACATACTTTTCTTTAGTATGTACGTTATGTGAAAAATGTTGTGACATTTGAACACGCGCGCACAAAAAATAAACGTACGCACCAAAATGCCCCATTTAGTAAAGAAAGTGAAAAGGATTAAATCCTTTGGAAGAACTAAAGTTTTCATCAGAATTAAAAAACTTAAAGATGCCTCAACTAAATCATTTCAGATTCAGTTATTAGAATCAATAAAAATTACCATTAAACTGTACCATCCACCTGTGGATTATGATATAAATAGTACCCATTGTCAAGAATGTCCAAAGGTTCATGACACTGAGCACATCTTTGCAACAAAAGACCAACACAAACAACATCATAGAAACACGTTTACAGCATTGGTGAAATCTCTATGTAGCATTTTGAAACACCTTTTACAACATCGAAAAACTCCCCCAAAACACTGATCTCCGCCATAAACAATGGACGCACCATCATGCGCTGAGATTTGAGCTCACCGGCCATGAATCTGCCACGCCGGAGGCTCGTTTGAGCCAGATCAGGTGACCCCCTCCCTAACCAATCCATGTGGGGTGTTCGTCGTCCTGCACCATGGACGCCAATGGAGGAGCGCCCTACGAGGACAATAGGATGTACACAGCCCGCCATATAACCTGGACTTGCCGCATTTCATGTCCATGTCATCTCTTTGATCACCTCCTTGGAATATGCCAATGCCAACTTTTGGGTGTTCTTCATGTCCATCCTCCTTTTTAGTGACTTGACTATGTTCCGCCAAACTTATTTATAATCTGTTGTGTAGATATAACCATATAAGAAGCTTGACAATTTGCATAGACCAACGTTAACTTAACCAGAAGTTTGCGTCTCATGAATCTTTTTTTCCAGGTCGACATCAATATGACAAACAAACCTCCCTCTCTCTTCCCAGGCACACATGGCCACAACTAAAGTTGCAAGAGCCCATATCGGCTTGAAAGATGAAAGCCCATATCATACAAAGGGTTGCAGCAAGCAGCAAGCGCCCATTTCAGGGCTCATTTGGTAGCAAGGGAAAAGCCCGGGATCCCGGCCTTTTCCCCGGGAAAAAAGCCCCCGGGTGAATATGGCCCGGGGAGCAATATCCACTAATCGTTGTTTCCAGATACGGTTGCCGGTTGACATCTCTTCTAATTCGTCGATACGAGAAGCAAATTGTTGTGTGGATGAATCAATATCTTGACATAAGCCAAGAGGCAGATCTTGTGCCACTCCACCAGCCCACATGCCCATTTGGCGCTCCGCGAGGGGAGGTAATTTGGGCCCTTCCGCGGCCTTTCCCCGGGTTAGGATTCCTAGTCGAGACGTCGGGAGGAAATCCCGGCAAATCCTATATATCACCCTACGGCGATGCGTTTTCCTCCCGTCGCCTGAAGGATCCACTTAATGGGTCGGGCCCAGTTCAAACTCGAGCTTTTTCAGACACGAGATCCTTCAGCCAGACTCGAGGCTCCTCCCTTCCGCTTCTTCTTCCCCACTGCTTCTCTCCACTGATTCGAGACCGATCTCTCGGATCCTTCTCCCCTACTGCTTCTCGATCTCTCAGTTCCTTTCGTCCCTGGCTTCTCCCCCATCTCTCAGATCTACTTCTTCCTGCCGTCGGTATTGGTTTTCTCCTTTGATTCGTCGCCGGCCATGGCGGCGGAAGGTATGTTCTCGAATCCTTCTAGTCGTATGTACCTTCGTTCCGTCCATGAATTGCGCCTGTGCGGTAGGTTTTTCTTGTGCGGCAGAGTGTTGTGTACCAAGCCTTTTCCCCTATGGTGTTTTTATGCAGTAGATCTAGCTATAAGTTCCTTCTTTTTCGTCCTTGGATTGCGCCTGTGCGGTAGGGTTTTCTATGTGCGGTAGACTGTTGTGTACCAAGCCCTCTCCCCTATGATGTTTTCATGTGGTAGATCTGCTTTCCATATCTGATAGAGGGAGGTCCCACTTCACTTTTGTATGTGCATAGAGCTCAGCTAGATATTTTTCAATTCTTTCACGAGCTTTGTGTTTTTCGTGCTGATATAGTGATTTTTGTGCGTGACGAGTATGTGGGTGTTAGAAGTACTAGGTGGAGGCTTTTGCTATACTGTTTCTCTCGAATATTTTTCTGTTAGAAGTAATATGGTGTTCTACCTTTAGAGTTTGTGCATCAATGATCATGTTTCCTTCTTAGGCTATCTGGCATATGTAGATGCGATGCTTATTTTCTTATTTATTTACCTTTTTTCTATTTTTTCCTACCTGAATGTAGCATCAACTAGATATGGCAATGAGGCTATGAAACACCAGTTTTCGTAGTTTTGTGTCGAAACTTGATGTTTTCTTCATTTTCATCCGTTCCTTAGTTAATTGTACATAATTTTGGCCTTTTTTTGTTGTCACTGGGTAACTTTAGGTATAGTTTGTCGTGCATCAATGGTTCAATCCCAATTGCTTTGTCATATACTGGTTTATTGTACCTTTTTTCCTATCAGATGGTTGAATGTTTCTTTTTTTGTTTTCATCTTTTGTCACCTGTTCTGTTACATGTGTAGGACATGTTATGATGGAAGTTGAGAGATCTAAACGAACTCTAAACCACAGGTTCTCATCTTTGAGGTTTATGAAGGTGGTAAATCAATTTAACCCCATTCAGAGGGGTTATATCACAAGCCGTAATATGGATTATAATATTTTTTCCCTATCAAAATCTTTAATTTTCTTATTTTCATTTTTCTTTTTCAGATGCACTTCCCTTCAGTCGTTTCGAAGCGCTGGATTCTAATATCTGAATCCACTATACTGTTCAACCAATTTCTTGATCCTTCTGGCTTCATTTCTGAAAACATACAAGATGAACTTCTCCATAACCTAGTATGGCTTCATTTCGGTGTGAGATATTTTTCGTACGATCTATTTTTTTTATGTGTAAGTTTATTGCAACTCAATAACATGGGTTACATTTTTTTTCATTTTGCTTTTCGACAGGTTTCCAACTTGAATACTGTTTGCAAAGAGTTGAAACTTCGCTGTAAGGACTTTGAGAAGTTCATCACATGCAGGACTCAAGTTACCCTACACATGTGTAGCTGTTAGTTTATTCCACTACCATTTTGTTTTATGATTCTTTCTATAGGTTAAATAAATGCAGGATTCTAATTTTCATATTTCCTTCTCTTTTCCCATACAGGCATGACTGTGGATTCTATGTCATGTTATATGCCAAAAATTTCAATGGAAAAGTTATGGGAAATTTCTCTCACGTAAAGTAATTATTCCTTAGGTTTTTCCCTTTTCACAATACAATGTTTAGTCGAAATGATCTTTTTCTGTTTGCTTTTCTGGTAGTTAACATTTGTTTCATTGCTTTTTTTCTTGTTCATAGAGTTACATCCCAAAATACAGGATGGTCAAGGCTTTCGAAATGTTCTACTCCACCTTCAACGAAGTCGAAGTTGAGCTTTTCGAGAGGATAAAGAAGCGCTAGGGTGTGTCATTGCAGCACGGTGCTGTCATTGCAAGAAGAGGGGAAATAATACTGTCAACCCAAAACGTGTTCTACAAAAGAGCTTTTCTCTGTGAAAATTTAAATGACATTTGCTACGTTCGAATGTTGTGATACGCTTTTTGCCTGGAGTTCTGCCTTACTCATCACCTGTGTGTTATCTACTTTATGACAAGTCTAAATTCGAATTCAGTCACGAATTATTTTTACAGCCTTAAGTTCTACTTTCTTATATGTTCTTTTTTTTGCTGGATAATGTCTAATATGACAAATGGTTCTAGGAGAACATTATAAGCCAGCTATACCAGTTTCTTTTATCCAATATATTCAAATCAGTTTATTTTATTGCTGGAGATATGGCTCGTTCAAGCTTTTCTGTATTTTCGCACATATAGTTGAGGATTTTCCTAATTAAAAGATAGAGCTCAAACCGTAGAAACATATGACCTATAACACAACAAATCATGCAACATAATCATAAAACAATCAATCGTTTTTGAGATGGTTTTTTGTTCAAAAAAAATTCTTTCCCGTTCTGTCTACCCCAACCCTTTTTTTTTTTTGGAAAATTCATTCAAACACTGTTTTCGTGCAAATATAATTCTGTTCTCTTTTTTAAAATCTTTTTGCTTTTAGGTTTTTGTTCTGTCTACCCTTACCTTTTTTTTTTGAAAAAACCGTTCAAATCTATATCCGTTTTCACTCATTTCTATTTTCGTTCATTTCGGAATTCGTTCAAAACATAAACCGTTCAAATCTATTTCCGTTTCACACTTTCTATTTTTGTTCATTTTTGGAAAATCGTTCAAACATTGTTTTCGTTCGAAAATAATTCGGTTCTCTTTTTTTAAATCATTTTGCTTTTGAAGTTTTTGTTCTGTCTACCCCTACCTTTTTTTTTTTGAAAAACCGTTCAAATCTATATCCGTTTTCACTCATTTCTATTTTCGTTCATTTTGGAATTCGTTTAAAACATACTTTTCGTTCAATTGTTTTTCCGTTTCACACTTTCTATTTGTGTTCATTTTGGAATTTCGTTCAAACATTGTTTTCGTTCAAAAATAATTCCGTTCTTTTTTAAAATCATTTTTTTGCTTTTAAGTTTTTGTTCTGTTTACCTCTACCCTTTTTTTTTTTGAAAAATCGTTCAAATCTTTTTCTGTTTCACACTTTCTATTTTTGTTCATTTTGGAATTTCGTTCAAACATTGTTTTCGTTCAAAAATAACTCCGTTCTTTTTTAAAATCGTTTTTGCTTTTTAAGTTTTTGTTCTGTCTACCCCTACCCTTTTTCTTAAAAAATCGTTCAAATCTATATCCGTTTTCACACATTTCTATTTTCATTCATTTCGGAATTCGTTCAAAACATACTTTCCGTTCAAATCTATTTCCGTTTCACACTTTCTATTTTTGTTCATTTTTGAAATCTTGTTCAAACATTGTTTTCGTTCAAAAATAATTCCGTTCTCTTTTTAAAATTGTTTTCCTTTTAAGTTTTTGTTCTGTTTACCCCTACCTTTGTTTTGAAAAATCCGTTCAAATCTATATCCGTTTTCACACATTTTTCTATTTTCGTTCATTTTGAAAATCGTTCAAAACATACTTTCCGTTCAAATTTATTTCTGTTTCACACTATCTATTTTTGTCCATTTTGGAAATTCGTTCAAACATTGTTTTCATGCAAAAATAATTCTGTTCTCTTTTTTAAAACCGTTTTGCTTTTAAGTTTTTGTTCTGTCTACCCTTACCTTTTTTTAAAAAAACAGTTCAAATCTATATCCGTTTTCACTCATTTTATTTTTGTTCATTTCGGAATTCGTTCAAAACATACTTTCCGTCCAAGTCTAATTCTGTTTCACACTTTCTAATTTGTTCATTTTTTGGAAAATCATTCAAACATTGTTTTCGTTCGAAAATAATTTTGTTCTCTTTTTAAAATCGTTTTGCTTTAAAGTTTTTGTTCTGTCTACCCTACTTTTTTTAAAAACCGTTCAAATCTATATCCGTTTCCACTCATTTCTATTTTCGTTCATTTCGGAATTCGTTCAAAACATACTTTCCGTTCAAATCTATTTCCGTTTCACACTTTATATTTTTGTTTATTGTTGGAAATTCGTTCAAACATTGTTTTTCGTTCGAAAATAATTCCGTTCTCTTTTTTAAAATCGTTTTGCTTTTAAGTTTTTGTTCTGCCTTCCCCCACCTTTTTTTTTTCAAAAAGCGTTCAAATCTATATCCGTTTTCACTCATTTTCTATATTTGTTCGTTTTGGAATTCGTTCAAAACATACTTTCCGTTCAAATCTATTTCTGTTTCACGCTTTCTATTTTTGTTCATTTTTGGAAATTCGTTCAATCATTGTTTTCGTTCGAAAATAATTCCGTTCTTTTTAAAAATCGTTTTTTGCTTTTAAGTTTTTGTTATGTCTACCCCTACCTTTTTTTTTGAAAAAACCGTTCAAATCTATATCCGTTTTCACTCATTTCTATTTTCGTTCATTTCGGAATTCGTTCAAAACATACTTTCCGTTATCTATTTCCGTTTCACACTTTTTTATTTTTGTTCATTTTTTGGAAAATCGTTCAAACATTGTTTTCGTTCGAAAATAATTCTGTGTGAAAATAGGTGGTCTTTTTCCAAGTAGTGCCAGCGAGAAGTTCATTTATACTTTAGTATCTTGAAGTATTTATACTTTTTTCTAAGGAATTTGTATGCTTCTCTGAAATAACCATATTTTCCTAATTTTACACATTTTTTATCTACATTCTTACATAGTTTCAAACTGAAACAGTCGTCGCAAAAGAATTTTTCTCTCGAAATTCTGCCACGGGAAAAAAATCGTTGCCACCAAAAATTGTCGCATGCCACGCGGAAAAGAAAAATCAGTAGAAGCAGACTCGAACCCGCGACGCGAAGCAGAGGTCAGGAAGCGGAAAAAAAGAAATAATTAAGGTCGTTATTACGCGCGCGAAGCACAGACTCGAACCCGCGACGCGAAGCAGACTCAAACCAGCGAGCGAAATGAAGAAACAGTCGAAGAAGGCGCTTCGCGCGAAATTGGGCCGGCCCAATTACTAATCGTAGTAGGCGACGACGCGTCCGACGGTCGCCGACCTAAAGGACCTCCCGGAAATCCCTAGCTCGCTCGCTCGCTCGCTCTTGCTCGCGGCGGCGGCGCTCGTTGGCAGGGAGGTGACGGCGCGACGCCTTCCTCCGCAACTACTCCAGTGTAGCGAGGCGGCGACTGCTCCAGCGGAGGTGCCGGTGCGTCTCCCCTCTTTCTATACATGTATTCTTCCGTTTCTTCGATCTGGCCGGAGGTTCTTGTGGTGCCGGGGCGGCGGCGCTCCCGCGGTTTCGGCCTTCGCCCACAGCTCGCCTGGAATCGTCTCGCCCTTCTCTGCTCCCATTCGTTGATCGTTAGAGTCAGATCCTGCCATGCCTATGTTCAGTAGCTGCAATCCCCGATTAGATCGAGTTCTGTGATTTTTTTTGGGCTGATGCATGTTATTCTTGTCAGTAGCTCTAAAAATTTCGGGCGTTCGTCTCTTTAATTGCTGTAATCTGAGGCTAGATCGCGCTTAGGAATTACTTTTTGTTGCGCTGATGCATCTCTACTCCTTTTGTTAGAAGACGAAGTTGAGTACTGGGTACTTCTTTTGTGCGGTGGCTCTGTTTTGAAGCTGTAGCTCTGCGAGCTGAACTAGTTTTAGGTTCTTTTATACGAGCATGCATGTCGTTTTCGTCTATAATTTTGGGGAATTGCTTAGGTTTTCAACGGTGACTGCTCCATTGTTGGCGCAAGATATGTTGCCACATCTTTCTTGATTTTGATTTATAGTTAGACGGAATTGTGTGGTACTTTTGTTAACTTCTAAACAATTTGTGATTGTCTGATTGACCTCTTGGTCTGCCCGCATCTTTGCTTGCTTGCCGCTGATTGCTAGTTTTACTTTGGTCAGCCTGCATCTTTGCTGAATTTACCTCGTATGGGTGCTGCCACTAGATAACATTTCCAGAATAAATTGTTTCTTCCTTTTGATTTTAGACAACTTGCTTCCACAGAAAGACTAGACAAGAAGTGGTACTTAACCACTAGTGTTATCGCTGAAGCATAATGTAACTTGGCATAACAAGTAGCACTTTCTGATAAGATTGCTTATTACTTGTCTCCTTCCATCAACTAGAGTGTCTTAGTTTTAGTGCAGATTCCAAGGTGACGCAGTCCTCCATTGTTCAGCATACGAGCATCTCTAGCAGATACCGAATAACTCCATACCGGATAATCATTATCCTGTTCCCCGGATAATCATTATCCGGTACTGAGTTTATGTTTGGCAGAACAGATACACGAAAATGGTACCGGATATTCAAACTGATAAACGATAGATTTCTTCGCGCGTTAATTTTACATATGAACTACACTAGAAATTGCAGTAGAACTGAAATTAAACTACACTAGATGTGAAATTAAACTAAACTAGACGCGGAATTAAACTAGGAACCCTAGATCTACGGCCCGGCGATGCTGATGCGGCGGGGGCGGCGTCGATCTATGGGCGTTGGTCGCGCTCATCCTCCTCGGCGATGACGAGGAGCGCGCGCGCGGGCTCCTGCTCGTCGACGGCCGCTCTCAGGCGGTCAACGGCGCCGGGAGCTCCGGCATCCAACGCCGCCGTCGCGTCCCTGACCTCCTCCTCCACTCTACGGACGCGCCTCCACGCCGGCTGCACTATCTCGGCGAATCGGTCGGGCAGTTCCTCCTCGGCCGGCTCCTCCCTCTTCCTCCTCCGGCTGGCCTCGAGCGGAGCCCCACTGGAGGACGAGCTTCCCTCCCCGAAGTCAATCGCCCGGAGCCCTATACGAGCTGCGTAGGGCGGCGCCCCTCGAGCGGTTCGCTGCGGCTTGCGCCGCCTTCTCCGTCACCCTCCTCGCCGCCTCGTCTTCCGACGGCTCGTGGCCTCCTCCGCCTCCGCCTTGGCCGCCGGAGGGGCGCATGGTGGAGCCGGCCATAGATCCGGTGGTGGTGGGGGGAGAGGAGGTGCGGTGGAGCTTGGATTGCTCGTCGGAGTAGGGGACGAGGTGCGGCGGCGCTAGCCTAGATGCGGCGGAGTGGTTCGGTTTTCATACTGGACTGGCCCCTCCGCTCCGGTTATATACTGGCCGACGCGCTGCTTATCCTGTACCCCGGATATTTTTTTCCGGGCCGTCGCATTATCCAGTATCTGATCGGGCGAAAAAAAGGCCGCGGCCCCTATATCCGCCGGAGTTTTCCGGGCCGCGGACCTTATTCGGTATCTGCTAGAGATGCTCTAAGACTAGTGTTTCTGAGTTCATGGGATTCTTGTTTGTTTATGTGGCATGGAGATTGTACAGCATAAGACTAATATTTCGAAATCCACATTCCAAAATATTGTGAAATTGAGATGAGAACGGTTGGTGTAAATTCTTTCTCTGTTAAGAATGTGAAATTATTTTTCTGATTGCATGAACCATTGTGAAATTATTCTGTTCATACCCATATAAGAATGTGAAATTATTCTTCTGATTTTTTGCAACTTGCCCAACAAAATCAACCTTTTCTACCTTTGTACTCTGTTCATACCCATATACTTGTAGCTCAACTGTTGTTAAATTATTTGGCTTTCTGATAATCGTGCAAGTATGTTGGCAAATTGTTGTTGCTTCCATTGTAGCGTCGGCCATGCTTTGCCTCTGATTGCTGTTCTGAACTGAAGGTTTAAAACATAGGTAACAAACAATAATTGACAGTATACAGTATCTAGCACATAGTTTGGTTGTTATGTTTTACATTTTTACAAACGGAACATGACAATGTAATTAAATGTGTCATTTTTGTTTCTGGTCATATCACCCTCTTCAGTCTTCTATTCCCATCAAACATGTTTCAGATTTTCAGCTTACTGAGTTATTTTGATGTCAAAATGTGATTTATCATTTATCTAGTTTAGATGTGCCCCTACTGTTTGAGTGCAGGAAGTAGCTACTTTTACTTTTCTTAGACTTCACATACAAATAGAGAAGTATATGTCATGAAGATATAGCATCCCGATTTCCTGATGTGGTGGTAGGTCTGTAATAAACACAGTATGTAAGACATCTAACATGGGACCTTGCTTGGGCTATACTAACTGGAGTTCTAGGAGAATTTTGATACAGGAACCAAAGCGATGGTGGGGATAGGGGAGCCAGAATCAGATACTAAACTTTTGTAGCAAAGCAAAAAAAATGCTTAGATATGACAAAAAAGAGTATCCAGAAATTTAACATAGAAATAGATGTGCACAAAAATCCTACTATGTTGTAATGTTTAGATATGAATGGAAGGAGCCAAGAGACCAAGCTATTTTACAATATTAGCGATTTCTGGTCATTGAATAAAATTCTCTGATTCAAGGGCATATACAAACATCCAAGAGTAGGAGTACCTGCACTACTTGAGAAAGACCTTGCTGAGGTGACCCGCCCACTGAAAAAGGACAAAACACCTTCAGATCATTATTCTTGTAACGACAAGAAAATAGTACAGCCATCGAGCATTTCTAATAGAAACCATACAGTAGAACAAGAACTCCAGCCATCAACTAGTTAGATACTTTTATAGTACAGTGAAGTAGACAACTAGTGTATATAACTGAGAAGTGGCAAGGGATAGTTCAAGGGACTTTTATAAGGTACAATGGGTTTTTCAATTTTCATGGCTTATATTAGTCATTGAGGAGGGATTCAATCGTCAACTATTTCTAGTTCACATTCTCCTCTTTCCAAGGTGGATATCCTTTCATGCATTCCTACACAGAAACATAAGGTAGCACCGGCATAACAGAAAAAATCACACTGTACCATGACAATGAACCATTGAGGCCGGTAACACCACTTGGGATATGGTTTGTGAGTGTTCCTCTGAAAGTGGAGCTTCCATTTACTCCTCCTGCTGACACCTGAAAGCATAAAATGAAAAATCAGAAGATCGGGACAAGATGCTAGGAATTTCAATTAAGGAGCAGATTTTACAAGGGCGTAACCTTGCAGGTCTCAAGGTTATTCCCAGGTTGCTTGCCGGAGAACCATCTTGGAGACCGATGACCATGGCGCAGAGGGCGATGGGCGGTCTCCTCCGGCGGTCCCTCGGGCTCGCGCCGCCGACATCCCAGAGGGCCCTGAGCGCCAGCGCTGCGCCGGCTGCTGCCGCTCCGGCGGCGACGGACGTAGAGGCGGCCAAGGTGAAGAGGGCCAAGAAGAAGAACCTGTTCGACGTGGTGCAGTTCCTGCCCGACTGGGGCGTCGGCTACAAGGTCGCCAAGACCACCTGGCGCGACGTCTCCTACCAGATCACCAAGATCAACCTCTACAAGGTCATCCATCCATCCAACCCCTCCCGCGCGCGTCAATCAGTATCTTCTGTTCATTTCCATGACTTTTCAGAGTGGTTACGTGATTTCTGTACCAATTGCAGGATGGTCGCCATGGGAAGGCGTGGGGGATTCGGCACAAGGCCGGTGAGTCTTCGCTCTCTCCTCCTGCCTAATTTCCACCCTAGATAGTAAGACGATGCGCTGCTCGAAGATGTCACTACAATGTTCTTGAATGATGCCCATTTATTACTAGTGGTTTGGTGAAGTGTAGAAATGTACTGTATGATGGTAAAACATGAATGTTCCCTGGATGTAAGACTGCTTCGTCTAGACATCAGTAGTCGGAGTTGTGATGGTCTGAGATGCCGTTTGTTTGCAGCTTGTCTCGCTCGGAATCATCAATCATTTGATTATGCCTGATTATTCTGACTCTGAACAACACTGTCACAGTTGTTTTTAGTTGTCTAGGCTAATTAGTTTGGTATTTTCACAATGGAGTGAGTTTAGGTAAGGCAGAAGTATGTTTCCTCGCCCAAATACTTCATGTGGATACGCAGTTTAACTAGAATTTACTCGCTGTGCCTACTTTAGAGCATATTGTACGTTTGCTAGGACACTGTAATGTCTTATCCCAAAAAGAAATGATAAAATAAACGCATGTCGTTATCGAATAGAAACTTTATGCAGATAGTGCTGGACAATACAAAAACTAGTGCATGTAACAGTTTATCAGGTTTTAACGGATGCCGCAGTTGCAATTTGTACGATCTTCAACATCACTAACAGATCAACATGGTGAGGTGAGGCCAGCCAATTGATGATGTTTTTGTCTGATGTGCTCGATTTTATCAATGTACGAATCTAGAGCTTCCAGTCGGTGTAAAACATTCAGTTATTTGCTGCCCCAGTTGCCCGAAGCTATTATTATTTCCATATGTCAAGACCAAGATAGAAACTAGGTGGCTTCAAGGGCCATTTGATCATGTTTTTGCTTGTCCGCACAAGATCATTGTTACTGTTGGCTGGTCTCCAACTAGACTGTTATGAAGCAGAATGTAGAAACCTGCCACGGCTGAACTTATGGAGTCAGATGGCATACTCTTGTCCCCAAACTATGTAGAAACCTGCCACACGCATTAGAACATAATATAGGTTATCAACAGTGGTAATTGTACAGGGATGATATAGTTGCTACACTAGCTTAGATGTTTTGTTTTAATCCTGATTAATATGAAACTTGTCTGTCGTTTGTGTCTCTGCTTAATTGACAGGGAAAAATTACACTGACTTCTTTTTATTAGAGACATATTATTTTTGTCTACAAAAAACTGTTTGTTCTGCTTCATGTTCAGTACTGCTCCGAAACATTCAGTTGTTTGCTGCCCTAGTTGCTCCAAGCTATTATTTCGTCCATATGTCAAGACTAAGGTAGAAATTATGTGGTTTAAACCGCCTTGTAATCCTGATCAGGGTTTTCCTATTGCTGTTTGCAAAGTCACGGCATGGTTACTGTTGCCTGGTTCGTCTAACAAAAACTGTTAGGAAGCAGAACGGACAAGCCCGCCACAGCGATTTGCTGAGTCAGAAGGCGTACTCTGGTTCTCAAACTATGTTAGAACCTGCCGCAAGCATAGTCAATTTACTGACAGCTGACATCTGTTATTAATGTCAGGTTTATATTTTGCCAGATTTCTCTTCTTTGGTTGTCTAACCGGTTTCTCTTCCAGGTGTGCAAGTCGCTGAGGCCCCGATAAAGATCAGTGGAGTGAACAAACGTGGCTGGAAGTACATAAAGGCGTCTCAGAAGAAGACGGTGCAAGACATCCCCAAAGTACAAACGCCAACCGTGGCTTAACATCTCCACTCTTTCATTTACTGGCTAGACATTTAGGAAGGTTGCAGCAACTGAGGCGATGATCGTCGATTCGCCATCTCCACTCTCTCATAGTTTCTCCTGTCTCGTCGAGGGGTTAAACATACATTCAGACGGATCACTCGTCTTTGATATGCTGTGGAAGAGTCTCAGTTGATGTGGCCGTGGATTTGTCATGTCCCTCATGCTTGTTGTTGAGGCTTTAGATGATGTAGCATCAGAAAATCTGTAATTGCATTTTTTACAGTGTCGCATCTCCAATATCTCATGAAGTTCCCTTCTATAGATCTAATAAATCATAAATTTTAACTTTTTTGCGCTATTCATTTTGTTGTCACGATGTCACTCACCATCCTGTGAGACCTTTTTCTCCAGGCCAGCGTGACTAAACATATAGAGGCCAGTGTTGAGCTCCAAAGCGGGTTAACTTGGATTTATTATTGTTATAATTTATAATGTTGTAAATTGAAAATGCCAGGTAATCTAATTGTCTGCTCCTGGGATCGATTGCATTAGCAAGTGTGTGGGTCTGTCCTTTTGTAATAGTACTCGTGTTGTCTACATCTTTCTGATTTAAGACTTGTATGAGAACTGGAGTAGCCGGTACCCCAGGCTTCCTTTTGCAGGCCGTTTTTTATGTGTAAAGCTGCAGCTTTATTACGAATAACTGTTGGGCAAATCGCCCATTACAAGCACATCGACATCCGCTGGGATATCAGAATCCCACACATTCATCATACCAGAATTGCATCTTGCACCTATTTTAGCTAGCTAATCAGTTACGACACTAGATCTTGAGGTCTTCAATGATCGCTGCAGCATGGGAGAAATCTGCGCCGAGATTATTCATTGCATTCATAACCAGTTGTGTGTCCATCTCAAATACGACTCTTATCGCTCCCAAACTGGACGCCAGATTAATTGCTTCTTCAACCGCCTTGAGCTCTGCCATGAAGGCATCATGTACTACATCAACTCGTCCGGCTGCCGCTGAGATGACATGGCCTCGACCATGGGATTTCAGGCAGGCACTAAATTCCTGTAGCTTCTATTGGCTCCAAATTCCTCAATGCACTGATACCCGATGGATGGCTGGGGAACATCCTGTGTCTTCTCCCATTGAACTTGTTCCTTGTGCTCCATCAGACCCAAAGCAGGACCCAGATCTTCAGCTGCAGCTCATGACCAAAGCTTCCACCATCTCTTCAATTAATTAGTTCGCCTGGTCTGCACTGCAAAAGATATAAAACGATCATCATCCAGGTCAGAGGTAGCTCCAACATCTACAAACAATCTTACAACCTGACGAGACACGACAAAGCCATCCTCACCAAAGCAAAGCGCAAGCAAGCTGGGCATCGGTAACACCGCCACCACCCGCTAAGCACCGATAAGTAGAACACATTCCACCGTGATGGGGACCTTCATCTGCCAGATCTCGAAAAACCACCGGCCTTAGCAAGGGAGGTAGAGAGGAATCCGTGGTTGACTGTATGGCCTCTCATCTCGGTACCCAGTATATATGTAGACTTGGCAGCGAAAATTCATCTGCTGCCCGTGTACTTGATGTGAAGAGAGCTCTACAAGGTTTATTCATCTTCCGCCCGGAGTTTTTTTTTTTGAAACCATCTTCTGCCTGGAGTTGATGTGCAGAAACCTCTCCAAGGTTTATCTCAATTCAAGTGTGTGCCCGAATGGGTACCGAGTGTGCAACAACAAATTGTAAAAATCAGCTACAGATTAAAAAGTTCACACAGAAAAATACCCATCAAAACACAGGAATTTTCATTAATATAAAGACAGTTCAACTAGCGAACAGGGCCAGAAGTCCAGGACACTGCAAATTTAGCAATATTGCCACCTCATTGACAAATAAAGAGATATTCCCAGCCAGAGACATGTGTCCATACAAAATTAAGCTTCCATCGGAAGCGCAAGCAGGTTTGCTCCTCGTGTATAACTTCAAGCCAGATCTATCTGCACAATAGCACATAAGAAAGAACTGAATAGTAGAGATAGCACAAGACTAATACATGCTATATCCTTTGATTTAGTTCTGACAATCAATGACAGATGTAAACAACGAGAATTGTTCATTGTTGATCATGCTTTAGTCCAAAATAGGTTACAATTTTGAAATTTGGAAATTTCCCCCAGCAAAAGTAAAGTCAGCAAAAGGATTTAGGAACAAAGATAGAAAATCTTACAAGGATAAGGGAAAAGAACTCAAAAGCCAGAAAAGACACCCAGCAGAAACTTATTTTATATAAAGCATAATCTAGACATAAAAGCTGACTGCAAACTTAGTAATAACTGGCATATGGCGGAACAATAAATACAACAAAATGAATGGAGCAATAAGTACATAAAATTTGGATGAAAGCAAACAATAAGGATGTGTTTAATGGGAAATGAAGGGCACTTCGTTCACACAGACACATCCAATTTGCATTATCCTAAATAGAAACTGGAAGCACAAATATATTCATGGACTGCCATTTTCAGAGACTCTAGGCGATGCTTTCTTGTTCACTGAAGGACAACAACACCTAGAGTTCAGGAAGCAAATCATCAGTTCCATCAGGCATTAGCAACGACCAAACCAGCATGTGGCACACATACTAAAGCAGCAAACTAGCATCTAGTTAGGTAAAAAAGAAACTAATGTGAATTACCAGCTTACATGCAAACTCTGTCATGCCATACGGTGTTACAATTTTCATAGTTTGTTCTTGGTTCATGTAGATCTGAATCTAACAGGAACTTCCCCTCTGCAAGCGGCGATATAGTCTTCAGCAAGGTGCAGAGCAGATTCCTTGTGAGGGCAGATGAACTTATCCACGAATACCTTCTCGGTCGCCGTAAAAATAGTAGGGTAGCTCCAATCCCGATCTAGCAATCTATTTTCCTTGAGGAACTTTACAACGTAGAAACGAGGCCTGAGCCGACCCTCCAGGCTAAGAGAGAGCATTGTCGGCCGACGGGCAATGCACGCTGGTTCCAACCCCACCTCGTAGATGAGAAACTCGGACCTGTGCTGCAGCATGTCCTTAGACCTCCCCAGCAATGTTGGAAACTTACAAACAGCAATGCTCACTTGGGCATCCGACCACCTGAACGTCTTCTTCAAGAACTCCACTTTGGCGGCAATCTTCTCGTCGTTGAGAAATGCGACGGCATGCAGTGCTTGCCTGAGCATCCCAGAGCCACGGGGCACACCTAGAGTTTCGGCGCGAGCCACCATCGCCTGTACCTGGTCCAGGTTGGTGGTGAGCAGCCATGGTTTAGCGATGCACAGCTTGGCAATATCACAAACACCTAGCCCGCATTCCCGCAGGAGCGTGACATTGGGCTTGGCTAGCTTCTCAGGGCATTTTCCGAGGAAACTGGAGTGTTTCTTGAGTATCCGGAGGAGGTTCTCATAGGAGCCCAAGAGCGACAGGTAGTAGGGTAGGTTGGAGACGATGGATCTTTTCCGGAAACTGTCGGGGGCGAGCGAGACGAAGCGGGCGACCTCAGCATGTGAGAGGCCGTGGCCTGTGAGCCCTACGACAACGGGGGACAGGGTTTTCTCCACGTCGGCGCATAGGAACTGCGGGTCCTTGGCGACGAGGGCGGCGACTTCGGCGCTGGAGAAGTCGAGGCCAGCTAGAAAGGCGAGGACGGCGTCGGATTGGTGGGGGACTTGAGGTGGGAGAGCTTGGTGGAGGCCTTGAGTGCCTGGGCTCGGGTGAGGCCGCAGGTGCCGACGAGGTAGTCTTCCACGGCGAAGCTAGAGTTTGGGGAAATGCGCGGGGCGGCGGCAGACTGGAGGCGGTGGAGTTGGGAGAAGGGAGAGGCGGAGGAAGAAGAAACTAGCTGGGTGAGGACGCCTCGTCCGATTCGGAGCATGGCGGCGCGGTGGCGCCGGCGGCGAGGGGATGGGGAACGACGGCGAGACTCCTGACTCGTTCGTGGTCTGGTTCGTCTATCTACCAAAGTGGCGTGGTCCTACAGTCAGGCCTAATAATAATATGCTAGTACCTTTGAATGTACATAGAGCGCAGTTACATAGAAATAAAACTTGAAAGTACCTTTTTAAGAAAGTATTTTGAGGGCAATTACAAGAAGTTGCTAGCCTAATAATATGCAAGTATGAGAATAAATTCATTAAATACAAATTTCATTTAGAAAATTTCCTTAAGAAAAGCAATGCATAGGACAACCATTCCGTTAGAGCATTTCGAGCAGATTCCGAAAAAACTCAGTCCCAGTTTCGGGTAACCCCGGAAACTAGTTGTGTTATGGCTCGGGCTTGGGTAGATCCGATCCGCTAAATTCATACTGGAAATTTAAATAAACGAGTTCGCGCGAGATTTTAACCATTTCAATTTCATCGAGCTATTTTATATATCCCGTGGTCTTATTCGTCAGCGACATCACATGTATTATCATTAGCGACCGGCTTTTGCTCTAAGATTTTTGTTAATTTTCAGCTCTTTTTTTTTCGAAACTGTTAAAATTTGAAACTGAGGCAAAAGCTTTGCCTCACCTTTATTAAGCAGAAGGTGCCCGGTTTATTATGGAAGAAACCGGGCGAAAACCATACAACAACACGACACAACCCACGGGCGAAGCCCCACAACCACGAGAAACCACGACGCCGAACGACACGGCCACCCGCAGCCCAAGCTGCACCAGGAAAGCCGCTCGCAGACCACGGCCGCCACACCAACATCCGGGGCCGCCGCCCCGGCCTAAAAGGCAACCGCTGCTGCCGCTGCCCAAGCAGCCCCGACAGCCTCGCCGCCAGCACCCCCTTCCGGGACCGCCGCCCCGACATAGCACCACTAGCAACCGAGTCACGACGCCGCACAAACCAGCACCCGCAGCCCAAACTGCTCAGGGAGAGCTGCTCGCAGACCACGGACGTCGTACCACTTCCGGGGCCGCCGCCCCGGCCTAAAAGACAGCCGCAGCTGCCGCCGCCACAACCCTACCACAGGTCCCTCTTGCCGAAATCCAGCTCCAAAGACGAAGCCCTCAAGAGGGAAACGACGCCAAGGCGCCGTCATCGTCCGATCACAAGATCAAGAGTTTCCCCCGGAGCTGGACCACCGATCGGAACGGTGCAAGAGGGGGCTGCAGCAAAGCAGCAATGCCTCCAAGGAGGTAAACGACGGCCACAGCCGCCGCCATCACTGGTCACGGTACAAACCGAGACGGGGTTTTCACCCCCAGCTCCAAGCACACCCTCCGTCGCACCACCACCAGCACCGGCGCCGGCAAGCCTCACCAACCACCACCACCACCAACAAGCCAGACAACGAGGAGGACAGGACCACCGGACGCAGCACGCCACCACGCCATACCGAGCACCATGCCGGCAGGGCAAGAAGGAGCGCCGCCCGTGGCCACGAACCACCACGGATCCTGGCCGTAGACCTGCACCACCACACGCAGCGCCTCATGCTGCGTCGTTGGCGTCGCTGCCCCCAAGCCCGGGGCCGCCGCCCCGGCATCCACGCGCCGTCGACCCACCTCTGCCACGGACCTCCTCGCCTGCCCGGACTCCCCAGGGCCCCTCCAAGCTCCTCGTCGTGAAGCACCTGCGACAGCACCTCCAGCCGCAACAGGCACCACGACCTCTGCCCCAGCCGGCACTGCCACAAGCAGCACCGAGCCCATCGTCGCGGCGCCGCCGCGCCGCCGTCCCCTATCCCTCAGCATGCCCGCATCACCTCCACGCGCACCACCACCTCGCGCCGCCGCCCCGGCAAACCACACCCTCCCTGCTCAACCAGCCGACCAGACGGGCCGACCTCCCCTGCCGCCGCAGCACGCAGCACCATCCCCACGCCGGCACCTTCAGCTCGACACCCCACGCACCCAGAGGGCACCGCCAGCTCGCCGCCCACATGGGCCCACCAGGCCCAGATCGGGCCCGACGGGCCCGAGACCCCGCGCTCGAGCGCCACGCCGGCGAGGACCTCCGCAGCGAAGGCACCCAACGCGCCGCACCGCTGCCAGAGCTCCCGCCGACCACCATCTTCACCCGAGCCCGCCGGCTCGGCATCTGCAGCCCTGGCCGCCGCCGCCCCCACGGGCCGACCACCTCCTACACGCTCGCGAGGAACCAGCCTCCCCGGCCACCCTTTGGCAGCGGGGGAGGGCGCCGCTACCGCCGCGGCCGGAGCCGGCGACGGCAGCGGCAGGGAGGCGCCGGACGGGGAGGACTGGCGGCGCGCTTTCTTCTCCCCTGGCACCGCTTGGGGGAGCGGCGCGAGGGGCTCTCTTCAGTTGAGTTGACAACTCATTTTCAGCTCTGATTCGAGTAAGAAATGCTTACTATTGTTTGGTTAAGTGATCCAGAGTTAACTTCTAGAGTATCATGGTTAACTCTCAGAGGGTCCGTAAAATTCAAAGTAAGTTGATTGTTTTTAATACGTCCAAGTGAAGATCCGAGACTCTCGAAACAAAAGAGTGAAGATTCAAGATGAAGCTCAATGTACAAATTTATGAATCGGCAGGCAAAACATCGTCTTTATGGACAATATGTATCTTGCAAAATCCAGAAGGAGAAATAGTCGGAGCTGCTTCTTGAAGTAAATTCCTACTCCGTATTACCGAAGATTCAACTAGATACCAAAGTTAATTTGTTACAGCAGGAAAGCAATCCAGCAGAGATAATGTTGGAAGGAGCTCTATCTGATCAGTACAACTGACTCGTTTCAATTGCTTAGTTACATCCAAGTAAAGATCCAAAATATCTAAGGAAAGAGGAAGCACATATCATATATGAAGCATGTATAATTAAAAGAAACATATGCTGCTGGTTGTTTACTCAACCTGATATTTCTTCAGGCTGCATCAACTTGTTACCGGAGGAAGCTTCAGGCCAGTGCATCATCAGCTCGACTAGCAAAATCAATTTGAATCTAAAAAAAAAAGCAAAATCTATTTGTTACGGTCTGAGGTCCAGCCAGATGAAAATTTTGCAGTTCATTGCAGCCCAGCTCCTCCAGATTGCCGAGGGACAAAGCAGAGTGCATACTGTAGCCCAGCTGCTCGAGATTTACGTTTGACCAAAAATAAAATAAAAATAGATGTGGATTATTTTAAAAAGAATTTATATCATTGGAAAGTATTTTTCAATACCAATCTAATGATATAAATGTCGTACAAAACGGGAATGGAGGGAGTAGGAAAGAGCAGTAACAAAAACAACATCATAAACAAGAACAGTAGATGCAACAAGGAGAATTTCAAGATAAAATAATTTACAGAGATCTACTATCAACTACACTCAATTGGATGGCCTCATGTGTTAGTATTTTGGCGCACATTTAAAGTGCGAGGTATAAATGAATGCTACATACACCATATGTTATTTGACTTGGTAGCTTACTAAACTGCAACCTATCATATATCGGCGGCAGTTCTTCCAAGTCAATCATTTGAGCTTACTAAACTTGGTAGCTTACTGACGTGGGGATGAACCCCGGGTTACCATAGCCGGCGTCTCGACGAGAAAGCAAGAGAACAGAAGAAGCAGTCCGGCTGCCCGACCCCGGCTGGCGGCCCGGGTCCGGCTGCCCGACCCCGGCTGGCGGCCCGAGTCCGGCTGGCCGCTCTCCGTCCGGCTGCTCCTCCAAGTTGTGGCTAGCAAGCCACCCCGTACACTGCTGATGAATAGCAAGAAGGAAGAAGACTATTGGCGAATAGCGAACACTATGCAGTATAGTGCGCCACTGTGCAAGCGGGCTACCCCTTGTCCCCTTGTCCCCTTGTCTCCCGAAAAGTAGTAGTTTGGACGGTGGGCCGCCCCTTGTCCCCTGGGCACCACCTATATAAGGTGCATCAGGGAGGAGCTAGAGGAGGATCGATCCCTCACTCCCTCTCATACTCTCACTCACGTACAGGAGGCCAGGCCTCACACTCAGCTCACCACACTCACGTACTGGATACTTTTCCTCCCAAGCAACCAAGCAGGTAGCTCAAGCTCAAAGCTAGCAAAGATATGTACAGCTCAAGGAGCAGAGTGTAGCACCGCATATACTCCACCATATATACAGATCAGTGCAGGATGTAGGGGTTTTACCTCCTCACGAGGGCCCTGAACCTAGGTACATCGAGTTGTTTGCCGTGCTCGCGCACAATCCCGCCGGAACGCCGTAGCTCGCGCCGTAGCTACCTCTCAAGTAAGCCACCCCGTGGCATATGCCGTGAACACACCACATCACTTACTAACTGCAGCCTCTCACATTCAGCTTCTCTGAAAAAAACTCCAGCCGGTGGCAAGGTCATGAGTGCTTGTTGCTGAAGGAAGCTTCAGCTAGGGCATCATCAACTAGAAAATTCTACTCCCTCCGATCCATAAAAGTGTCACCCACTTAGTACAAAGTTTGTACTAACTTAGTATAAAATGAGCGACACTTTTTTATGGATCGGAGGGAGTAACTAAGATGGATTGAAACCTGCCTCGGCCTGCAATATGACCCGAGCCGAGACGATCCTCCAGAATCACCTACCTATATGCAAATCCATAACCACCATGCCTTGTCGACCTCCTGAAAGGAGAAGAAAGCACCATCTAATCTATATCCAGTTCAAGCACATCTTCTCATGTAAGAAAAAAGACACATCAATCTACAACATTCAGTAAATAATAAAGGCTTCTTTTTATTCATGCCCACACCCAATTTTGTTCTCACCTGGCAATTAATCACTTCATCAGCCATCCGCTTCCCCTCACTTGCATTAATCCCGTCTCTATGATTCCACGAGGTAGGCGTCAGAGAAGGCTGATCTTCATTTCAAAATTCAAATCAGAACTCTTGGCCAGCAATAGCATGGACCACCCTTTGCGTTACTGCAAGCACACAGCCGAGGACTCACTTCTTCTAACTTCGACAGCCACATATCAGGAACAAAAAATGTGCAACATGCTCTCCTCACACAGCTAGCCTACTATTCCTATGTTTGGAACACTGCAAGATTCTATAACTACGCAATATCTGACATATACTTCTTGCAAAGGTGACTGAGCAGAGTCTAGGGAAAACACTGAGTCATTGCCTGATCATGCACAAGCCAACAACCGGCCTCAGGAAATCTGCAAGTTTTTCCACTTCCGCAAGCATGTGTATGCGTATTTCAGCTTACACAGCTGAGATCCACTAGTCAAACTTAGAGTGGCAAAAGCAAAATGGGGAAAAACTAGTGTGGCAAAAACAAATTTTCCCCACTATAAACATAAAAGATCCATCCATGTAAAACTTGCAACGAAAAAAAAAAAGATTTATTTTCCATGTCAACTCAAGAAATACAGTGTGCGCATGGCTGCATTGTGTCGATGCCCAGCGAAGAATTAAAAGTACAATGAGGTATGTGGAGGCAGCAGTTCATCAGAATTCTCATAGGAAAAGCGTAACCCATAATGGATATAACGAAGAACCAAGTGTGAAGTGTGAAACAGCCAATAAACAGATTCAGCTACAATACATTCAGTTAAACATCTAGTTCTTGGCACATACATTCAGAAGTCCATACAGCACAAGACTGATGGAGATCCACGAATGTACATACCCTCAATACTTCCCACCGGATGCTGAATTGGCACTAGAAAGACTCAACGATTTGTCCTGAAACATATGGGTGGTATGTGGACTTATTTCCCTGAACTGATAGCACGTTGACAGATCATGCACTAGAAATATGAACCTTTTCATCTATGATGAGGGTAACTCTGTGCTCTAAGCTGCATTCTTCTACTAATTTATTAATCTCAATGAGGAACAACATACCAGTTTTATCAATTGCAGGGACACCTGGATAATAATAGCTTTATGATGTGCCAGTGAAAATAATAGAAGTGTTGCAATGCACCAGCAACTAATTTGAAAACATAAATTTGTTAAATAACATGGCGCGAGGATGCACAAGTTCGTAAGCAAGCCATGGTTTCTTCTCTACTGAATGATGACATTAGCATATCAGGATTCAGAAATAAAATTATCACTTGCTAGCAATGACCAAACCAGCATCTAACAGATATACAACATCAAATAACCAACACATAGTTACCATTTTCATAGCCCACCCTTGGTTCATGTAAATCTGAATCTAGCTGGCACTTCCCATTTGCAAGCGGTTGCATAGTCTTCAGCAAGGTATGGTGCAGCTTCATTGTGAGGTGATATGTACTTTTCCACGAATACCTTCTCGGTTACTGTGACTGCTGAATAGTAGCTCCTGTCACGATCTAGCAATCCATTTTCCTTAAGAAACTTCAAAACGTAGTATCGGGGCCTGAGCCAGCCCTCCAGGCTATAACCGAGCAATTCCAGAAGGTGAGCAATGTAGGCCGGTTCCAACTCGACCTCAGAGATAAGGAATTCCGATTTGGTCTGCAGGATTTCCTTGGATAATGCCAGCACCATCGGAAGCTTAGAAACAGCAATGCCCACCTCGGCATCTGACCAGCTGAACATGTTCTTCAAGTACTTCACTCGGGCGGCAATCTTCTCCTTGCTGAGGAATGCGACAGCCTGCAGTGCTAGCCTGAACATCCCGGAGCCACGGGGCACACCTAAAGCTTCGGCGCGAGCCACCATCGCCTGGACGTGCTCCAGGTTGGTGGTGAGCAGCCATGGTTGAGCGATGCACAGCTTGGCAATATCACAAGCATCTAGCCCGCACTCACGCAGTAACGCGACATTGGGCTTGACCACTTTCTCGAGGCTGCTTCCGAAGATATTAGTCTTGCACCTGAGTACCTTGCGAAGGTTCTCACAAGATCCGAAGAGTGACAGGTAGTAGGGTAGGTTGGAGACGATGGATCTGCAGCGGAAGCTGAGGGGAGCGAGCGAGACGAGGCGTGCAATCTCAGCATGAGATAGGCCGAGGCCGGTGAGCCCGACGAGGCTAGGATCCAGAGTTCTATCCACGCCGGCGACGAGGAACAGCGGGTCCTTGGCGACGAGGGCGGCGACGTCAGCGCCGAAGAGGCCGAGGCTGGCGAGGAAGGCGAGGACGGCGTCGGGCTTGGAGGGGGACTTGAGGTGCGAGAGCTTCGCGGAGGCCTTGAGGGCCTGCACCCGGGTGAGGCCGCAGGTGGCGACGAGGTACTCCTCCACGGTGAAGCTAGGGTTTGGGGAAACGGCAGCGGCCGGCGCGGCCGCGGAGAGGAGACGGTGGAGTGGGGAGATGGGAGCGCATGAGGTAGAAGAGAGTAGACGGGCAGCGATGGAGCTTCGGAAGCGGAGCATGGCGCAGGCGACGGCGCCAGCGGCGAGGGAATCGCCGGAACGCGCGCCGCCGGTCGTGGCAGAGAGACTCGCGAAGAATGGTGTTTCTGGATGAAGACTGGCCCAACTCTTGAGCGCAGTGGGCCTTGACACTCCAAAAAGCCTGTATTAGATTATTTAAATAAAAGATTTCCTCCAAAAAAAACTTACGTTCAAACTTTCATCAGTAAATAAAGCTTCAGCGTTTCAGCTTTAAATTCAAACTCTCTTCACGGCTCAGTTTCTGACTTCAATAATTGATCGAAGCCATGCGTTTAAAACAAAATAAAGACATGCGTTTAACTTGCAATCAGTAAATAAAGAGCTTTAAAAAAAAAATAAAGAGCTTTAAATTCAAACGCTCTTCACGGCCCAGTTCCTGACTGTAAGAATTGATTAAAGCACTAGGTTTCTGAACTAGTTCACGGCTCAGCTGGGCGTGTGCTGACAATGCAAAATACAAACAGAGAAGTCAAGTCATATGCATACTTGTTACGGAAGCTGCTTCAGCCCAATGCATCATCAACTAGACTAGCGACAGCGTCGTCAGGTCCGACTACAGATGGACAGAAATACGCCTCGGCCTGCAATAAGACTTCAGCATCATCACCTACGTACAGGCAAATGCATGAACTAATGTCCTCTGTAACTTTCTGGTCCAAGACTTGTGTGGGAATCCAGAGAACTGATGAAGTAGACTGATGACTGATGAGCAGTGCAGTTTTTTTATTATTATCTGGGTGACCTTTCGGGATATTCATTTTCTCTTATTATATCTCTACTACCTTTCGATGTCCGCTCGTGTTCTTTACGTAACCTGCAGTCACTCGGACTTATTTGAAATGCGCTGATGAGAGATGGCAAGTAGATGAGAAATGTACATCATTTCTCCATGTAAAAGCAATATGAGGAGGCTCTACTCCTGGTTCATTTCCAAAATGTAAATGCCAATTGCTTGCAACAACCATGCAAGATGTCATGTTCATTCAGACATTGTCATATTCATACATTCAGAGAAGCCAAGCAAATTATGCAAGACAAAGCACATACACGCAAATTAATAGTTTCCGTTCAGTCTGTTTTTGTAAGTCAAATGAAATCGTTTGTTTGGATGGGTCACTGGAAAGATGGCTAACCTGCCAGTGGATTGCCTGACTAACAAAGACAAATGGCACTCATGCACACAAATAATTCACGAGAATCAGCATAGAGAAATGTTGGCTCTACATTCAATTCTACTTGAGAGGCAAATCCATCAAATAATGTCAATAAAAGGCAAGCTCCATGTAAATCTGAAAGAGGCTTACGGAAGCTATAATATAAGGATTTTCTCTATTCGAATAGAAATCACATAAAAAAGGCATACTAACTATAGGCTCAAATTCCAAATCTGGTACAGATACCCATTTTGAGATATGCAAGGGTAACCAAAATGAATGGATATTACGGCTGCACAATGTGTAATAAAAACCTTGGCTCGCTGCAACTTGTCGTATTAGCTTCTCGCGCCAGCCTAGTAACATCGTTCCAAAAAAAATGCAAAGCAAGCACAGTTAAACCATAAGAGTGTTGAAACTTTCAGCTCCAACTGGAGTTAACTTGATTCCTGTAAGTATGCTTAATTTTTTTTGTCTCCTGTATGCAGGTTAAGAAATAAATTGGCTCCTGCAAGTCTTACAAGATTACTACAGTCACTTGGGTCTAAGTAAATTCAAGAGTTCAACCATCAAGTCTGAAAGATTCAGAGCTATCTTGAGTGACCAAAAAGTTTACAGCACACCAATTGCTTACATGCATGACTTGTTGGATTGTTTACATCCGATATCACTTTCACAAGAGCATGGAACTGAATTTGTCTAACCAGCTTGTCAAAGTGTTTTTGCCTAACTAGATGTTTCAGTCAGACGGCACACCTATCATGTAGAGAATGCATTTCAGAGGGGTTGACCTTGCATAAGCATGGAGACGTATACAGCTTCCGAAGTGTCATCCTCAAGTTGTTTACAGGCATGGCACCGACTCATGTCATGTTCAGAGGGGTTGACCTTGCATAAGCATGTAGATAATGCATTTCTAGGGATGCGAATGCAGATTGTTGATCCAGTCCTACTGCCCATTGAAGAAACTAATAATGAGAGTAGTTTGCAGGATGGAAGCAACACAATGGAACATGGCAGCAATGTGATAATCTCTGTCATGCAGCAAGCATGCTCCGACAGAGAATGTGCATGAGAGATGTAGCCGCTGCGATTCACAGGATAAGGAATAGCCATGTTAAGATAAGAAAAAAATGAGGAAGTCCTTGGCCTTTTGCTGAAACAAGTTACACAGCTGAAACATCCAGGCCAGCTCCCTAAAGTGGTGTCACCCTTAATTGGCTCTATAGTGGTTATATTTTGCATTAGGTGTGGTCTTGTTTCTGGCTGGGAATGTTTGCTTAGGCTATAATAAGCCATAGTGCAGCAACGACACGGTGTGCCCAAAACCGACTTGGAGACAGGAAGGACAATGCCACTGTAATCCAAGTTCCATCCATTCTCTAGCTTGCCCGCACTATTACTAATGGAAGGTGCCGCCACACTAATGATACATTGAAACTTAACTGGAATCCAAGTTCGATCCATGCTCTGAAACTTATATGGAAGGTGCCTCCTATATATCTATATACATGCATCCCATGATCAAATGTCAGGACTGTTTACAACCAGGAAGCACAAGATGAGCAACTGCGATCTGGATTGTGGCAAGTGCCTCTGCTTGCGCTGGTGTGACGATGACATCAGCGGCGGTGACGACAAAGGATTTTTGGAATCTGCAGGCAGGCACCTGCAATTCCTCATATGACAAGTAATTATACCTTTGATTAGGTACTTGTTTTCTTACTTATGTATAATTCTAAAGGCTATGCCCTTTTTGTACTATTGTCAGGCTCTGGCTGTATACCTTTAAACCACGAGTACTTGGTGCAGTAGACTCCTCATTTCTTTCCGTCTCAAAATCACAAATAAGGAGACACGGGCATTCATGTATAGCAGGGAGGACGATCTTGCAAGATGATAATTCAAATATGCCTGCCAGAAGTAGAACTTCCAAATAAACTCTTAATAGCTCAACTGCATGATTATCTATTTGCATAAATGGACCACTACCTAAAACTCTCAAATATTATATCTATAGTAGACTAAAATATATGGATACACCAGATATTGCAGAGAACAAGCAGTAACATATAGATTTTGTTATCAACTCCCAAGCTAACAGATAGCCGAAGAGAGTATTCCTTGTACTGCTGACTGCTGTCAAGGAACATATAGATTTTATTATCTCTTGAAGCACATTCATGCCTAATGAAAACAGGATCTCAAGCCTACAAACAAGGAAAGCAAAACATAATGTGCACAAAAAATTGTGAAATATGCAGAGAGATTTTGCTATCTGTTCTTAGGACAGGAATTTTTTAGATTGCTGATACTTCATACTATCCAGTATCACATCTGGCATTAGTATGTTTTGATAAAAAAATCAGTTGTGATGATATGTTATTACAACACCAAAATATAGATGCAATCAAAGGAAGCAACAGTGCATCTGTTAATTGCTAACTCTGTTTTGCATAAAGCATAGCTTGCAAATTTTACACCTGAATTTAGGCAGATTAGATACAACACTAAAACAAGAGTAAATATTCTAAGTTCTAACCATTTGCTGGGCACAAATCATGATATAACAACATAGCTTTAGTAATGCTTGTTACCTTGCTGAACCTTTTCAAATAAAAACATATAGCATAGGCTACTGACGAGAACAACTGTCCATTAAACTAAGTTTTGTTATCCAAATCTTTTAGTAAGTCATTCCGGGTTCCGCAATAATGCTAGCACTGAGTAAAAGTGAAGACAATTATAACACCAGAAGATTCCCACTGTACAAAAGCAAGGTAAGAGCAAAAGTTTCCATTGCAGAGTCTGTGCAAAAAAAAAAATGCTGCAGAGCGTAAGTAAGTTGTCATAGAAGTATCAGGTTCACTGTTGGTACTTGTAGCAGAAACTAACAACATTTAGCCTTTTTGAACAAATTTCCAAATGTTTCTGCTCTGTATTTGACTGGATATGGTAAACCTCATTTGTTGGGCATGCCCTGATTTGGCTGCAATTAACATGATTGTGCATGTCAGATCACTACATGGTTCAGATTTGCAATTACTGTTGGATCATGCAGAGTTTATCTCCTACAGCATAATGTGCTCTGGATTTGCAAATTTATGCAGCCACAGACAGATAATCGCACAAAAAGGGCATAAAATTCAATGCACACTTACATAAGTAAGATAATTGGTACCTAGCCAAAGGGATGATTGCTTGCCATGATGAATTGCATGCCTACAAATTCCAGAACTACTGCCGACTAAGAGAATGCTAATATAGCAAGGGAGGATGATCTTGCAAGACTACCACGTTTATGGACAAAATGAGAACTTTCTTCATGGAAGAAAGAACTGAGGGATACACTGCAAATTGCGATGGCTGAGAATAAATATATAGTGTGCAGATATTATCTCTCTGCTACTTCAAAGCATTTACAGAATAACTGATCTTACACTCTCTTAGTTAGTTCCAATAAGTGTGCCAACATGGCATGAGCATGGACAAGTTCAGAACAGTGTGATCCTTTCTTCTCTACTGAATTTTGTAATGGAAATCATATATCAGTTTCATATGGGATTAGCAACACCCAAATCAACATGTAACCAACATGCTATAGCATACAGCCAACATCCAGTTAGGCAAAAAAAAACACCAAAACATGAATTACTAGCTTACTACTCAGAGTAAAAACGTTGTTGTGCCAGTCACCTGTCACCAGCTTCCACAGCCCATTATTGGTTCATGTAAATATGAAATTAGCCGGCACATCCCCTCTGCAAGCGGTTGCATAGTCTTCAGCAAGGTGTGGCGCAGCTTCTTCATGAGGGCATATGAACTTATCAATGAAAACTTTCTCACTCATACAGACTGCTGAATAGTAGTTAGGCTCATGCTCTAGCAATTCATTCTCCTTAAGAAACTTTAGAACATGATACCGGGGTCTGAGCCGGCCCTCCAAGCTATAAGAGAGTAATGCCGGCCGATGAGCAATGTAAGCTGGTTCCAGACCCACCTCAGAGATGAGGAAATCAGACCTGCCCTGCAGCATGTCCTTGGACCTTCTCAGCACAAATGGAGCCCTAGACACGACAATGCCCAGCTCAGCATCTGACCACCTAAATGTCTTCTTCAAGTATTCTAGTTTGGCAGCGATCATCTTCTCACTGTCATATGCAACAGCGTGCAAGGCATGCCTGAACATCGGAGCACCACGGGGCACACCTAAACCTTCGGCACAAGCAACAATCGCCCGGACACGCTCCGGGTTGCTGGTGAGCAACCTCGGCACAGCTATGCACAGCTTGGAAAAATCGCAATCACCTAGAACGCACTCCCGCAGGACCGAGATGTTGGGCTTCACAATCCTCTCGAGGTTGCAAGTGAGGAGATCAGTGTTGAACTTCAACGCTGGAAGGATCTTCTAGAAGGAGCCGAAGATGGGCAGGAAGTAGTGCAGGTTGGGGACGACGGATCTGCAGCGGATTCTTTCCCGGGCAACCGAGACGAGGCTGGCGACCTCAGAACTGGACAGACCGAGGCTATTGAGCCCGTCGACGACGGGTGCCAGGGTTTTGTCCACACCGGCCCAGAGGAACTTGGGGTCACTGGCGACGATGGCGGTGACGTCGGCGCTGGAGAAGCCGAGGACGGCATCGGGCTTTGTGGGGGACTTCAGGCGGGAGATCTTACCGTAGGCCTTGCGTGCCTGCGCTCTGGTGAGGCCGCCTCTATCGACGAGGTACTCCTCGACGTTAAATCCAGGGCTTGGGGAAACGGCGGGCGGGGCCGCGGAGAGGAGGCGGTGGAGATGGGGGATCGGAGAGTCGGAGGGATACGAGAGGAGGCTGGTGAGGATGCTGCGCCGGAGCCGGAGCATGGCGGCGGGACGGCGCGGCGGCGCCGGAGGCGAGTGAATTTGGGGAACGATGGCCGGCTGGTGCGAGACTCTCACTTACCCCCTCGTGAAGATGATTTGTGTCCAGTTTAACCTTGACGATTACCAGGTGGACCCACGCGTCAGCCTCATGATGCCTACGCTGGCCCATTCAGAAGAGTTCGGTCGCTATGTTACGATACAAGCTAATTCGAGATAGTATGACCTTGACTGCGATCAACTAATATCAGTCACGTTCACAATAAGTAGTTCCTGCTGAACAGGGAAAACAACAATACATTAATTTTTCCAAGAAATATGTACCACAAAATATTTTAAAACTAAAAAACTGAGATGGCTATTTAATGTAAAATATATGTGAAATTTATTCTCGGCACCTTTTTGTTACAAACTTACATCCATTATACGGTCAACTAACATAGAGAACGATGTGTTAATTCCACAATCAACCATTATTGTAGATTATGGGCGACTCCGAGGAGAAAATTCCAACCCTAATCACCCTCCCTCTTCGCCTCTTCCTCCCTAGTGCCGCCGGTGGTCGCCGTCGGGCCTGGCCCACGCGATTGACGGTGGCGGCGAGGCCACCCTCCTCGTGCTTGTGCAGCTGGTGGTGGACGGATCTGCCTTGCTCGGGCGCAGGCCGACGTGGCCATGGAGGCGATTCTTGCTGGCGACGGCTCCTCGACCTGCAGACTCTTCCTTCCGAGTTGGTTATGGGTGGGGAAGGACGGGTTGTGAGGCGACGGACTTGGGGTCTATCTAATCCACCGCCTCCTGATCTGGCATCGCCGGCAGCTGGAGTGCCTGCGGGCCACGAATCTCGTCGGAGGGACTGCCTCGGGTACGTATCGTGGAAAATATTGGCCACCCTAGGGTTTTTGGGAGAAGATGAATATATAGGTGAAGAGGCGGCGCCAGGGTTGCTAGGCGGCCTGGGGGCATGGCCCCACCTTAGGCCGCGCCGGGAGGTCGCCTCCTCCACCAGGTGGCGCCCTACGGCTCTCCTTTTGAATCGTCTTGTTTCATGATAAAAATGCCTCTCGTGAATTTTCAGGTCTTTTCGTGAATATTTCCTTAATAACTTTTCTGAAACAAAACGAGAAAATTGGAACTAGCACTGGGCATCTTGTTAATAGGTTAGTTCAGGAAAATGCCCTAAAATGATATAAAACTATAGTAAAAATATGTAGCAATGGTATAAAACAAGAATGGAACAATGAAAATTTATAGATACGATTTGAGACGTATCAAACACCAGCATATGTGGCTACTGCTGAGCTTGACATGGCTTGGTTCCAGGTTAAGAGGATTCCTCTAGATAACAGATACTGCCCTACTACTACCTTTGTTGGCAGTATGGTTGGTAGAACTCTATTGGTGGACATACACAGTATGAACCATGTGGAATATATAAGAATGCTGATTGGAAACTTGGACGAATATTTGGTGCCCCATGTGGTAGAAAATGTCAATATTGGCAACAATTTTTATGATATTGAGTTCACAAGGAAAATCCCAAAAGGAAAGCAAGGGGAAAACAATGTGGTGAGCAATGAGTTGACAAGGAGTACTGAGGATATAGCTTATGATGTGGGTCCACAGCAGCAAACTCCAAAGAGGCCAAGATCTGACAACAACACTAATGCCTGGAACTGGGAGGCGTCGGGGGAGCAATCGGCGAGCAGCGACGATCATTTGTAGCAAAGGCTAGGCTAGACTACCAGAGAAATAAGAAGAATGAAGACAGGTTGATCTTCCCCCGGAATGATCTGCTTTACTTCTTCCTCCTCGCAACAGCCGGGAAGTCGACCCGGGAATTCCTGTGTAGCGACAACAATGGTGACCATCTGTTGAGACATGCAGAAGTAGGGTTCTACGCTTCCGAGCGGTCTGAACCTAGGTAGATCGACGTGTCCGTCTTCTTCTTGCTGTGTCGTGCTCGCGTGCGTTGCTCACCCCCAGAAGCCAAACATAACCTCCTAGCGCCCCTTTGCTGAATCTACAAAGGGGACATCTCGTATTCCCGATGTTCGTGATCTAGGACACGATAACGACGACACAGATACCTGAGGGGTGATGCACCACTAATTCAATAGAGATTAGCTGCTGGTGTTGCACCACATTTTCACCATCATGTGAGGGGTTTTGTATACCACTTCACAAAATATATAGACGTAGCATCAAGTTCTTGCTAATTAAGTGGATATAGGTCAGTGGATCACACAAAACATATCAGAGGCAACACCATCATCGTTGGCTGCTCAATCATGGTGCCTGCGAAGGAAGGAAAGTAAACCACTGTTCCCTCAAAGGCAGGGTCATCGCGAGGTAGCTGATACCTTCCTCTTCGTTCTCCATGAGGTAGCTTAGAGCGTGCTGCAGTGCCTCAAACCTGATAGCACTGTGTGGAACACGATTATTGCTGAAGACGATCTTCATCTGATCATAGTTCACAATTCACTCGTTGCTGAAACTATCACCATTGGGGTTATTCTGAAATGTAAGCAGAGTTATTCTCGGGACCCACAAAACAGTGAATGAAATGAACCAATGAAACTCTCGAAGCTTACCGCGAGATGAATTAAGAACGCATCCTCCTCCATGAAAAACAAGTGCTCGCCTCCCACCATTCCACTCCTTTGACATGTGAGTCTGCGAAGTTTCTGCCACCTATTTCTCCATTTTGTGAGATGGTTGTCACATGTTTTTATTTAAGCGTGAGATGTGAGATGCAGCCGAAGCATAGCTCGGCCGTTGCTACATACACGTAAAGTATATGAGTTCAACTTAGTGGGAATTGTTTTGGCGGTGTTGTTGAAAACCCAAATACATCTTAGGACTTGGAGACATCAGAATTCATGACTGCCGTCGCCTAAGCTGTCTTGACATGAACTAACAACGCCATTTTTGTGAAAAGGGAAGGCTTCATTACTACTCAATTATAATGTTAATTAAAATCTTCAAGAAAAGGTCGATGTAGAAACGCTAGAGGGTGATCGGAATCAAACATATGTTCCTGCCTCCATTCTCCCTGATTTGCGAGACTATGAGCAACCCTATTTTGTGTTCGGGATAGCTTCACGAGTAAAATGTCACGTGAGTGTGAGTCCATTAGTAATTGAATTTCCTTAACCAGCTGGCCATATCTCGACTGGTCCTCTGAGGGGTTCGCCATGCATTCAATCTAGTAATAAGCACAGTCCGATTGAAGAATGATCGGGTCATGCGACCACTACAGATTCAACCAACAAATTATGACAAAGGAATACAATACTTGGCTTTATGTTTAAAAGAAGTTTCCAGTGACATCCTTTTTATCTATTGGTAAACTCGATCGTCAAAATTAGTCTAGAAATACATAGTTGCATTACATATAAAGGAGTGATACGTCTCAAACGTATCTATAATTTTTGATGTTCCATGCTTGTTTTATACCAATTGCTACATGTTTTGCATCTACTTTATATCAATTTTATACATTTTTTGGGACTAACCTATTAACAAGACGCCGAAGCGTCAGTTCCTGTTTTCTGCTGTTTTTGTATTCTAGAAAAGCTATTCTGGAAATATTTTCGGAATTGGACGAAACTACACGGGGGTGCCTATTTTTCCAGAACACACCTGACGGAGCGAAGGAGCAGCAGAGGAGGGCCACCAGGGCCCCACACGCACCCAGGGCGCGGCCCCCCTTCTGCCGCGCCCTGGGGTGGTGTGGGCCCCTCGGGGGTCCGCAGCCGCCGCCCTTTCGCCTACTTATTCCCCCCGACGCGAAAACCCTAAGTACCTGAGCAAATATCCACGAAAAGATCCAGAGACGCCGCCGTCGTCAACCCTAGCTCGGGAGGGTTCAGAACCTCTTCCCGGCACCCTGCCAGAGAGGGGAATCGTCACCGGAGGCTTCTACATCGCCATGCCTGCCTCCGGAGTGATGCGTGAGTAGTTCATCCTTGGACTACGGGTCCATAGCAGTAGCTAGATGGTTGTCTCTCCACTTTGTGCCATCATGTTTAGATCTTGTGAGCTGCCCTACTTGATCAAGATCATATTATTGTAATGCTACATGTTGTGTTTGCTGGAATCCGATGAATATTGAATATTATGTCAAGTTGATTATCAATCTATCTTATATGTTATTTAAGATCTTGCATGCTTTCCGTTACTCGTAGATGCTTTGGTCAAGTAGATGATTGTAACTCTAAGAGAGAGTATTTATGCTAGATAGTGGGTTCATGTCTCCGTTTAACCTGGGACAGTGACAGAAAGTTTTAAGGTTGTGGATGTGCTGTTGCCACTAGGGATAACCTAACGATGCTATGTCCACGGACATATGTGTTTGTTTACATTACGCACTTTACTTAATGCAATTATTCGTTGCTTGCAACTTAATACCAACGGGGGACTCGGATGATAACCCGGCGGTGGATTATTAGTCATAGATGCTGTTGGATAACGATCTATGTATTATGTCGTAATGCCCAATTAAATATCATAGTAGTCAACATGTCATGTATATGCATTGTCATGCGCTCACTATTCGTCAATTGCCCAGCTGTAATTTGTTCACCCAACATGTTAGTTATCTTTTATGGAGAGACACCACTAGTGAACTGTGGACCCCGGTCCATTCTTTTACACTGATTAAATAACCACAAACTGCAAACTGTTCCTTTTTCATTCTCTGCAATTTAATACTCATTTTCCACACCATACGTTTAATCCTTTGTTTTCAGCAAGCCAGTGAGATTGACAACCTCACTGTTTCGTTAGGGCAAAATAGTTTGATTGTGTTGTGTGCACATTCCACGTCAACAGTCCAGACTCCCTGCGACAGCTATTTTTCTGGCGCCGTTGACAACCTTCTGAAGAGTTGCTGCTCCTACTGGTTCGATAACCTTGGTTTCTTTCTGAGGGAAAACTTGCTGCTGACTACATCATACCTTCCTCTTGGGGTCTCCCAACGAACGTGTGTTTCACGTCATCAAGGAGGGATTAAACTGAAGCAAACTTTATTCACTGGTGGAAATGATAAACCTAATTTTCTTTTGAATTGAAAAACAAACCATCACTAAACTACCCTTATCCTTTCCCGTTCCCTGCTACAGTGATTAGGAGGCGGAAAGGAGGCGACCGGGAGTTTCAGAGTCTCGCCGGCGGATCTGCTGCTCCCCTCCGCCTCGGGTCGCCGTCTCGGCGCCGCGAGGTGGGGGGGAGCCTTGGCTCCGTCCGTGCGTGTAGATAGGTCCTAGGCTTTCTAGATGTGCGTGCCCAGATGGCGTCTCCGAAGACGGTGGCGGTGGCGTCGGTGTTTAGGGCTTCGTTCTCCCCCTCCTTTCCACGTTCCGGTGGCGTCGCTGGGGAGGCAGTGGAGTTGCTGCGTTGGCTCGGTTTGGTCGGCGTGGCGGTGGTGCCGGCCAAGCTTTGGCTTTTGGTCCCGGGTCTTCTTCCTCGCCTCGATGGCGTGGGCTCCGTCATCGTCGACGAAGTCTCCGGGTGTTTGTACAGGAGCTGCTCTATGGGGCGCTTGTGCGTGTCTCCAGTGCAGGGTTGCTGGTGGTTGGATGGCGGTGGATCTGGCGCGGCTGGGCCGTCCTGGTGGAGGCGGTCGGCGTTGGATCTGGTGGAGTGGGCGGCCTGGCCGTGCGTGTTCATCGCTCTAGGTCTCGTCGCTGTGCGGCGGGCGGATCATGCGGTCTTCGTCAAGTGCGGAGGTCTTCTCTCTTCCACGGTGAGTGGTGGCATGCTTTCTTCTTCTCCGGGTTCTTCTCCGGCGGTCGGCGCCGATAAGGAGCGGCAGGCGTCCTGGTGGTTCAGCTGTGTGCGTCGCTGCTGTTGTGCTAGTGTCATGTACGGGCGTTTGTATCTGCGTGTGTTTGTGCTTGTATCGTCTATGGATTGAATATACGCAGTTTTTCCCTTAAAAAAACAAACCATCACTCTAGAATTTAAAAAATTATCAGATAAAAGTAAATGGCCTCTGTTTTTCATGATTTTAAGCAGCACCCCGCATGGGGAACCTATGAATTTTCTATGCAGTTTTTAAGCAGCACCCCAAATTGGATACGAGAGATTCCCTCCAGGAGTCAACGAAAGGCGCATATCCAAAAAGGCTTATGCGGTCCGGATTGGGGCTACGCGTGGTAGCGGGTGCGCAACATCCGCTCCCGCGGAGGAAATTAGGATGGGAGCATGGTGACGGGATAGGAGAGCTCCCCAAACACATGGACCGGGCAGAACAAAAGGGAGCGGAGCGCAGTGAGACATGCACCACGAAGGCAAATACTTCTGAGAGGCCTGGCATGCCGGCCCATGGCAAGGCCTCGCTCCCCACCTTGGTGGTGCCAAAACCACCACCGTGTGTAGCTAGTAAGCTGACTGTCAGCGGCACCTTCTTTGCTCCTGTCGTTTCCGCTTGTAAGAGCCGATCTCGCTCGCATGTACACGGTCATGGCCGAACAGTCGAAGCCGCAATGAGCAACACCGTGCCATGCTCGATCTGCACATTATATGCTCCGTTCTGACAAAACATGATATATGTGTTTGTTGTTTCATCTTTATTTCTCCAATGCCTTGGAGGTTGCATTCTCACTTCTTTCATGTAGTATAGTCCCCTTCGTTCATCATCTCGTGGGCTAAGAACTCCTTCTCCACACCACTCCTTGTTGTCGAGTTTTACGATGCCATCTTCATGTCCGTCTCCTATCTATTATATAATTAAAACACAAGACAATCAACGGTGAAGATTAGCTAGACATAATCAACTCATTAACAACGGCCAAGATTTACTTTTCGTAATACGGAGTCCATGTACTCCACGTCTAGCTCATCACGCTGGAAAAGAATAGAGTCCCTCTCGATCACAAGAGGAAAGAAAAAAAACTAAACAGACCAACGTACGTCAATAAATGGTGTTGTAGACTAATCAAAATCCTATCTAGCGACAAAAGAGCCAGCAGGCCCGCTGCATCATGTCCATATATATCAGCACGTACACGGTGCAGCAAGATTCAATTCGAGGCAACGGCGGCGAGACCTTTGACGATCTTGCTCCGACGAAGCAACAGAGGCCAAGCCTACCGTATGCGGCATTGAAGATTTACAATCAATGGAGATCGTGGACGACGCAACACGAGTACACGACGGCGGCAAAGAATCGACTGTATCGGGTCACTGCGTTTTGCATCAACTCGGCTCTGTCTACTTTCATCAAAATAATAAGTGAAACTGACCGCCCATTGGATCAAGTCGATTCAAGTAAGTTTAATTCTCTCGCATCTAAAATTGATAGCAGTTTAATTCTCTCGCCCATTGGTAGCAGTTTAATTTTCTCGCGGACATACATATAGTCAAGATCGATTAGACGGAAACATAGACATGGCGATTCATTGATCTGGCAGTCCGCCGTCCGTTTGCTGGCTTCGAAGTTCCTCGAGCAATGAGCAATCACCACCTCTTGCTGCATGCAGTTCCGCGGGCCGGCGAACTGATGGTTGTCTCGCAATCGCAGCAGCAGGATCTACCGGCGTTAACTCCCCAGAGTGGATTGAATTAGTAGGTCCACGATTCAACACGCCTACGATTTCGAACAAGTATAAGACGGGTGGTCGTGGATCTGGACGGCATGAGGAGCAAGTACAACGGAGACATCACCAGTCAATACTGAACAATGCCATCGAATAAATCATGGTGTGTTTAGCAGCTCCAAAAGCAGGTACGTTTGATTCAAAGCATGTTACATGATCTTAGGGCTAGCAGCTAGCCTATATGTGTGCTTGTGAGATATATCGATGTGTTTTAATTATACACATGGATGTATGTCTCACGCAAGCCAAATAATCGATCTGGCGGCAGCGATACGGCAGCCATCGCCTTTGCTGCTGCTCCTCCGACTGTTTGGTATACGCTCGCGCATGCTGGAGAAACATTTTTTTTTAATTTAAAAAAAAAATGTTTCTCCAGCGCATGCTGGAGAAACATTATCTTCCTTCCTCTCCCGTTGGCATGTGTTATATTTAGTTTTGATCCGGAAAAACTGAGACCACGAATTGTTTTGTTTTGTTCCAGGAAAAGCTGAGATCTAGAAGTGCATGGTGACCACCGTCAACTGATCAGTCAATTCCTACCTCCACCCCTTCTCCAATATTGGACGGCCAATTAGCAGTGCGGAGGCCACAGCCATGCAACGATTGAAAAACGATTGATATTTCTGCCGGGCGACTCTTTCCAGATTTAAGGTAGTACAAAATATTCCATTGCTTCTTCCGCTCACATTGTTTTAATCTATCAGGTGTATGCAATTGCAAAGCACGTAGTTGGCCAACATATTTTCATGCTGCCAGTTGATGCCTACTACCTTAATTAAGCCTGAAACATTTTCTGATAGGCACGGGTTGTTGCTGCAAGTTTGCTGCCTCTCCGAACATTAGTGGGCAGAGTTGGTTGAAGTTATCGCAGGAAGTCTCCCTGTCGTCATGTTAGATGGTGGCATCTATGATTTAAAATCTTGCAGATGTGTACATTTTGAAAAATTGCGTGTGTATTTTTAAAATTAACACAAATTATTCAGTACAACTAGCATGTCAAAGTTAATCTTATTTGCACACCATGAAAAATCAAGTCAATGTTTCCACAGCTATTTTTGAAAACAACAGAGGGTACATAGAAGAAAGAAAAATCATCTTGGGGCATTCTATTATATTATTATTATTGGAGCATTGTACGGTTAAGATTCGCTACATCTGTTATGAGATCATATAGTGAATCCACAGATCATACTTTATCAGCCCGATGTTTGTAGCCCTGTTGAAACAGGAAACTAGAGTAGAAGCTGAAGCATTAGTGTATTCAAACTTCATTTCGTTACCAGTGTTAATAGAAAGAGTCGGCAGCAAAAACGTGCCAATCTCATGCTTGCCGACGAGACATGACATATAGCAAGGTCACAGTTATTGTATATATTATTTATATATATTTACATAGGTAGATATCTAGCCGTGCAAATGCGCGGACCACTTACTGAAACTTCAGTCTTCGCTCATGCTAAATTGTGTATTAGTAGCTTCCAACTTTATAAGGATAACGTGGCTACTTGCTACAAGTCAAATCGTGTATAGAGTACTTCATGTTTTCCCCGCATTAATTTTGCTTGGTATATGCATGGAATTCGTCTGAAATACCTACTACTGAATGTACCGTGCTGAAATTGAGTTTTATATGTTCTATTTCAGGTACAAAAATGAGAGTATTTTTTGACGTAAGTAATTCTTATCCTAAGATGCTTATTGATATATCTGTTAAAGACAAGCAGACTTGACTGCATTGATAATTAAAAGTTCACACAGGAAATCACTTCTGGTACTAATAATCCCTTATGTTGCATCTCTTTTTCATATTCTGGAACAGAATAAAGCCTGATTATGAACTTTTGGAGTATAGAACGAAAGTCCTTCATATGCAGGCAAACTCCATGAAGCACAACTTGGACGAATTTGTGTTTGACAGAGCCGTGATTAGAATATAAAGAAAAAAATGGTCTGACGGGTAAACTTAATCTTTAGATTCAGCTGCCAGATTTTTTTAATCTTCATTTTATACGCAATAAAAGTTTAATAGATACTTGGGTCCACCTAAGAATGTGAACAAATATTTGAAGTATATGTCAACTGAAGACCTCTCTGCTACAACACACATCGAAGAGGATTCAAGTATATCTATTGGAAACCACCAAGTTCTAGGGATTACGATAGTGGGATTATGAAGCCCGTATGAAAAAATACTCATAAATTGCAGAAAAAATACTCATAATATTATCAAATAGAGTGACAAATTATTATTGTGCAATTACTTGAGGATGATTGGTGCTATGATGCTTCATCAAATTTGAAGCTGGAGATATTTAATATTACATGACAAAAGAGGCGCTCTTACATTCGTCACGGATGAATATCACATCAAATCTACTGATCGACTAATAGACTAATATAATCTATTGTTTTTTAGACCAAAAATATAAATTACAATCATATATAAGTTGAAGCAGAAAACATAAATATAAAATGATTTAGCGTCACTACTATGTTCAATTTTTTTTTTGTTAGGTAACTACATTATCAAAGTGCATGTAGTCCTATATATTTTCATTTTCTCTAACCGATTGCATGTTTCTTCTTGAATAAAATCATTCATAGATGGAGTCCATAGACCGCAAACACAACATGGGGACTGCCGAGGATTTGTTCTTAGAAAAGCCCTGCTTTACTGCGGAAGAGGATATGGCGACCTATACTGGATCAATGATGTTTGCATCAGCTGGGGTATTATTATTTTCTAATCATGGTGCCTCGACTAAACTTTGGCGTCACTTGCATCAAAATAATCAGTGAAACTGACTACCCAATGCATAAAGTCGATTCAAGAAAGCTTAGTTCTCTTCTTCATAAAACACCTGATGAAAGAGGAGTTGGTCCTCAAGGGGATCTGGTGAAGGTACGAAAAGAAAATGAAGTATGTACATGCAAGACCCAGCAGATGTATTGTCCTACATACATACACAATGGAAATCAGAAGGTGAAAAAGAGTGATCAACTGGTCGCAGAAACATGTATGCTTACGTTATTTTTCATCTTCTGCATGTGCTCTATGCTAGAAATAATTAAAGCTTACAACTGCAGCTTAACCTCTGTTTATATTTTCATCACTTCTTCCGCTTTGTATGTGTGTGATCCTGTCGGGCAATGGTTTGTGGAGTAGATGACAATAGAATATGATTCAAGGAAGCTTATTTGAAGTGTGTCCGATAATTAATCGAAGTTCACTAATATTTATTCACAACGTAAATATTAAGCAACCATCTACTTTTTATTCTCGCTAAGCAAAATTTTAAAAAAATTATGTCAAAAAATTTATAATCAATTTTCATCTGGAGCCAAATAACTAACTATGAAATAAAACCAGATTTTTCATCGACAATATTGACTATAAGTTGTTCCAAATTTTACATGTCACTTACACTAATATAACAAATATAATAAATTAACAATCTAGACATTTAGAAATGAATTGGAATATTTTTTCTGTAAATGACTCAAAACTGGCAGAAAATACCATATGAAAAATTTATTTGATGTATGGTATATCTAGCTAGCCGCGCAAATGCGCGGGCCACCCTATTACTAATAAACGAAAAACATGCGGCACGCAGGCCAAAGATGGCAATCATGTGGTTTCCAACCATCATACAACATATTGAATAAAATTAAAGGACTACACCACATCACATGTCCTGCAAAAACAAGTTAGACGCCTCTAACGTTTATGTTTGCACTTTTACGAGGCTTTAGGATTTACCGAGTAAAACCGTCACTGTCTACGCATAGAACCAAGCATGATTATTCATGTTGCTAGATTGACATTGCGGGGTGATTCAGATCCCAACATTATGAAAACATTACGAAACCCAATCTAGACGATCGCTCTGAGCGCGTGACCCCCGTGTTGATCTAGTCCACATGCCCCTTCCACCATCGAATCAACGGGACCAACTATAGATAGACCCGGAGCTACTGAAGCACTTCGTTGGCGCCGACAAGCATAGTAGGAGCAGCCGGAAGGTCTGCGGATTGACAGAAGTCCGTAAAATCAAACTATGCCGTCGGAAACAATTCTCAATAGTTTATTGGGAAGCAAACGTAAATAATCTAAATGTAAAAAAAGCTCAATGATATACCCACACAAAC
Organism: Poa pratensis; assembly: GCA_947311845.1. Lineage (NCBI taxonomy): Eukaryota > Viridiplantae > Streptophyta > Magnoliopsida > Poales > Poaceae > Poa > Poa pratensis. The sequence continues at coordinate 24,162,617 of CAMZMU010000047.1, forward strand.
TTGTGTAGTGCCCGCACCGACTTAGGTGCTCTAGTATGTACCTATACCTACTCATAGATCGCTCTGATACCACTATTAGGTTACGTAGCAGAATTAATTTTTTTGACCTACGTAACAACCAGGAACAACTATGAAGGTACAAGCAAGATTAGTACTGTTTCGTTACCGACACGAAAATGCGGAACGGGTGTCGATGGCGATGTCGCTGAAGCCTGAAGAAGAATCTCACGTCCACGCCGGGAGGTGAGATTGTTGCCGATCCCACGTACAGCCTTCTGGATCCAGCAGAGTGAGGGTCAAGCGTCTATGACACTTCACCCCTCCGAGAGCTCGTAGACGTACGTCCGTCAGAGTCCAGCAGTGCTTCGTCGTGTCAGAGTTAAGAGCTACTGGTGTACGTGAGGTGGAGAGAACCCCAACACATGGGGGAGAGAGAATAGATCCTCCAAACGTGGGAGAGCCTCTAAATCGTCCTCTAAATTGTATCTCCAAATAGAGAGGGGGTGGGGTTTATATAGGTGGCCCAAGGGGTGGAGGGACTTGGGGAAGGGGTAGAACCCCAACCCCAATCCGCCGGCCATGGGGGGAGTTGGAGTCCAACTCCAACTCGCCCCCCCCCCCTTCTTGCGCCGCCCGGGTAGGGCCCGCCTGCCGCACCGACCTAGGTGGTGGGGCCCACCTAGGCCGACGGCCCTTGGCTTCCTTCGCCCCGGTCGCCTCCTCCCATGGGCCGCGAGGGCCCACTAGGGTTCGGCCAAGGGGGGAAGTCCCCCGCCCCATGCGGATTCGGCCTACCACCACTTGGTGGTGGTGCGGCTTGGCAGCCTACTTTTATTGGCTTTGCTTTCAAATAATTTTCCCTTTTATTCATTAATAATATAAATTAATATTTAATCAATTAATATTTTGTCTAATTAATTCCCAGAATTAATTACTTATAATATAAACATATTTACATGATCCGGGACACCCAGTGTGCGCCGACAAAATATACTGGATAATTATTACCTCCTATATAACCCTCGGAATAAATCTGATACCTCTCAATATTCCTTCGATCAATTCTCTGAATATAATTCTATCACTCCGAAACCATCCAGGTGATACTCTCTATCTACTCCGGACCTCCTACGTACACTTGACCCCTACAGGTTCAGTAACGGGTAGCAATGATTGGAAGTGCCTATCCAATCACCGGTCAGGGTCAGAACCATGGACGATCTGAATGACTGCTATCGTTAATGAAGACACTCTGTTGAACCTGTTGACTAACAAGTATATTTCCATTACTTCGCGATACTCATCAATCACCAGAGGCGAGATATATGACAATACCATGAATGAGACCTTTCATTCGCTATGTCACTTTATCCTCGTTACCGGTGAGATGCCATTACTCTTTTCCCATGTTCCAGTATCCCCATGGTATAACAATACCATGACCTTTGTCTGCGCAGACTTGTCTATGGATACCTTCCCACTAGAGTGGATCCAGGATGTATCTCTCCATAAACCAAAGGAGCAATTCTCAGTCTTGAACTACTATGGTTAAATGCATATCTTCAAGACTACCCAGCGACAACCGTTATGGCCACCCAGTGACGGCTGTGGCATTTGACTGTGCCAAAGCAATCTCTCTAATATACACAACCATAAATTCTCATGGTCTAAGGAATAAACAAGTAGATCAATCTTAGACTATACCATATACACCAAAACCTTGATCTCGTAGTATATCTTATTTTGGGTCTTCCCAGTCATATTGTTGACAGAACAATATGCTCTCATCAATAATGACACACACTTGTGTCCATGACCAGAAAGCAAGGTCATCCAGTATTAACGAGTTTGTCTAAGAAACATGACAAAGGGTAAAGGGTTTGATTATGTTTCTACACGTGCGTATGTGCTTCCCTATAAATCTCACATTTATAGACATAGCAGTTATAGCATAAAAACATAATACATTAATCATGAAACAGATGTATATTTATTGTCTCTCGGGCATACAGCCAACATGTCCTCTGTACGTTAGTTTTGGTGGACGTAGCAAAGATAAACTTCGCTCTTTAGTTAGTAGTGTAGATACAAGCTAATTCGAGAGAGTATGACCATGACTGCGATCAACTCTTAGCAGTCACGTTCACAATAAATAGTTCCTGCTGAACAGGGAAAACAACATACATTAATTTTCCAAGAAATATGTACACAAAATATTTTAATGCTAAAAAACTGAGATGGCTATTTAATGTAAAATATATGTGAAATTTATTCTCGACACCTTTTTGTTACATGCATTATACAATCAATTATAGAGAAAGATGTGTTGATTCCACTGTCAACCATTATTGTAGACTCTGGGTGACTCCGGAAGTAAAAATCCCGACATTAACCACCCTCCATCTTGGCCTCCTCCTCCCTCGCCGCCGCCAGTTGTCGCCGCCGGGCCTAGCCCGCGCGGTTGACGGTGGCGGCGAGGCCCCTCCTCATGCTTGTGCGGCTGGTGGTGGACGGGTCTGCCTTGCTCGAGCACAGGCCGACGAGGCTATGGAGGCGATTCTTGCTGGCGACGGCTCCTCGACCTGCAGACTCTTCCTTCCGAGTTGGTTATGCGTGGGGAAGGGCGGGTTATGAGGCGATGAACATGGGGTCTATCTAACCCACCGCCTCCTGATCTGGTATCGCCAGCAGCCGGGGTGCCTGCAGGCCGCAGATCTCATCGGAGGGACTGCCTCCGATCGTGGAAAATATTGGCCGCCCTAGGGTTTTTGGGAGAAGATGAATATAGGCGAAGAGGCGGCGCCAGGGTGGCCAGGAGGCCTGGGGACATGGCCCCACCCTAGGCCGCGCCGGGAGGTCACCTCCTCCACCAGGTGGGCCCTTCCGGCTCTCCTTTGGACTCCGTCTGGTTTCGTGAAAAAAATGCCTCCAGTGAATTTTCAGGTCTTTTCGTGAATATTTTCTTAATAACTTTTCTGAAATAAAAAAGACGGCAGAAAATAGGAATTAGCACTGGGCATCTTGTTAATAGGTTAGTTCAGGAAAATGCCCTAAAATAAGATAAAACTACAGTAAAAACATGTAGCAATGGTATAAGACAAGAATGGAACAATCAAAAATTATAGATACGTTTGAGACGTATCAGACACCAGCATATAGGGCTACTGCTGAGCATGACATGGCTTGGCTCCAGGTTAGATTCCTCAAGATAACAGATATTACCCTACTACCTTTGTTGGCAGTATGGTTGGTAGAACTCTGTAGGTGGACATACACAATATGAACCATGTGGAATATATAAGAATGCTGATTGGAAACTTGGACGAATATTTGGTGCCCTGTGTGGTAACAAATGTCAATATTGGCAACAATTTTTATGATATTGAGTTCACAAGGAAAATCCCAAAAGGAAAGCAAGGAAAAAACGATGTGGTGAGCAATGAGTTGACAAGGACTATTGAGGATAGATCTTATGATGTGGGTCCACAGCAGCAAACTCCAAAGAGGCCAAGATCTGACAACAACACTAATGCCTGGAATTGGGAGGCACCGGGGGAGCAATCAGTGAGCAGCGACGATCATTTGTAGCAAAGGCTAGGCTAGACTACCAGAGAAATAAGAAGAATGAAGATAGGTTGATCTTTCCCTGGAATGATCTGCTTTACTTCTTCCTCCTCGCAAAAGCCGGGAAGTCGACTCGGGAATTCCTGTGTAGCGACAACAATGGTGACCACCTATTGAGACATGTAGAAGTAGGGTTTTACGCTTCCGAGCGGCCTGAACCTGGGTAGATCGACGTATCCGTCTTCTTCTTGTTGTGTCGTGCTCGTGTGCGTTGCTCACCCCCAGAAGTCGAACAGAACCTTCTAGCGCCCCTTTGTTGAATCTACAAAGGGGACACCTCGTATTCCCGATGTTCGTGATCTAGGACACGGCAACGATGACACAAATACCTGAGGGGTGATGCACCACTAATTCAACGGAGATTAGTTGTTGGTGTTGCACCACATTGTCATCATCATGTGAGGGGTTTTGTATACCACCTCGCAAAATATATAGACGTAGCATCAAATTCTAGTTAATTAAGTGGATATAGGTCAGTGGATCACACAAAACACATCAGAGGCAACACCATAATCGTTGGCTGCCCAATCATGGTGCTTGCGAAGGAAGGAAAGCAAACCACTGTTCCCTCAAAGGCGGGGTCATCGCAAGGTAGCTGATACCTTCCTCTTCGTTATCCATGAGGTAGTTTAGAGCGTGCTGCAGTGCCTCAAGCCTGATAGCACTGTGTGGAACACGATTATTGCTGAAGACGATTTTCATCTGATTATAGTTCACGATTCACTTGTTGCTGAAACTATCACCGTTGGGGTTATTCTGAAATGTAAGCAGAGTTATTCTTGGGACACACAAAATAGTGAATGAATTGAACCAATGAAACTATCGAAGCATACTGCGAGATGAATTAGGAACGCATCCTCCTCCATGAAAAAATAAGTGCTCGCCTCCCACCATTATACTCCTTTGACATGTGAGTCTGCGAAGTTTCTGCCACCTATTTCTCCATTTCGTGAGCTGGTTGTCACATGTTTTTATTTAAGCGTGAGACGTGAGATGCAGCCGAAGCATAGCTCGGCCGTTGCTACATACACGTAAAGTATATGAGTTCAACTTAGTGGGAATTGTTTTGGCGGTGTTGTTGAAAACCCAAATACATCTTAGGACTTGGAGACATCAGAATTCATGACTGCCATCGCCTAGCTAAGCTGTCTTGACATGAAATAACAACGCCATTTTTGTGAAAAGGGAAGGCTTCATTACTACTCAATTATAATGTTAATTAAAATCTTCAAGAAAAGGCCAATGTATAAACGGAAGAGGGTGATCGAAATCAAACAGATGTTCCTGTCGGACCAGTGGAAACTAGGGTACCACGACCCATGTGCCGTTGGCCCAGAAGACTACGCGTGGAAGACCAAGTCAACTCAACAGTCAACAGAGCACAACACACTCCGCGAGGCCTCATGAAGGCTCGCACCTCCGAGGCGCGCCGCCTCGGGAGGACACGCTGCTGCAACCAAGTCTGCCCAAGGGACGGCCTCGCGAGGGAAGCATGGCCATCAGGCCTCGTGCGAGATAGGACAAGACACTGCACAACCGTGACCCGCGCCAGGGGCCATGTGCAACTGCGTCTCCCCCAGAGTGACGCGCGCGCCTGCGCCTCTACGCAGAGTGTGCCGGCCAAAGCTTTCCACTTTGGTGATTAAAGGATGTCGACCATCCACGGCAGGCAAAGCGAAGCCCAAGACTTTCCTCTTTGGTGCAAGACAGCCGGACCAGCGCTACACGCCACCGCGAGCGTCACCGGCAACTTCACCGACAAGTACTTGCGACTGCACCATGGACGGTGGCTTTATCTGTGCTAGGGCAGTACGCCGGTACCCTCTTTTGGTAATAAGCACAGTCCGACTGAAGAATGATCGGGTCATGTGACCACTACACATTCAACCAACGAATTATGACATAGGAATACAATACTTGGCTTTATGTTTATGTCGTGTCCAAGATCACGAACATCGGAGGTTGAGAGACTCCCTTTTAGAGATTCGGCGAGGGGCGCGAAGTGGATCGAAGCGAGCATACGACGGATGCAGGAAACAGAACACGCAAGCAGTTTACCCAGGTTCAGGCTGCTCGGAAGCATAACACCCTACTCCTGCATGTCTGGATATATGGTGGTGATATGCGTATCCGAGATACAAAGATGTGTTCCCGGGCACTCTCTCGACGACCAACCCTCTTGATCTGATCCACCTAACCAGCTTATGATCTGATTCCCCTTTCCCCCTGACCTGGTCCTCCTTTTATATGACTAAGGGGATACCACAAAGGTCCGTAGGGAAGTCTGTCTCCTATCACGTGGGTGACGCGGGCCACTGACATCTTTTTCCTGGATGTCCTTCCTTACCCAATCATACGCCTTTTCCTTCCTCCTTAGTTGTCACCGTCCGCAAAGCTACCATGACTTCTGAGTATCATCCTTCCCGGACCATCTTTCCTTGACCTTGGTAGTACCTCGTTCACGGGGCGACCGCCGCTTTGGACTCATTCTTCGTGTCCATGGCGGGCTGCGGTGCACACGAGGAGGATCATGGGAACCCCATGTTTCTGGGATGCGATAGTAGCCCCCGGGCTCGACCTCGACCAAACCGCGGTCGGGGTTGTGCCCCCACTTGGCGCGTGACCGCAGCGCCATGTGTCGGAGGCCTCCCTCTGACTTAGGATAGAGAGAGGGGGGTTTTTCCCCACCCTGTCTTGGATCTCCTCATTGCTTCTGGTCTTCTTGTCTTCCAAACCTTCCACTGAAGAACTCCGACGTGCTGCGAAATCTTTGACCTCGACCCGGCAATGACTTCTTCTTCACCGATTCGGCAGAGTGGTGGCGGTGATAGATCTGGGGCAATCCCCTCTCCTGCCCTGATTCGTTCCCAGGTCCTGATTCCCAACGAATCGGCCACAGATGCGATCTGTGATGAAGCTCGCCGCTTTGTAGCTTCTGGCCACAATGAATCTGGGGAGACAACTCTTCTCCCCCAGGGCAGCTCGTAGATTTGGGGATTAAATATTCCCATCTTTACCAAGTTCTAGGCGGCGGGTTTGGTGCCGCCGTTTTCAGATTTCTTCATGGCCATACTGGAGGCCTATGAGCTTCGTCTTCTGCACCTGCATCCGAGCGCCGTCATGACCTTGGCCATCTTCGCTTACTCCTGCGAGTGCTTCATCGGAATTTCCCCTTCGGTGGCTCTGTTTCGGCATTTCTTCACCCCTGCATCAGTCCTGCGCCTGAGATTTCTGGCTATGTGACTTTCGAGTTCCGCAGTGGCGCCCCCGTTGGGTTCCCCAGGCTCCGATTGAAGAGGGACTGGGGGGAATGGCGCCAGAATTGGTGTTACGTCAGGGTGCCCACCTTCCATCCGTGCCTTGAGATCCCGGATAATCGCCCGCGCTCCCTGCCCAGCTTCACGGAGCTGAGTCCCGTGATGGGGACTTCGAGCTCGTCCTGGTTCGAATTCAGGTGTTCCGTCTGAGGGGACTGACTGGGCCGGATGTCTTGTCCCATTTCCTTCGCCTCAGGATTTCTCTGCCGCAGAGGAGGTCTCGAATGATGTGGGATTACCGGACAGTTGCCACATATCCGATTCGACTTTCTCCCGAGAGCTTGTCTGAAGATGAAGTCTTGGCCAGAATCTTCGATCTTTCTAGTGTTCATGTCTCTGCTTGTCCCGCGAACGTGGTGCCAATCTTCGCAGAAGAGCATCGGGGTGCCCTACTGTAACATCCCAAATTTGTAACCCAGCTTTATTAGCCAAAAAATTGTGGGCCAACAAAAACTTTTGTTATTTTATGTGTGTTGTTTGAACTTGGTTGTTTGAAGTTTTGCTTGCTATAAATAAAAACTTGAAAAAGAAAAGAAATAAACAAATGTTAGAAACAATAAAAATAATGTGACAAGTGTCACACTAAATCTTCAAATGAGGATTCAAAATGTTCTTCCAAACAAAAATTCAGTGGAGAGGTTTTGATCTCTCTCATTTCATCCTTACTCCTTTTCCCTCTCTTTCTATTTTAAATTTTATTCTAAATTCTATTTTCAAATTTCCAAATGTTTCTTTAACTTTGGAAAATCATCAAAATCACCAAGCTACACTTCCAAAGTAAATAATCCAGTGGTACCACAAACCTAGGAAAAATATTTGGAAACAAACTATGAAAAGAAATTTTAGAAATTCAAATTTAGGTTTGGTTCGGGAATTTGGTCGAGCACATGGTGATCACCACCATGTTCAACTCTGAACCGAAAATCCAACCCAAAATTGGAGCTCGATTCGTGCAATCAAGCACTCCAGTAGCTCCCACTCCCTCCTCTCACCTCACACACGTGAAGAAGCGCGATGGAAACGAGCCAGTTGACCCGGAGCTTGAGTGCCGCGTGCGCCACGCCGATGCCGCCCATGGCGTACTGCCGCACGGGTCGTTCCCGTGGTGAGCGCAGACGCGACGCAGAGGCGACGCCGCGCCGTGCCCGCCACACCACCCTCTTCCCTCTGCCTCTGATCGACGCGACTCGAGCGCCGCAGAGACCGCTGGCGTGCTCACTGTCCGCGACGCGACGCCACGCACTGCCGCCCGTGATCGCCTGTGGAGGAGGCAGAGGAGACCGCGACGCGACGCCACGCTCTGCTCAACGCGTCTCTCTCTCCCCTCTGCGTCTGCTCGAGGTGACCCAAGCGCCGCAGAGCACCCTCTCCCCCTGGTGTGCCTCGCCGTGCCCCGGCCAGAGCGCGCTGCGCGACGCCACCCCTGCCGAGGTCAGCGAGCAACACCGCCGCATCCTCTCCCCGTTTGCCACCGCACCACGCCGTACCTGCACCGGCTCTGCTCCAATGGCGAGCTCTCCCACTCCCCAGACCCCTCCCTGCACTGCGTCCACGGCGAGCCGAACCTCGCCGATAAAAGGCCACCGCACCCGTGCCTCCACACTCCCTCACACACCTCACTCGCACTCCCCCACACACCCCGTGCACCGCCAGGAGGGCGGAGCCGCTGCCTCGCAGCCTCTGCTGCCCCGGAGCTTCCTCGAAGTTCGCCGGAGCAGAAGGGTGAATGTCGATCACGGCCGGGCCGTGATGCTTCCCCTTTCTCCCTTCTTTGGCCTGCATGCTCTTCACCATGATCACCGCACTCAACCGCCGTTTTCCCCTTGTTTCGTGCACAGACGAGTCGAGGAGGACCCGCCGGAGTTGACGCACGGCCGCGGAGGAGGAGAACTTCACCGACGTCGTTGCAGCCTTCCCCAGCACGCACAAGTTCGCCCCCGAGCCTTCCCGTACCCTCCGCCGTCGAACGCCATCCTCTGCCTCGTCCCTAGGACACCCAGGTACACCCCCTGGCCACCCTCGCCGTCGCCGGAGCTCCGGCGCCGCCGCGGGTAACGTGTTGATCATCGCGGGCTCTGTGAGCCGTTGGATCTAGATCCAACGGCCACATACCGTTTCATTTCCAGTTAGGCTGACAGGGTTGGCCCCACCTGTCATAAGTTTAAACATTATCCACACGCGGGAATTATTCACTGAGTCACTGACTAGTAGGCCCCACATGTCAGGATTATCAACATTATCCAGAGAGAGGAATTTCCTAATTCTTTTTCTCTGGAATTTCAGTACTGGACCTAGTTTATAAATTCAATATCTCGAGTTTTAAGAATCCAAATAAATCAAACTCAAATGTTCTGAAAAGATTATAAAATTCTTTAACTCACCAAAGTGGTCTCATCTCATTTAAATAAATAATAAAAGTGTATTAATAAAAATGCTCCATAAGGTTTAAAACACCAAACCATTTGTTTCTGGAGTTATATTAGTCCAAATAACTTGAAACCAATTTTGGTAGCTTTGTATTAGGATCCCTTAGCTCCCCAAATTTTGGTAGAATTAATTGAGCAGTGTAAAATCCTTAGCCTTTGGTTGAACTTCAGTAAACCCTTCTGCACTAAACCAATTAGTGTGAATTAATAGTAGGTCCAATTAAACTAAACCCAATTTTGTTAGGTCACATACAACCAAGGTTAGTTATCCCTAAAAGGATTTAATTTTTGGAGCAACCTAATTTGTTTGGTAGCTAAAACTTGATTAAAAACCTTCTGAACTAAAACAAATGTGTAGGGAGTTTGATAACTCCAAATGACCTCAATCCAATTGGGTGGTCTTCTACACATCAGTAGCTATCCATAGAAATTTAGTTTAAATTTTTGTGACCAACATAGAATAAATGGTGAATTGTTTGGTGTACAACTAGTTTCTGCCTTAGTTTAAAAAGAATTAAATAAAGTTTAATTCAATTAAATTGAAACCACCTTGTGTTGTTTGGTGTACGCAGTAGATATTTATAGTATTTGTGCTTGTATTGTTGTGGTGATGTTTTGAGTTAGAGTAGTGATTGTTGGTTTGCTTGCTTAAACGTTTAGACGATACCGCCGACGGTTTCATCGAGGAAGGAGGTTTCGTTGAACTCGAAGATCCGGACCAGTACCACTTTGTGGAACAAGGCAAGCTACTTCACTGAGCTTGCATTTATATACCTCTACTTTAGTCTCAAGGGTTATTCAAAAGTATCGATGATTTTGGAAAAAAAACCCTTTTCAAAACATGAAAACTATTTTGCCACCCTATGTAGAAGTATTAGGTAGTCATTTAAAACTATAGGATGGGAAAACAATGTTTATCCAAAACCCCTTTGAAAGTAATTGATTGAAGGTGAAATGCCGAGATGTCGGTGATGAAGTGGAGAAATGGAGAATGGTGATGGTTATGAAAATGCACATTGTGTCCTTGTACTTACATCCCCAGCCGAAAATCTGTGCGACCACATTTACCCACATATGGGCAAGGGCGTAGTCATATAATTTGCTCGTGTTAGTACTGGATGCCTCAATAACGAGGATAACCTCGTTCCATGAGGGGATGGTCTGAGGACCTACCCCCTGACCCGGGTCCTCTAAAGAGAAGAACGCCTAAGGGCACGCCTAAGGGCTGTATGATTGAATTGGAGATAGAGGATTTGTAGGGCCATTAAAATTCGCCGGGCAGAACTACGAGTCCTCACACTTAGTTTCGAGGATTTAAGTGTCGATGGAATGTCGTAGCGGCAGGGTCCTATACTAGCATGAGCAAAGGACAGGCTACGGCCGGAAACTCAACTTCGCATACCCCTGGTATGGCGGGACGTGGCTGACACGATGAGTGACCGGATGGGTGTGGGAAAAGCGTGCTACCTCTGCAGAGGGTAAAAACTATTCGAATAGCCGAGTCCTCGGATATGGACAGTTGGGAAGAACTACTAAGGCCATGTGCAAGTTTTGAGTCAAGTTTTGGAAAGTGTGGGAAGTGAAGATGTTGTTTCTTACCTGTACCAATGAGTTGGTACGAGGCTATTTTGTGGCTTGGCACCATGTTTGAGACATGGTCGGAAAAGGAGAAGTTTGGAGAAGTAACTAAAAGGGGCGATTTCTTAAAGAATAGTTATAAACTTATTCTTATCCTTTTCAGTAGAATTTTAGAGATGTTTTAAAAATTAAGTAAAAGTTTTAAGAAACTAGTGCTTACTCAAGTAGGGGTAGTTTGCGAGTACAATCAAATGTACTCATATTGGTTTCGTCCCTGGCTATTGTCTTAGCCAGATTCGAGGAGCCCTACGTTGAAGGAGAGTTCGGCGACGTCTATGCGAACTAGGATCTTCACAAGTCAGCTGCCTGTCGGGTGTTGTTAGGATGGATTGGCTCTACTACCGTAGTTTCCGCTGAATAAAGATGCTTGGCCCTTGAAGGCACTTATGTATAATTAGGCCGTATGGCCCTGCTTGTAAGACTTTAAAATCGGTATTGTATGGGTGTAAACTGTGGTATTCAGTTCAGATTATGTGCAACGACAGACTGATCATGGGATCGTTGTGGTAAGCATAATCGGGTATTTCGGACAGCTAGTCCGGGGTCCCCACAGAGCTGGTATCAGAGCCATCCTGACTTTAGGAGACCTTAGTTAACATGGGCGTTAGCTAGGAGTTACAGAAGTTAATTTTTAAAACAAAGGAGTGAAGTATTTTCGAAAATTTCTTATCTCCCCAACCTTCCCATTTATTTAAAAACCTTACACTCATTAAGAGTCATCTTTTCTTGAACCCTTAAAATTTTGCACACTTGTCCCTCCATTAAGTTTACATTATGTACTCATGGCCCTTAACTAACTTAAAATTTTGCTTAAACCTGTAGATGGCACCCAACGTCACCGAGTTCGTCCAAGTTAGGAAGGATGGCCTGCTGATGTTCGAGCAGGACTTGTACGAGTTGAGCCAGACTTTGGGACGCCCTGTTCCAGAGTTTGAGGGAACTCAGGTCGATTCCCTCGGTGATGGGAACCTGGCCTGGCTCATCAAGTCGTCCGTCCGAGGCAGGATTCAGCCTCCCCGCTCCAGGGACTTGGTCTACACCACGATGGACACTACTTGGGTTGACGGTCTGGCCCGAGTTATGCAGAGGCTGCTAGCCCGCCTTTGTGAGGAGCACAAGGACGAGCTGGTTGGCACTCGTTTCCAGTACTTCGGGAGACGTGACGATGAGGGAAACCCCACCTACACCGCGCAGCACACTCTCTTCGGCGAGTACATCACCGATATGGAGGTTCTACTTCACGACACCCAGGAGAACCTGCGCGACGCTAGACTCAAGGTCCACTTCCAGCGTAGCTCCCTCGACGATGCCCGAGTCCGTGAGACCCAGCTGAAGTGGGAGAATGACAATCTCCGCCTGAAGCTGGCCCGTCAGAGGAGGACTATCGTCAAGCTCCGCAAGAAGGTAGCGGAGCAGGACGAGATGATAGACGAGATGGAGCAGCAGGCGAACGAGATGGAGGAGGAGGGCGAGGATCTTCGCAAGGAGAACAGTGCCTTCATCAGCGATGATGAGGACTTCCTAGAGGAGGTGGACTACGAGGAGGAGGACGACGAGGAGGAGATAGTCGACGAGGAGGGGGATCCGTCTGAGCCAGTTCTCGAGGAGGAGGATCCGAGGAGCCACCCTACGACTCAGACGTTGAGATCGTCGAGCCTGAGGTTCCACCTCAGTAGTCGAGTGATGAGAGCACTACCTTAGGACTGTGTCGACCCCCCCCCTATGCGAGTAGAGTTTATGTGATGGTTCTATGGAAACCATGTAGTATGTGCATTAGGTGTAGTAGGATGTTGTAAGCTTGATGTGTGAACTCCTTGATGTGATGATTGTGTTGAATAAATGTGATAGTCTTGTTTGACTAGTGTTTCATCAACCACTCCCTTTGTGACTTTATCGTTATCTCCTTAGCCAAAGCCTTGTTGCCTTGCCTCTTATATCGTATCTATTCCAGGATGACGAACACTCGCCACAACCAGCACGCGAATCCACCACCACCACCGGACCCAACCCCTGCCCAACTGCTCGCGATCATCATGGAGGATCGCCAAGCTGCCCGGGAGGAGCGTCAAGCTCATCTCGCCGCCCTGCAGCAACTTGCCGCTGCCCACGCCAACCAGAACAACAATGGTGGCAATGGCAATGGCGACGAGGGTGGAAATCAGCGCTCTACCCTGAGTGACTTCCAGAAGACCACACCGCCTACCTATTCCAAGGGACTTCATCCCCTGGAAGCAGATGACTGGTTACGCACTATCGAGAACGACCTGGAAGTTGCCTCGGTAGGAGAGAATGAGAAGGTCCTGTATGCTACCCACTACCTTGCTGGACCTGCAAGAGCTTGGTGGGAAACTACCAAGACCCTCCAGCAAGCGGGTCATGTCATTACCTGGGAGGAGTTCAAGGACAAATTCCGCAAGAAGTTCATCTCTAGCGGTCTTCTCGAGAGAAAGAAAGACGAGTTCCGTAAGCTAAGGCAGGCAGGCAGAGATGTGGTCGGTTATCTGGATGAGTTTACCGATCTTGCTCGGTATGCTCCTGAAGATACCGACACGGAGAAGAAGAAGATGGAGCGCTTTCTGAACGGACTCCATGATGAGATGCAATGTGCCTTGGTTGTCCATGACTTCCGTGATCTGGAGTCACTAGTGGACAAGGCCATTCAGCTGGAGACCAAGCGCAGATCCATGTTTGAAGGCCGCAAGAGAAGGATGACTATTCAGGAAGGATCCAGCAGCCAGAAAACCCGCACCTTCCAGCCAGCCCCCAAGCCAGTTTACCAACCACCCCCAGCTCCACGTACCAACTATCCCAACCGTCCCAACAACAGCAACCATGTCCCCCGCCCAAACACCAACAACAACTACCGCCCCAATGGCAACAATCGTCCCGGAGGAAACACCCACACCTTTACCCCTACTACCAGCGTTGTCTGCTTTAAATGCGGCAACAAGGGTCACTACTCCCGAGAATGCCCCAATCCCAAGGAAAACGTTCAGCGCCCCAATGCACCAGCACCCACCCCGGGGCAAGGCCGTCATGGAAATGGAAACGGCAAGAATGCTGCACCCCGTGGCAATGCCGCTGTTGCAAGAGGCCGCCTGAACCATATTGATGCTGAGGAAGCCCAGGAAGCGCCAGATGTTGTGCTGGGTACGTTTCTTGTCAACTCAGTACCTGCAACTGTTCTGTTTGATTCTGGTGCTACCCATTCCTTCGTTACCGAAGAGTTTTTCTCTAAAGGAGGTTTGGTAGAAGAGTTCCTACCCAAGCATATGAGTATACAAATCCCTGGCTCTACCCTAGAAACCCGGAGGTTCTGTCCCAATACCCCCATAGAGATCGAAGGAGAAAATTTCCCAGTTAACCTAATCATTCTAGGAACCCAAGGCATAGATGTCATTCTGGGTATGAATTGGTTAGCAAAGTATCATGGTCGTATAGACTGTGCTGAAGAGCAGTATCCCTCACCACAGACCAGGGAACTGAAGTGGAGTATGCCTCACCAGCCAACCAATCCCAACCCAGATGTCATGAAGGCATATCCCGACCAGCTCTAGATGAGATCCGAGTTGTTCATCTATTCAAGGATGTTTTCCCGGAGGAATTGCCTGGTATGCCACCAGACCGGGATATTGAGTTCGTGATTGAACTTATTCCTGGAACAGCCCCTATATCCCAGAGACCCTACCGGATGAACCCAGAAGAACTGGTGGAATTGAAGAAGCAGTTGGCTGATCTGCTCAGCAAAGGTCTGATTCGCCCAAGCGCTTCACCTTGGGGATCACCCATCATCTTCGTGGACAAAAGAGACGGTACCACACGCCTGTGTGTGGATTATCGCAAGCTCAATGACGTAACCATCAAGAACAAGTACCCACTGCCCAAGATCGAGGATCTGTTCGATCAGATGAACGGAGCCCGAGTCTTTTCTAAGATCGATCTTCGGACAGGTTATCACCAGTTGAAGATTCGAGAGTCTGACATTCCCAAGACCGCCTTCACCACCCGATACGGATTGTTTGAATACACCGTTATGTCCTTTGGCTTAACTAATGCCCCTGCTTATTTCATGAATCTCATGAATAAGATCTTCATGGAGTACCTCGACAAGTTCGTGGTTGTCTTCATCGACGATATTCTCATCTATTCCAAGACCGAAGAAGAGCATGCTGAACATCTTCGTCTAGTTTTGGAGACCCTCAGAGAACACCAACTGTATGCCAAGCTTAGCAAGTGTGAGTTTTGGCTTAATGAAGTTGCCTTCCTTGGACACGTGGTGTCTGCAGGAGGAATCTCTGTTGACCCCGAGAAAATCAAAGCCATTCTAGACTGGAAATCACCCACTAGCGTGACTGAAATCCGAAGTTTTCTCGGACTAGCAGGTTATTACCGCAAGTTCGTTGAAGGATTCTCCAGTATAGCCAAACCCATGACCCAGTTGTTGAAGAAGGATAAGAAGTTTGAATGGACCCAGAAGTGTGAAGATAGTTTTCAAGAACTGAAAAAGAGACTAACTTCAGCCCCAATCCTAATCATGCCGGACGTCACCAAGAGTTTCGACGTGTATTGTGATGCTTCACGTCTCGGACTTGGTTGCGTTCTGATGCAAGAAGGAAAAGTTGTGTCGTACCTGTCTCGACAGTTGCGACCGCATGAGGAGAATTACCCAACCCATGACCTGGAGTTAGCAGCTGTGGTTTTTGCTTTGAAAACATGGCGACCCTATCTGGTGGGTCATCGCTGTGAGGTCTATACAGATCACAAAAGCTTGAAGTACATTTTCACTCAGAAGGAGTTGAATCTGAGACAGAGAAGGTGGATGGAATTGATTAAGGACTATGATGTCGGAATTCATTACCATCCCGGAAAAGCCAATGTAGTTGCCGATGCCTTAAGCCGAAAGCCCTGCACCCTGAATGCCCTAATCCAAGCAGAGCAACCAGCCTTGTTTGAGGAGATGGAAGATTTTGGACTTGAGCTGGTTAGCCATGGATATCTTGCCAACCTAGAGTTAGCCCCAACCCTGGATCAAATCAAGGAGGCCCAGAAGGGTCATGAGAGTATCGAGGGGATTAAAAAGAAGATACCCCTTGACAAAGCACCTGGTTTTGCCATAGATGCTGAAGGAGTTCTGAGATTCAAAGGACGCCTATGTGTGCCCGATGATAAGGAACTCAAGGGTCTGATCCTAAAGGAAGCCCACGATACCCCATACTCGATCCACCCTGGTGGAACCAAGATGTACCAAGATCTTCGTGAGAGATTTTGGTGGCATGGAATGAAGCGAGAAATTGGTTCTTTCGTGGCCAAGTGTGATATCTGTCAGCGAGTCAAAGCGGAGCACCAGCGCCCTGCAGGATTGCTCCAACCCCTTAAGACCCCCGAGTGGAAATGGGATGAAATTGGAATGGATTTTATTACCGGACTTCCTAGGTCAAACCGAGGCCATGATTCAATCTGGGTCATAGTTGATCGATTGACCAAGGTTGCCCATTTCATTCCTGTCAACACCACTTATAGAGGAAATCAGCTAGCAGATTTGTATATTTCCAGGATAGTAAGCCTGCACGGAGTGCCTAAGAGGATTGTATCTGACAGAGGCACAGTTCACCTCACGTTTGGAAAGCTCTTCACGAAGCCCTCGGAACCCACTTATCATTCAGCACAGCCTATCATCCCAGACTGGAGGACAGACCGAGCGAGTAAACCAGATTCTGGAAGATATGCTTCGCATGTGTCCTATCCTATGGCTCTAAATGGGAAGATTGCCTTCCGTTTGCAGAGTTTTCCTATAACAATAGTTATCAGTCCAGTCTGCAAATGGCCCCATTTGAAGCACTTTACGGCAAGAAGTGCCGTACACCTTTGAACTGGTCCGAGCCGGAGAAGGAAAAGTGTTTGGACCAGATACCCTCCGTGAAGCCGAGGAGCAAGTTCAACTTATCCGTGAACGTCTCAAAACTGCCCAATCCCGTCAGAAAAGTTATGCCGATCCCAAGCGTCGTGACGTCACCTTTCAGCCTGGAGATTTTGTCTATCTTCGGGTGACACCACTCAAAGGGATGCAACGTTTCCATGTCAAAGGAAAGTTGGCACCCAGATATATCGGACCTTTCAAGATTCTTGCCCGTCGTGGAGAAGTAGCCTATCAGCTAGAGTTGCCCCCGGAATTGTCGGAATTTCATAATGTCTTCCACATTTCCCTGCTCCGGAAGTGTCTTGAAGTTCCTGACCAGCCCGACGTTTTCAAGAACATTGACCACCACTCCATCGACCTGAACCATGATCTGACTTACCGTGAGAGACCATTCAAAATTCTCGACGAAGATATTCGTCTCACCCGGAGGAACAAGATCAAGTTTTATAAAGT
Organism: Poa pratensis; assembly: GCA_947311845.1. NCBI lineage: Eukaryota > Viridiplantae > Streptophyta > Magnoliopsida > Poales > Poaceae > Poa > Poa pratensis. The sequence goes on from CAMZMU010000047.1 coordinate 24,179,992, forward strand.
CCAGTGGACTAACCACTCTGAAGAGGAAGCCACTTGGGAACGTGAGGACTATCTTAGAAGCGAGTTTCCCAACCTCTTTAGCACCTAAGCCTAGCCAATCTCGGGACGAGATTTATCCTAAGGGGGGAAGGATTGTAACATCCCAAATTTGTAACCCAGCTTTATTAGCCAAAAATTGTGGGCCAACAAAAACTTTTGTTATTTTATGTGTGTTGTTTGAACTTGGTTGTTTGAAGTTTTGCTTGCTATAAATAAAAACTTGAAAAAGAAAAGAAATAAACAAATGTTAGAAACAATAAAAATAATGTGACAAGTGTCACACTAAATCTTCAAATGAGGATTCAAAATGTTCTTCCAAACAAAAATTCAGTGGAGAGGTTTTGATCTCTCTCATTTCATCCTTACTCCTTTTCCCTCTCTTTCTATTTTAAATTTTATTCTAAATTCTATTTTCAAATTTCCAAATGTTTCTTTAACTTTGGAAAATCATCAAAATCACCAAGCTACACTTCCAAAGTAAATAATCCAGTGGTACCACAAACCTAGGAAAAATATTTGGAAACAAACTATGAAAAGAAATTTTAGAAATTCAAATTTAGGTTTGGTTCGGGAATTTGGTCGAGCACATGGTGATCACCACCATGTTCAACTCTGAACCGAAAATCCAACCCAAAATTGGAGCTCGATTCGGTGCAATCAAGCACTCCAGTAGCTCCCACTCCCTCCTCTCACCTCACACACGTGAAGAAGCGCGATGGAAACGAGCCAGTTGACCCGGAGCTTGAGTGCCGCGTGCGCCACGCCGATGCCGCCCATGGCGTACTGCCGCACGGGTCGTTCCCGTGGTGAGCGCAGACGCGACGCAGAGGCGACGCCGCGCCGTGCCCGCCACACCACCCTCTTCCCTCTGCCTCTGATCGACGCGACTCGAGCGCCGCAGAGACCGCTGGCGTGCTCACTGTCCGCGACGCGACGCCACGCACTGCCGCCCGTGATCGCCCTGTGGAGGAGGCAGAGGAGACCGCGACGCGACGCCACGCTCTGCTCAACGCGTCTCTCTCTCCCCTCTGCGTCTGCTCGAGGTGACCCAAGCGCCGCAGAGCACCCTCTCCCCCTGGCGTGTGCCTCGCCGTGCCCCGGCCAGAGCGCGCTGCGCGACGCCACCCCTGCCGAGGTCAGCGAGCAACACCGCCGCATCCTCTCCCCGTTTGCCACCGCACCACGCCGTACCTGCACCGGCTCTGCTCCAATGGCGAGCTCTCCCACTCCCCAGACCCCTCCCTGCACTGCGTCCACGGCGAGCCGAACCTCGCCGATAAAAAGGCCACCGCACCCGTGCCTCCACACTCCCTCACACACCTCACTCGCACTCCCCCACACACCCCGTGCACCGCCAGGAGGGCGGAGCCGCTGCCTCGCAGCCTCTGCTGCCCCGGAGCTTCCTCGAAGTTCGCCGGAGCAGAAGGGTGAATGTCGATCACGGCCGGGCCGTGATGCTTCCCCTTTCTCCCTTCTTTGGCCTGCATGCTCTTCACCATGATCACCGCACTCAACCGCCGCGTTTTCCCCTTGTTTCGTGCACAGACGAGTCGAGGAGGACCCGCCGGAGTTGACGCACGGCCGCGGAGGAGGAGAACTTCACCGACGTCGTTGCAGCCTTCCCCAGCACGCACAAGTTCGCCCCCGAGCCTTCCCGTACCCTCCGCCGTCGAACGCCATCCTCTGCCTCGTCCCTAGGACACCCAGGTACACCCCCTGGCCACCCTCGCCGTCGCCGGAGCTCCGGCGCCGCCGCGGGTAACGTGTTGATCATCGCGGGCTCTGTGAGCCGTTGGATCTAGATCCAACGGCCACATACCGTTTCATTTCCAGTTAGGCTGACAGGGTTGGCCCCACCTGTCATAAGTTTAAACATTATCCACACGCGGGAATTATTCACTGAGTCACTGACTAGTAGGCCCCACATGTCAGGATTATCAACATTATCCAGATGAGAGGAATTTCCTAATTCTTTTTCTCTGGAATTTCAGTACTGGACCTAGTTTATAAATTCAATATCTCGAGTTTTAAGAATCCAAATAAATCAAACTCAAATGTTCTGAAAAGATTATAAAATTCTTTAACTCACCAAAGTGGTCTCATCTCATTTAAATAAATAATAAAAGTGTATTAATAAAAATGCTCCATAAGGTTTAAAACACCAAACCATTTGTTTCTGGAGTTATATTAGTCCAAATAACTTGAAACCAATTTTGGTAGCTTTGTATTAGGATCCCTTAGCTCCCCAAATTTTGGTAGAATTAATTGAGCAGTGTAAAATCCTTAGCCTTTGGTTGAACTTCAGTAAACCCTTCTGCACTAAACCAATTAGTGTGAATTAATAGTAGGTCCAATTAAACTAAACCCAATTTTGTTAGGTCACATACAACCAAGGTTAGTTATCCCTAAAAGGATTTAATTTTTGGAGCAACCTAATTTGTTTGGTAGCTAAAACTTGATTAAAAACCTTCTGAACTAAAACAAATGTGTAGGGAGTTTGATAACTCCAAATGACCTCAATCCAATTGGGTGGTCTTCTACACATCAGTAGCTATCCATAGAAATTTAGTTTAAATTTTTGTGACCAACATAGAATAAATGGTGAATTGTTTGGTGTACAACTAGTTTCTGCCTTAGTTTAAAAAGAATTAAATAAAGTTTAATTCAATTAAATTGAAACCACCTTGTGTTGTTTGGTGTACGCAGTAGATATTTATAGTATTTGTGCTTGTATTGTTGTGGTGATGTTTTGAGTTAGAGTAGTGATTGTTGGTTTGCTTGCTTAACGTTTAGACGATACCGCCGACGGTTTCATCGAGGAAGGAGGTTTCGTTGAACTCGAAGATCCGGACCAGTACCACTTTGTGGAACAAGGCAAGCTACTTCACTGAGCTTGCATTTATATACCTCTACTTTAGTCTCAAGGGTTATTCAAAAGTATCGATGATTTTGGAAAAAAAACCCTTTTCAAAACATGAAAACTATTTTGCCACCCTATGTAGAAGTATTAGGTAGTCATTTAAAACTATAGGATGGGAAAACAATGTTTATCCAAAACCCCTTTGAAAGTAATTGATTGAAGGTGAAATGCCGAGATGTCGGTGATGAAGTGGAGAAATGGAGAATGGTGATGGTTATGAAAATGCACATTGTGTCCTTGTACTTACATCCCCAGCCGAAAATCTGTGCGACCACATTTACCCACATATGGGCAAGGGCGTAGTCATATAATTTGCTCGTGTTAGTACTGGATGCCTCAATAACGAGGATAACCTCGTTCCATGAGGGGATGGTCTGAGGACCTACCCCCTGACCCGGGTCCTCTAAAGAGAAGAACGCCTAAGGGCACGCCTAAGGGTGTATGATTGAATTGGAGATAGAGGATTTGTAGGGCCATTAAAATTCGCCGGGCAGAACTACGAGTCCTCACACTTAGTTTCTAGGATTTAAGTGTCGATGGAAAGTGTCGTAGCGGCAGGGTCCTATACTAGCATGAGCAAAGGACAGGCTACGGCCGGAAACTCAACTTCGCATACCCCTGGTATGGCGGGACGTGGCTGACACGATGAGTGACCGGATGGGTGTGGGAAAAGCGTGCTACCTCTGCAGAGGGTAAAAACTATTCGAATAGCCGAGTCCTCGGATATGGACAGTTGGGAAGAACTACTAAGGCCATGTGCAAGTTTTGAGTCAAGTTTTGAAAAGTGTGGGAAGTGAAGATGTTGTTTCTTACCTGTACCAATGAGTTGGTACGAGGCTATTTTGTGGCTTGGCACCATGTTTGAGACATGGTCGGAAAAGGAGAAGTTTGGAGAAGTAACTAAAAGGGGCGATTTCTTAAAGAATAGTTATAAACTTATTCTTATCCTTTTCAGTAGAATTTTAGAGATGTTTTAAAAATTAAGTAAAAGTTTTAAGAAACTAGTGCTTACTCAAGTAGGGGTAGTTTGCGAGTACAATCAAATGTACTCATATTGGTTTCGTCCCTGGCTATTGTCTTAGCCAGATTCGAGGAGCCCTACGTTGAAGGAGAGTTCGGCGACGTCTATGCGAACTAGGATCTTCACAAGTCAGCTGCCTGTCGGGTGTTGTTAGGATGGATTGGCTCTACTACCGTAGTTTCCGCTGAATAAAGATGCTTGGCCCTTGAAGGCACTTATGTATAATTAGGCCGTATGGCCCTGCTTGTAAGACTTTAAAATCGGTATTGTATGGGTGTAAACTGTGGTATTCAGTTCAGATTATGTGCAACGACAGACTGATCATGGGATCGTTGTGGTAAGCATAATCGGGTATTTCGGACAGCTAGTCCGGGGTCCCCACAGAGCTGGTATCAGAGCCATCCTGACTTTAGGAGACCTTAGTTAACATGGGCGTTAGCTAGGAGTTACAGAAGTTAATTTTTTAAAAACAAAGGAGTGAAGTATTTTCGAAAATTTCTTATCTCCCCAACCTTCCCATTTATTTAAAAACCTTACACTCATTAAGAGTCATCTTTTCTTGAACCCTTAAAAATTTTGCACACTTGTCCCTCCATTAAGTTTACATTATGTACTCATGGCCCTTAACTAACTTAAAATTTTGCTTAAACCTGTAGATGGCACCCAACGTCACCGAGTTCGTCCAAGTTAGGAAGGATGGCCTGCTGATGTTCGAAACAGAGACCTGGAGTTGCAGATTGGAGGGGGAAAACTCCGGCGGGCGCTGCCGTCGTGGTCTCCATCTTCTCCAACGACTTCTCCACCGTCTCCATGATGAAGAGGGAGTAGTCCACCCCTGGACTTTGGGTTTGTGGTGGTAACTTGATCTAATCTCTCTATGTATGATCATTGTTGAAATCCATATGATGTGCCTTGCATAAGTATGGATCTATCTATGTAATTCCTATGGTGGATATTGTGGTATGAGATGATATTTGTTATGCATTTACCGTTGTGTTGGATCTTTTATGACTTGTCATACTTTGGAGATATTCTATGATGCATGTGATGGTTCGATTTATGCATAATGCCTTGTTTATCCATGTCATGAGGTGATTGACACCACCAAGTGTAGATAGATGAGAGAGATGTGGTCATGCACACGAAATATGAATCATTGCACTAGTGTTTAGAATATTGTCCATTATGAAGTATGATGTATGTAGGTACGGGATGGCCGATGTGACAACGGCATATGTATTGAGTGACACAATACAGCCCAACATCCTTTATCTGGGGGTAAAAAGGAAGAAGTATGATGTGGGAGTGACAACAAACCACGCTAGCCTTACGAGGGTGACCTAGCAACACAAATGATTATTTTCTTTCAACTATGTGTTTTAGAACATGTAGCCGTCATAGAAGTTTACCATTCAAGCATGACAATTGTGTGTACTTTTTATCTATAACATGACAATCACCATAGATGGGAGAGATGATTGAGTGAACCCATGAACCCATGTCCATTGTTCCTATAAGAGAAAACATTTGTCTTGTCCTCTTGCATTGAAGAGGATTGGGACACTTTTACATTCTTGTTTTGTTACATTAAACTTCCATCCATTAAATCAACCATCTTGTTCTTTAAACTTGTTTAGCGCATAAGCAACTAAAACTTGTGACACTTTAGTTGTAGGGAATAGATAACTTTTCCTTCTTACTCCTGCGGATCGATACCCTACTTCCACATTGAGAGGTGCTACAGTGATCCCTGCTCTTGGGGGTTATCAAGTACTTTTCTGGCGCCGTTGCCGGGGAGCGTAGCGCTTAAGTTTCTATTCTTGTGTGCACTAAACTTTAGATTTATTTTATCTTGTTTTATATCTTACAATCATCTAAGCTTGGGGAGGTTCCTTTAAACTTGTTTGGTTGAGAGTTTCTCATTAGCTTTACTTTTAGTTATGTATTAGTTTATACTCTCCTTATTTGAAAAACACAAAAAAATTAGTTCATTTGTTATGTTCGTGGAATGTATGAGTCACGTATTTATGCAACCCCCTATGGTTGGATCAATTAATGTTGATAAAAAAAGGTTTATAATGGAAGCATTAAATGTAATTGGCCATGGATTATGTGATAGGTATAATGTATCTTGCTGCATAGATCAATATCCTAAGCATCTTAATTTTCAATGCAAGCTTGAGAGTATGCCTATAATTGCCTCTTACCATAATAATGAAATTATGACCACTGATATGAAGGCAGCCGAGTAATTTACTATTGTAATGGGAATTCTTTGAGATAGTTATGTTTAATATAGATAAAGCTCGTAGCACCAAGACTTGCTACAACACTTGAACAACTCTTGAAACTCTTTTGTAAGAATACCTATATCCTTGAATATTATAACAATCTTGTTGCTATCAAGGAGAGATCTAATGGCTTGCAGGAACAAGAAGAATATAGAGAAGAGGAAAAGGTATTAGAGGATTGCCCATCTCCTTACTCACCATGCTATTTTGATTCTGATTCTGATGATGATCAACACATTCAAAATGATATTATTATTGATAATAGCTTTGAAAGTGATGAGGAATTTGGTTTAGATATTCTATATGATAATGCTTTAGATGATGGTCCTATTTGAGAGCTAGGATCAAACAATAGTGATTTGCTGTCCAGTTTTTGACAGATTCTGTTTTTATTTTGCATTAGTCTCATTACTATGTTTTGTGTGGTTCTTTTGATCAAAGAGCAAAACATAACCTTAGTAACAGTAGTTAATGTTTAGAATCAACTCATTATATGTCTTTGCTGTACCTATGAGGATTTAATTTATGGAGACACTAACCCCTCTAGTCAAGTTTTATGTTGAGTTTTGTGTAAAGAGAATTTTAAGTGAAAGAGTTGAGGGTGATGAACAAAGATCAAGAGAGACAAACACTCAAGCTTGGGGATGCTACCCCTAGACTCACCCAACATATATCAAATAAGGACAAGAATTCAAGCTTGGGGATGCCAAGCCACCTCACTCCAACCATCTTGATATCAAGTAAGAAGCCTAGCTACATGGCTATAAAGAAAGCGCTTTACGGGAGGCAACCCGGTGTTTTTATTCTTGATTTTCTTTGTGTCCTCTTGCTGTAACAAGAGACTTAGTTTTTAATTTTGTTTCTGGAATTTTTAATAAAGTGCCAAGTTTACCCGTTTTGGTTTGAAAAAGTTGCTATTTGTATTCGGAGATTTTATTCCAGCACGAATCTGTGTACGGTATGATTTTTCATTTCTATTCTATAACTCCGAATGAGCTGAAATTTGAACTGTAATTGCAACTTTTCATCCTATGTAAGAGTGATTGTTTTCAGATTTTTTAGACATATTTAAGTAGGGTAGAAAAATACGTTTTGCTGCTGCTGTTTTTCTGGACAGATTATGTCCCATTTTGTTTGATGCATTGTTTGAACTTTTAACTTGAATCTTTTTATCCAATTGAGTTTATAAGTAGGCATACAACATTATACACTTTCTGGACATTCATATGAATTTTTGTTTAAGGATTTTATGTAGCAAGTAATTCATTTGTCCATCACTACTAATGTCACCCCACAGAAAAGAAATGGGAGAAACGGTGTTTTGAAGCTTTTTTCACAGGGATTAGAGGAGATGCACCAAGAGCTATACAAGGATGGTGAAGACCATAAGCTTGGGGATGTGAAGACAACCCCACTGGACCAACACACTCTCGGTTTGCACGCGTCTAACTTCTGTTTTTCGATCAATGCACTTTATCGCATAAACTTGGAGCGTCTTTTATTTGCTTTTATTTCGGTTTGATTTTTGTTTGTCTTGAGACCATCACTATCATTTATATATGAGAGAGCTACTAGAAATTTGGATTGAATTAAGTTGGATGCTATTAAAAAGATTGGGAAAGGGATGTTTGAGTTGATTCAAAAAGATACATATAGTTGCATGATTCATATGCTTTTAATGAATATTAATTTGCAAGTGTTTTATCAAGAGCTATCTTTTATTCATGTTTTGATGCTGAATGTTACTTTACTTTGTTTAACATGGATTGGTTAGTTCAATGGACACTTATGCATGCATTTAGACGGTCAACTTTCTCCCTCTTGCTAGCCCAAAATTCCAACAAGTAAAAACTTGTTTTCCAACCCCTTCAACCAAAGTTTTTCCAGTGAGTCCACCATATCTACCTATTAGCTTTATGCTATTCCGAGTATGTTTATCATGTTATTTTGTATTATCTATACTTCTAAATTAAAATGTTTATGTTATTGACTGTTATGGGAAAAGTTGGTTAAAGAGCTCTCATGAACTTGATGCACACCTTACTTTTATTGCACTTAATAAACATGACCCATTGTGATTAAAATTATGAAGTTGTGAGCTTGACAAGAGTCTTGGTTGGGAGTTAGCTCATATGTGCTGTCGCATGGCAAGCTTTCAACGTGCTCTTTATATTTTATTGATATCATGTACTTTTGTTTATGGATGCTTATCATGGTGCCAAATAAATATGGAAACTTAGTAAGTTTAATGAGTTTGTATAAATGGCTAGAGAGACGCCTGGGCCGCTAATCTAAGCCATGCATCATTCATGGTGGAAATTTACTTACATGCTATGGTGAACCTTCAGTGATGCATCCCACAATAAAAAGCTATACCAATAGTAAACAAAAGGGTGTGGAGATTGTTCATTTTGTTTGTTTGTCTTGTCATTTTGACATGGGCTTGTTCCATGTCCTGGGACAAGAGGTAGCCCAGTTGATGCTCTTGATGACGCTATTATATTACTTACAATGACCTTAACTTGAACTTGCTTTTGTGTCCCAAGTTGAGTAACACCGTGGTGTAGGTACTCGTATTCACGGGGCATGAGACATTCAACCCATACTTTGTCAAGCATACTACTCATATTTGCTTTCACTTTAAACTTTAACCATTCAAGATGCTATGATAGGTGTAATGAGAGCTTGACACCAATGAATACCACATTGCAAACATTAACTTAAGTAGAAGCATTTGGAAGTTAGATGAAACTTATTCATGTTTTACCTCTACTCATTTATATATCTTTCCAAAGTGTCCACCTTTCTATATTCAGATTTACAAGAATACTCTATGACCATTATAGGATGTTTTTTACTTTTTATTATGCATACATTTGGTCCATAGTACTTTCTTCTATGTTACACTTTGTGAATTATCATTGAACATCCTTACATTAAATATTTGATATCAGTTCATAATCTATCTTGTATATTGCTACTCCTTTGAAGAATGAATCATTTGACTCTATGTAGCAATAGTAATCATCTTTGATATCCATTGATAGTGTTAAAATGCAAAGTCCATGTTAGTTTTATCACCTTCATACTCGAGGACGAGTATTGGTTAAGCTTGGGGATGTTGATGCATGTAAAATGCATACATGAACTTTGCATTATATTACTTATATTTCAATCATATTTGCATCATATAAGGGTTATATCATTGTTTTATATTGATTTTGGGAATATTTCATTGTTTCCCTATTTTTCTGGAATTAACCCTACACAGGCAGAAAACCCTATTTTCTATATTTTGATGTTTCAGGGACCCAAACGACGTCCAAATGACCTAATAATTTACGAGCATCAGTTTTTGGATGGAACAAAGCGTGGGAGCGAAGGAAGCGAACAAACGGAAGCCGGAGGGCCAGAAGAGGGTGGCCCACGTGGCCAGATTCCCTGGCCACGTGGGACCCACCATCTGGGGCCTCGTGGCTCCGTTGCCGTCGATCTTTTTTCCCGAGCCTCCGTCTTGACCTAAAAACGACTATAAAAATAGTCCCCGACGCCCTTCGGAAAGGAGCGCCGCCGAAACACAGAAACCACGAAACAGAGACCTGGAGTTGCAGATTGGAGGGGGAAAACTCTGGCGGGCGCTACCGGCATGGTCTCCATCTTCTCCAACGACTTCTCCACTGTCTCCATGATGAAGAGGGAGTAGTCAACCCCTGGACTTAGGGTTTTTGGTGGTAACTTGATCTAATCTCTCTATGTATGATCATTGTTGAAGTTCATATGATCTGCCTTGCATAAGTATGGATCTATCTATGTAATTCCTATGGTGGATATTGTGGTATGAGATGATATTTGTTATGCATTTACCGTTGTGTTGGATCTTTTATGACTTGTCATACTTTGGAGATATTCTATGATGCATGTGATGGTTCGATTTATGCATAATGCCTTGTTTACATGTGATGGTTCGATTTATGCATAATGCCTTGTTTATCCATGTCATGAGGTGATTGACACCACCAAGTGTAGATAGATGAGAGAGATGTGGTCATGCACACGAAATATGAATCATTGCACTAGTGTTTAGAATATTGTCCATTATGAAGTATGATGTATGTAGGTACGGGATGGCCGATGTGACAACGGCATATGTATTGAGTGACACAATACAGCCCAACATCCTTTATCTGGGGTAAAAAGGAAGAAGTATGATGTGGGAGTGACAACAAACCACGCTAGCCTTACGAGGGTGACCTAGCAATACAAATGATTATTTTCTTTCAACTATGTGTTTTAGGACATGTAGCCGTCATAGAAGTTTACCATTCAAGCATGACAATTGTGTGTACTTTTTATCTATAACATGATAATCACCATAGATGGGAGAGAGGATTGAGTGAACCCATGAACCCATGTCCATTGTTCATATAAGAGAAAACCTTTGTCTTGTCCTCTTGCATTGAAGAGGATTGGGACACTTTTACATTCTTGTTTTGTTACATTAAACTTTCATCCATTAAATCAACCATCTCGTTCTTTAAACTTGTTTAGTGCACAATCAACTAAAACTTGTGACACTTTAGTTGTAGGGAATAGATAACTTTTCCTTCTTACTCCTGCGGATCGATACCCTACTTCCACATTGAGAGGTGCTACAGTGATCCCCTGCTCTTGGGGGTTATCAGATCCCGCGGCCAGTCAGGGTGATCAGGGCCGCGCTCCCCCAGTTCCCCTATGCTTGCACTCAGGGTGGTCCGCGACTGCATCCCCATTGTTCAGATGTCGGACAGTCCTGTGAGGGAGATGCAGAATTATGATTTTGCCAAGATGTCGTCCGCTGATGGCAGGCCGGCTCGTGCCTTCTGTCAATCTGGGTCTTCAGGTGAGCCATCTGGCCTCAATGTCTTTTCCAGGGTGATCCGAGAGATCCAGGGATTCGAGACTGAGCACTCTGCTAGGATCCAGATGCTCGCTTCCCGTGAACACGAGCTAGGAGTCCAGAGGGCCAGAGAGCGCCTTGACCTTTTCCAGAGGGAGGAGATGGTTCAGGCCCGTGAAGCGGATCTGAATCGCAGGGAAGATGAGCTCCGTGCTGAGAGGGATGCAGCCGCTGCTTCTCAATCGACGGCTAACATTGACAGGTTGTCCTCTGTCATCACGTCCCAAGAGGCCACCATCGTTTCCCTTTGCGCCGAGGTGGAAGCCACGAAATCCTCCAAGTCCCTCATAGAAGCAGAGATGGGTCAGCTGTCCACCCGAGTTAGCAGTTACCAGGCTTTGGCGATAGAGAGTGCTCAGCGAAATGCCGCCCTGGAGGTCGAACTGAGGGTTCAGAGAGCCATGACAACTGATCTGGAGGAACGTTTGAAGGCGAGCATGACAGAACTGGGAGCTGCTAAGAGGTTAGCCCGATCTTTGGAGGCGGAGCGCGATTCCAGGCCTGGCCAGCTGGATGTTGCCTTCAGCAGGGTCTCAGAGCTGGAAGGTCAGTTAGCTTCTAGATCGACCGACAATGACGCTCTTGCCTCTACTCTTCAAGAATCTCAGAGACTGGACGACGAATGGCTGGCCAGAGTCCATGCTGCCCTCGCTGGAGCTAGAGATGGTCCTCATGCCCTTGGGGTTCCTCGACCTGATGAACAATCTTCTTCCCGGGCATTGTCCCGCGAAGCTGTGGTTGGTGCCGTCGAGAGTTTCAGCGCCAATCTTCTTGAGGTGAAGAGGATCCAGAGCTCGTCGCTCCATACTGAAGTCCTTGTCGGCGTCTGGTCGGCCCTGTCTGATGCCCTTTCCGCGATTCACTTCCATAACCTTGGGGCCAATCTCAATGTGGCTCTCACTGGGATAAACTCCGATGCAGCAAGATCGGTGATGCATGTAAAATGCATACATGAACTTTGCATTATTTTTACTTATATTCCAGTCATATTTGCATCATATAAGGGTTATATCACTGTTTTATAATGATTTTGGGAATATTTGATATGTTTCCTGTTTTTTATGGAATTAACCCTGCGCAGGCAGAAAACCCTATTTCTATATTTTAATGTTTCAGGGACCCAAACGACGTCCAAATGACCTGTAAATTTACGAGCATCATTTTTTGGAAGGAACAAAGCGTGGGAGCGAAGGAAGCAAACAAGCGGAGGCCCGAGGGCCAAGATAGGTGGGCCCACGCGGCCCATGTACCTGGCCGCGTGGGGCCCCTCCTTTTGGGCCTCGGAGCTCCGCTGCCATCGATCTTTCCTCCACCGACTCCGTTTTGACCTAAAAACGCCTATAAAAATAGTCTCCCGACGTTCTCTGGAAGGAGCGCCGCAGAAACACAGAAATACCGAAACAGAGACCTGGAGCTGCAGATTGGAGGGGGAAAACTCCGGCGGGGCGCTGCCGGCGTGGTCTCCATCTTCTCCAACGACTTCTCCACCGTCTCCATGATGAAGAGGGAGTAGTCCACCTCTGGACTATGGGTTTGTGGAAGTAACTTATGTATCTCTCTCTCTCGAGCTTCACTAATTAGTACTGTATGAGCTGCTGAACATGATTATGGTCATCTATGTAATACCTTTGTGGTGGATCTTTTTATGAGTTAATATATGTTTGAGATTGCAATGGTTTTGTTTCGGTTATGAAAGTAGATGCATATTATGTACGCCGTTCTTATTTACTTGTTATGATCAAGCATGTTTATGAGAGCGTGTGAGGGAAACGTGTGCATTAGTTGGAGTAACGGGGGGTGGCTAGTGCAGTGAACGTGAGAGAAAGTTCTGCGATCCACTTGGGTGTTTTACCTTACTTTGTTGCCTCACTAGTGATAAAAATAAATACCATGCTACCGGAGATGTGGGTGTGACCATTGCCACTTCCTCCATGACTAGATCTAGCATGTTCTTATTTTAACTTCATGTCATGCTACTTATTGCTATACTCTGAGTTATCTTAATTACTGAGGTGTTATGATTAGTTCGTATCTTGGTGGAGTATGAGAGACTAATAACCAAAAGGTTTCTATGTTAGGACGTGATGCCCATATAATTATAACTTGTCATTAAACTGTTGTGTTGCAATCTCATATGTCAACTCTAGTGTTCCATTGTCTACCACTTTATTAAAGAGAGAGTGCATTTGTGAAACCATGAACCCCGGTCCATTTTTAATCATAATAAACACCTTTCCAACCACTTTTACCACTTTTCCATTTTCTGCCATTTAAAAATCCGAAAATACAAAAACACTTTTACATCTTGCATTCATCATATAAAACCCAAAAATATCATTTATCATTGCTACCACCATCCTTGCATATTTATTTACCCCCATTGCATATTTATTTCTTGTTTGCATTGCATATTATCTTGATATCAATCTCACACCTTGTGCTTGACAACCACTAGGTGAGGTTGAGGACCAAAACATTTACTTTGTTTTGTAGGTAACCAAAAGAAGGATAAGAAAGATAAATCTTCACTACTGATTCCCCGAGAGTTCGATATTAAACCCTCGAGTCACCCTCGTGGGGAAAAACACCTCTTCCACTTACTACACACTCTGCACTTGGAGTCTCAACCTAACCCATTTACTATTCACGTAGGTAACTACGTGAAGGGCCATCAATCGGCAGCTGTTACTGCGGTTTTCGGGATAGTCGACCAGCTCCCTCATCGATACCTTCCAGCTGTTGGCCCAGGAGATCAAGATGACGACTCTTCGTCTGAAGGTGACTCTGGTCATTCCGCTGAAGACCATGATGGCTCGGTTGCGGACTCAGAAGGCTCCGGCTGAAGGAGTAGTTTATCGTTTGTACTTTCTTCGCCTTGTTTTTGAGTACTTTTCCTGCATCACGCGGAAACTTTTGATAGCCAGACAGTTTTAGCGATTAGTTCAGTATGCATGGTCAGACGCGAGAACTCATGTATGCAATGATCGTGCAACGCTACTCATGGTTAATCTTTTCGCAAAAACGAGTTCCTCCATCCCGGGCGAAAGCCCCCAGTGTTCATGCACGGTTAGCATTCGCAAAAACGTTTTCATTAGGTTAACTGTTTCCCCAAGTCAGTACCCGTGGAGGGACGGACCCTTCCCACTTGACATACGTGGCAGAACGGATCAAGACCCACCTCATCTGTGGAGGGACAGACCTTTCCCACTTAACATACGTGGCGGAACGGATCCAGACCCACCTCATCTATGGAGGGACGGACCCTTCCCACTTAACATACATGGCGGAACGGATCCAGACCCACCTCATCTATGGAGGGACGGACCCTTCCCACTTAACATATGTGGCAGAACGGATCCAGACCCACCTCATTTGTGGAGGGACGGACCCTTCCCACTTAACATACGTGGCAGAAGGGATCCAGACCCATCTCATCTGTGGAGGGATGGACCCTTCCACTTAACATATGTGGCGGAACGGATCCAGACCCACCTCATCTATGGAGGGACGGACCCTTCCCACTTAACATACATGCCGGAACGGATCCAGACCCACCTCATCTGTGGACGGACGGACCCTTCCCACTTCCACCGTTCACGGGTGTTACCCCGGATACGAACTGTTCCGGGCATATCCCGCAAACAGGTTTTCATTACCTTTAACGCACACAAAACAACTCGGAACCACCTTCAATACTGAAGATCTACTCTTCCGCTGGACCCAAGCACTGCACAATTTCTGACCCAGAATTTGAACCTGTCCCCTGCCCTAGCTGCTCAAAACCTGCCTACCTCTTGACGCAAGATTTCCCTCGTTGTTCAGGCCGCTTAGGCCTAGGCAGTCTGACCCACTTTCCGTCATACCTTCCCGGGATACGCTACTCCCGGGAACCAGTCCCGCGAAAGGGTCTCGTCGCTCTTCTTTGATCAGACACTTCTCCACCACCTACCATAGCTCTTCTAGGGTGTCCACTGACCGGATCGCCAATTTTTCCTTTACCCTCTGACTACGGACGTTTGCACTGAAGGATGACATTACCTTCGCATCATTGGTTCCCGGGTGCGGTTCGCGGTGGATGTGAACCGATGGATGTAATCCCTCAATCTTTCTCCGGGCCACTGGACCAAGTGGTACAGTCTCTCATAAGTGCAGCTTTGTTCTTGATAGTCCCGGAAAGCTGAGATGAATCGAGATCTGAGACCTATCCACGAACTTATTGATGCATCGGGCAAATCAGCCATCCAAGTTGCAGCACGCCCACTAAGCGTGAACGGGAGGTAATTCATCACCATCAGCTCATTACCTCCGATCAAGTTGATCTCTGCCTCAAGGATTCAAAGGAAATCTTCAGGATCAGTGGTACCCGATACACGCCAACCCGACGGGTACCCACACTAAATGGAGGGGGGTTTGGTGTAGAAAAAAAAACCGTGGGGGTGCTTGGCGGTAAAGATTCATACCTGACGGGTCTAGCGGAGGCGGGTATAGGGGTGCCAAACCTGGACCCGCAAACCCGCAGACCCGTATAAGACATGTAGATCCCACATGTCATTGCCTCACATCCTACTTTTTTTTTGAGAAATTTGCCTCACATCCTACTCCCCACGCATGCACACCAGCCCAGCCCAAAGCCCACTAACGCACGCAGGCCACATGACGCATCCAAAATGCATCTACTTTTCCAAGCACTTTGCCTCATAATTTGCTCCGGAATCTTCCCATATTTGAATAAAACTGCTGAATCTGACGCTGTTCTTAGCAAAGTCTCTTTTCTGGCTATTTCTGCAGGAAATAAAATCGGGGAAAATTACCACGTCAATTTTTATGGAAAAGAAGGACAATGGACAAAAGATGGACACGTGGAAGCGCTCGAGGGCCAAATGGGTGGGTCCCACGCGGCCCCTGTACCTGGCCGCGTGGGCCCTGCCCAAATGGGCCTCGGGCGCCGCCTCGCCTTCGGTCTTCGAAGTACCCCCTCATATATACGAAAACGTGCTTGCCCTAGGAGGAGAGGAGCTTTGGCGAAACACACCGCCGCCACTTTCACGATCTTCGTTTCGGGGACAGATTGATCCAGGATTTCTCCTCCGGTGGAGGGATCCGGAGACCATCTTCACCGCCATCTTCACCGCCTTCATCTCCATCGACCATGAGCTCCCTCTCCATCACCATGTGTGAGTAGTCCGCTGTAGGCGTGTGAGGTGGATGGGGATTGGATGAGATTGATCATGTAATGCTACCCGTTGTTCGGGATTTTAGGGTTTTATCTTGAGGATACTTTTGTATTGTGTTGATGCACTCTTGCTATGTTTAATGCTTGCTACTAGGGCCCGAGTGGCATGATTTCAGTACTGAACTTATATTGCCCCATCATATATTTGAGTTTGGTATCTATCTGCAAAGTGTATCACCTGCTATTATGTTGAACCTGCGAACCCTAAACGTGACATATAGGGAAAACAAGGGGGAGATGTTTTAGTTTGAGGATTCTATGTGTTCATGAAGTGTTAATGCATTATTCCGGTCTATTCGAAAGGGTAGACCTTAATTACCTGTAGTTCCAAGTTGGCCCCGGTGAAATGGGCAGGTTGGACAATAGATGTTGTGCAAATTCTCTTGGTTAGTACGCACAACTAAATATGGAACGCATACCTACATATATCGGAGTTAGAGATAGGTCCCATTGTTATTTGTTTCTTATTATATGATCAATCTCATTCTTGCAACACCCCGCTATCACCTCATGCCTACGTTTTGAATCTCTGAGTTACACTTTCACTTTTCCGGTGAAAACTGGGAAACACTTGTTCACTGCTACTGTTCTGCTTGTTAATTTAATCTTACTATTGCCATCACTATTACTGCTGCAAGTTATTGATATACAGGTGTGGTTGAGAGTGACGCCTCAATTGCCAAGGTCTTATTGATATTCTTGTGTTCCCATCGAGTCGAACTATAAATTTGGGTAATACTTCCCAACGAAGACTTCATCGATCCCCTATACTTGTGGGTATCAAGACGTTTTCTGGCGCCGTTGCCGGGGAACCTAGCTTTATTGGTAAGACAACTTGTTATCATCTATTTGCTGCTTTTGCTTGTTCCTAACCATGGGAAAGGAAAAGATTACTCTGAAGGAAATGAGGCCTTCAACTACTCGCGGAGGTACGGATTTGCCAAGTAGGCCAAACTTTTCACCTAATGTTGCTTCTGTTGTTGCTCCTAAGAAAAGAGGAAAGGTTTTATCTAGTTCACCATTGTCTAAAATGTCTACTAGTAATGAAAATGATTTATTATGTGGTAGCATAGACAAAGAAGTGATACCTGAAACATCTGAGATAACTGAAACACCTGAAAATGTGGAATCTGAGTTAGAAGATAATGAATACTGTGATAATGAATTTGAAACTTCTTCTGAGGAAGAGGAGGCATTTACTATGGCTTTTATGAATTCTGACTTTGATAAATTGGATAAACTTGATAGCTATAAAAATTCTCCTCTTGATGGATATTTTCCTATTATTGAGAAAATGAATGCTCCTGCTATTAAAATTAAAGATAAAGATTATGAGTTTAGTGTTGATCCTGAAATAATTGAACAAGCTGAAAAATATAAGTTTTATGGTAGAGAGGATGAGTTTCCTTTTGAACACATTGCTGTCTTGCATGACTTATCTGTGTTATTTGGTAAAGATGAAATCCATCAACGCTACTATTTCTTAAAGCTGTTTCCTTTTACCTTGGGAGGAAGTGCTAAAACTTGGTATAATCGTTTAGAACCTGGATGTATTACTAGCAAGGAAGAATGTTTGCAGGTATTCTATAATAAGTATTTCCCTGCTGATAAGATTCATGGTTTGACTGTTGAGATTAGCAACTTTTCACAGAAAGAGAAGGAGGATTTACCCCAATCTTGGGGAGGTATAGTAAGATGGTTATGAAATGTCCTACCATGGCTTCAAGAGTAATGAAATACTTGATATATTTTACAATGGTCTAACCGAAAACACCAGAGGCTATCTTGATGGTATTGCAGGTAATGTTTTCAGGGAAAGGACCGTTGATGAAGCAACTAAGCTATTGGAGACTATCTCTAGAAATTATGAAGACTGGAATATTGAAGAGATATTTCCGGAAAAGAAAAGAGGCATGCTCAAATTGGATAACGAAACAATGAAAGAAGCTTACAAGGCTATTAAAGAGAAAGGAATTAAAACTTCTCATCTTAAGCAATTATCTGAAATGGGTGTTAAACTTCCTGATGATCAACCCTGTTTTCCAATTCAAGTCAATGCTATTAGCTCCATAAAAGGTGATGAAAAGGTAACACCTCCTGTTGATGTATCCTACGTGAATGATTTTGCTTATCATCATAATCCCGAGGGGCATAATATTAGAATGACTATTATGGAGAACTCTCACAAAATTAAATCTCTTCGAGAAAGTTTACATGCTAGTGTGGGAGAGGTAAAAAGAATTGTTAAACACTGTGAGATGATGAATAATCAAATTGAACAAATGGTTTCTCTTCAAAATCAATTGTATGAAAGTCTTATGGTGAAGAAACAGGTTTGTGGAGTTAATACTAGGGGAGGTGCAAGTACTCAGGATCCTGATTTTCCTGAAGGCCATCCCAAGAGAAAAGAACAAGAAGCTCTCAAGAAGAAATCTTCTGCAGGAAAATCTCCCAATGAAAACAAGGACAGTGATGACTCTGAAGAACAAGATAAGGATATTTCTATTTCTGATGCTGAGACTGAAGATAATAATAATGAAGAAGAAGAATCACCTTCACCTGAAGAAGAGCCACAAGAGGATGAAAATATTGAAGAACCTGAACCTAATGATAAAGAAGACCCTCCACCATCTACTGAGAAGAATAAGAAGAAGAGCCATCTTAATCCACAAAGAGGTAATGATAGGGATCCGTGGGTACAAAAACCCATACCATATCCCCAAGAGGTAATAAAAACTTTGGATGATGCTAGATTTGAGAAATTCTTTGAGTTGATTAAGTCTTTGTGTTTGCAAATTCCTCTTGTTGATGCTATTAAAATCCCTCCATATTCCAAATACATGAAAGACATTGTGACTAATAAAAGAAAGATTCCTACTGATGCAATAACTGCTATGCTTGCTGAATATTCCTTTAAAGGGAAAATGCCTGAAAAACGTGGTGATCCTGGTATTCCAACTATTCCTTGTCATATTAAAGAAACTTACGTGAAATATGCTCTATGTGACTTAGGAGCTGGTGTTAGTGTTATGCCTTTTTCTTTATATAAGAAACTTAACCTAAACAAATTGGTTCCAACTGAAGTATCATTACAAATGGCTGATAAATCAACTGCTGTGCCTATAGGAATATGTGAGGATGTCCCTATCTCTATTGCTAATGTGTTAATCCTACAGACTTTGTTGTGTTAGAAATGCCTGAAGATGATAATTTGTCTATTATTCTTGGAAGACCCTTTTTAAACACTGCAGGGGCTGTTATAAATTGCACTGAGAGCAAGGTAACATTCAATGTCAAGGGAAATGAGCACACTATCTATTTTCCTAAGAAGAATTCTGTTACTATGGTAAGCCAGAGTGTGAACTCCATTAAAAGGAATACTCTTATAATAGGAAGCTTTGAGATTGCATTGCCACCTCCTGAACCAAAATTTGCTATCTTAATGATTGGAACTATTCCAATCAAATATGAGGTGACTTGAAATTGCTCAGAAAACATATAAAATAAAGAATCATGTATTATATCTTTTGCATATTATTAATGAGACTTGATCAACCTCATTACTAATATGAAAATGATGCAAACTTGATCCCCATAAAAATTGCTTTGAATGTTTGATTTCATTTATTCTAGAATTTTTAGATTATTTGCATGAGCATAATTATTTCAAAGTGCAGAAATTCCAGAAATGTAGTTGATACGTCTCAAACGTATCTATAATTTTTGATGTTCCATGCTGATATTATATCAATTGCTACATGTTTTGGTTACACTTTATATCATTTTTATGCATTTTCTGGGACTAACCTATTAACAAGATGCCACAGTGCCAGTTCCCTGTTTTCTGCTGTTTTTGGTTTCAGAAAATCTATTAAGGAAATATTCTCGGAATTGGACGAAACAAAAGACATCGTCAATAATATCACGAGGAGATCACGGAGTCCAAAGGGGAGTCGGAGCAGACCCACCAGGGGGCCACGCCACACTAGGGCGCGGCCCAGGGTGGGCCCGCGCCCCCCTATGGCGTGGTGGCCCCCTCGGCCACCGACGCCGCCTCTTCGCCTATATATTCTCCGCGACGCGAAAACCCTATTACGGTCGATCATATTCCACGAAAAGTTCCGTCGCGGCCGTCATCGTCAATCTCAGATCGGAGGAGTTCTGAAGCTCTTCCCGGCACCCTGCCGGAGGGGAGATCATCACCGGAGGGCTCTACATCACCATGCCTGCCTCCGGAGTGATGCGTGAGTAGTCCACCCCTGGACTACGGGTCCATAGCAGTAGCTAGATGGTTGTCTCTCTACCTTGTGCCTCCATGTTTAGATCTTGTGAGCTGCCTAACATGATCAAGATCATCTTATTGTAATGCTAGATGTTGTGTTTGCTGGGATCCGATGAATATTGATACCATGTTTATTCAAGTTGTTTATCTATGTGCTCTTGATCTTGCATGCTCTCCGTTGCTAGTAGATGCTTTGGCCAAGTAGATGCTTGTGACTCCAAGAGGGGGTATTTATGCTCGATAGTGGGTTCAGTCTCTAGATATCTGGATCAGTGACAGAAAGGTCTAAGATGGTAGATGTGCTGTTGCTACTAGGGATAAAACATTGGTGCAGTGTCCAAGGGCACTTGTATTGATTACATTACACACTTTACTTCATGCAATAATCTGTTGTTAGCAACTTAATACTGAATAGGATGCGGATGCTGCCTTGAAGGTGGATTATTTAGGCATAGATGCTGTTGGAATAACGGTCTATGTACTTTGTTGTAATGCCCAACTAGATTTCATAGTAGACATCTTGGCATGTATTGCATTGTTATGCCCTCTCTATTTGTCAATTGCCCAGCTGTAATTTGTTTACCCAACATGCTAGTTATCTGTTCTGAGAGAGACACCACTAGTGAACTGTGGACCCTGGTCCAATTTCCTCATACTGTTTACACAACCTGCTGCAATCATCTGTTTCCTGTTACTTGCTGTTTTTCCTGCTGTTTTCCACACCATACGTTTAACTCTTTGTTTCTGCAAGACCGGAGAGATTGACAACCTCTCTGTTTCGTGTTGGGCAAAGTTCTGGTTTGTGTCTGTGCAGATTCCACGTTGGTGCAAGCTCCCTAGCGCCAGGGGGAGTCAACATCAACAACCTTCCGATAGATCGTCAAGTCCTACTGGATTGATAACCTTGGGTAGATTTCTCAAGGGAAAACTTCTGCTGTCTACATCATAACCTTCCTCTTGGGGTTCACCAACACGTAGCCATCAAGCTGTTTTCTGGCGCCGTTGCCGGGGAAGTACTCATCATCACCATCATCATCCTCAAATACTCTCCCGTCAACCAGGCACCAGCTGTTTTCTGGCGCCGTTGCCGGGGACTTGGAGGCTATTGGAAAGGGGAGTCTCTCAGTTCCAATCTCTTTACTTTGTTTTTTGTCTTGTTTTAGTTTTGTTTTGCTTGCTGTTAAAAATCAAAAACCCAAAAAAAAAATTCCTGCATCTAGTTTTTAATTTCGAGTTGTGCTTGCTTGTTTTAGTCTTGCTAAAATGAGTAATCCTGAAAATACTAAGTTGTGTGACTTTACTAGCACAAACAACAATGATTTTATCTGTACACCCATTGCTCCACCTGCTTCTAAAGCAGAATTTTATGAGATTAAGCCTGCACTGTTAAATCTGGTTATGAAAGAGCAATTTTCTGGTGTTAGTACTGATGATGCTGCTGCCCACTTAAACAACTTTGTTGAACTTTGTGATATGCAAAAGTATAAGGAGGTAGAGAGTGATATTATTAAGCTGAAATTGTTTCCTTTCTCTTTAAGAGGAAGAGCTAAAGATTGGTTGCTATCTTTGCCTAGAAATAGTATTGATTCCTGGACTAAATGCAAAGATGCTTTCATTGGAAAATATTATCCTCCTGCTAAAATTATCTCTTAAGAAGTGGTATTATGAACTTTAGGCAACTTGATAATGAGCATGTTGCCCAAGCTTGGGAAAGAATGAAGTCTTTGGTTAAAAATTGCCCCACTCATGGACTGACTACTTGGATGATCATCCAAACCTTTTATGCAGGACTAAATTTTTCTTCAAGGAATTTATTGGACTCGGCTGCTGGAGGGACCTTTATGTCCATCACTTGGGTGCTGCTACAAAGCTTCTTGATGATATGATGGTAAATTATTCTGAATGGCACACTGAAAGGGCTCCAACTGGTAAGAAGGTAAATTCTGTTGAGGAAATTTCCTCCTTGAGTGATAAAGTTGATGCTATTATGACTATGCTTTCGAATGGACATGGTGTTGTGGATCCAAATAATATTCCTCTTGCTTCTTTGGTTGCTCATGATGAGAAAAATGTTGATGTAAACTTCATTAAAAATAACAACTTCAACAACAATGCTTATAGGAATAATTTTGGTAGCAACAATTATAGGCCATATCCTGCTAATGGTAGCAACTCTTATGGTAATTCTTATGGCAATTCCTACAGTAACAATAGAAGTGTGCCCTCTGATCTTGAAGTCATGCTTAAGGATTTTATTAGCACACAAACTACTTTTAATAAAACTGTTGAGGAAAAGCTAGGAAAAATTGATACTCTTGCTGCTAAAGTTGATAGTCTTGCTCATGATGTTGAAATGCTGAAAATAAAAGCTATTCCTAGTGATATTAGAGAGAGTAAAACACTCAATGCTATCCAAATTAAAATTGATAATAACATTAGGATGCTTGCTGAACTTCATGAAAGATGGGAGAGAGAAGAAAGAGAAGCTGAAATTGCTGAACAAAATAGTGTTGTTAGAGTTTGCACTATTTTTACTAATGAAACAAATGATGCCTCACATGCTAATGCGCCCCCTACTGTTAGTGAAAAGATAATAAGTGTTGGAAATGTCTCTACTACCTCTACAAAAAGTTTAAATTGCCTGATAGCACTACTTTTGTTCCTAGTAAAAGTGCTGAAATTTTTAGAGGTGTTGGTGATAATTGCTCCATTGTTTTTGATGACAACAACTTCAATTTCGAAAATTGTAACATAACTGAAGTCATCATGTTCTTGCAAAAGCTAGCTAAGAGTCCTAATGCTAGTAAAATAAATATGGCTTTTACTGAACATATTATCAAAGCTCTCATGCATGCTAGGGAAGAAAAATTAAAACTTGAAGCTTCTATCCCTAGGAAGTTAGATGATAATTGGGAACCTGTTATTAAAATGAAACTGAGTGAGTTTGAATGCAATGCTTTGTGTGACCTTGGTTCTTGTATTTCGGTTATGCCTAAAAATTTATATGATATTCTCAAGCTTGCACCTTTGGAAAAATGTCATTTGGATGTTCACTTTGCTGATTCTTCTATGAAGAAACCTTTAGGAAAAGTTGATGATGTTTTGATAATGGTTAATAACAATCTTGTCCCTGTTGATTTTGTGGTTTTGGATATTGAATGCAATCCTTCTTGTCCTATTGTTTTGGGAAGACCTTTTCTGAGAACTGTTGGTGCTGTTATTGATATGAGAGAGGGGAATATAAAATTTCAATTCCCACTCAAGAAAGGTATGGAACACTTCCCTAGGAAGAAGATGAAATACTCACATGATACTAGTGTCAAGACAAATTATGGTTTTGGATTTTCTGGTCTTGACAATACTTGATGCATCTCTTCATGCCTAGCTCAAAGGCATTAAAGAAAAGCACTTCTGGGAGATAACCCATGTTTTTATTTGCTGTTTTATTTTTGTTTTCTTGAGTCAAGGATGCTTGTTTACCTCTGTAGCAACTCCTTTGTATCTTTTATTTGCTGTTTTGTTGTGCCAAGGAGAGTTACTAATGCAAAGTTGGTTTTTATTTTCGGGACAGATTGCTGTTCGTCACCGTTTAATTCAGTAGAAAATCAGAAAAAATCGAAAAATGCTGAAACTTTTTGTGCATGTTCCTGATGATGTTACGCAACTTTCATTATTTCAAAAGTTTTTCATCTGAGCATCGTAAGTGCCTCGAAAAAATTCGTCATTACAGACTGTTCTGGTTTGACAGATTCTGTCTTTTATTTTGCATTCTCTCTTTTACAAGTTTTTAAGTGGTTTCTTTTCGTGTAAAAGTGCCCACTTGAGCCTAGTAACAGTGGCTAATGTTTAAAATAGTTGGCTTGTGAGTTTTGTCTTTGCTAGAACTTTGAAGTATTATCTTTTAGTGCACTAACCTGCTAATGAGAAAAGCTGTTAAGTTTTGGTGTGAAGGAAGTTTTCAAGTGTTGATAGAGGAGAATGATATTACATGATCAAGAAGAGTGAAGAGCTTAAGCTTGGGGAGGCTTACCTCCCCAGCATATTTCAAGAAGACTCAAGCATCTAAGCTTGGGGATGCCCAAGGCATCCCCTTCTTCATCTACAAATTATCAGGTCATCTCTAATGGTGCTATATTTTTATTGCTTCATACTAGTGTACTCTTCCTTGGAGCGTCAGTGTGTTTTTGTTTTCAGTTTGTTTTGTTTTGTTTGCTGTGCTATACTTGTTGGATCCTAGTATTCATGTTTGGGAGAGAGACACGCTCCACTTTTTCATTAGAATACTCTTGTGCTTCACTTATACTTGTTGAGTATTCCTGTCTAGTTGCTGTTATTGCTGTTAGCTCTCAGTTTTTCATATCTCTTGTTAGAGCTTTCAGTTTCTTTTGAAGAAAGTACTCTCTTGCTTCACTTATATCTGTTTGGAGAGTTGTCAAATAAGTTGATTGGTGTTTGGTTGGACCAGAAAAATGCTATGCATGTGGTAGTGGTATAAAATGCTTACATGAATCTTTTTAGATCGTTGTCTTGAGTAATTTGATGCTTGCCAATTGTTTTGAGCTGTCAAGTAATTAATGTTTAAGCTTGTGCATCATGTAAGTAATGGCTATTAATGAAGAACTACTATAAGGATTTTCTGCTATAATAATCTGTTGCATAATTGGAAGTCCATAGTAGTCTAGATAATTTTTGGATGAAGGCTATGTGTTAACAAGGAAGACAGTGGGAGTCTATGGTTCGTCAAACCTTGTGTTTTATGTACACTCTTGCTATTCCAGTTGATAATGATGTTTGCTTATAATAACCTTGCTAGCCTAAACTCTGTACTAAGAGGGAATGCTTCTTGTACATCCAAAACCTTGAGCCAAATCCATGCCACCTGTGTCCACCATACCTACCTATTATGTGGTGTTTTCACCATTCCAAGTAAATTTCTTCATGTGCTATCTACTAACTACTCAAAACTGTTACATTTCCTTTTTGTGTCACTACTTGAAAAGCTCATAAGGACGTAGTAGTGAGATTTGTCATCTTCCATGCTAATTAATTTACAAGGATTGGCAGCTTCATCTGCTTCTCCACCTTTTATTTTGCATTAAAGAGCTGGTTAGTCCACCCTATAAATAAATAAATAGACACTCCTCCATGGTGAATGTTGGTGGGCACCCGAGGATTCGGTTAGCCATGGTTTGTGGAAAGTAAATGGTTGGGAGGAGTGTCACCAATAAGTGCTTGTTACAAGTGCAGTCCTAAAAACTCTCGGAACCGCTCTAAAAGTTAGTTAGCCATGGAAGATGACAAGTACCTGCTATTTGATTTGTTGACACCTGTATACACCATTACCTTACAAAACAATATTTTATGCTCTCTATATGCCTTCGGGAACTACAGCTCTAGCACATGATGTTAATCCCTGCTTCCCTCTGCGAAGGGCCATTCTTTTACTTTTATGTTGAGTCAGTTTTCCCACTTCTTTCTGTCTACTTAAGCAAACATCATTGTCAACTCCAGTATAACAGTTTTTACATAACTTTGTGTTTGGTTGATCATATTCTTTGCATTGACATTATCTATATGATATACATGTTGAAAGTTGAAGCAAAAGCTGAAGCTATTATCTTCCTTTGTGTTGATACAAACACTTTCATGTTGAGAATTATTGCTGCTGTGAACTAACTATTATGTTAGACTATTATATCTCTAAATGTTTTATAGTATTATTCATGAAAGTTTGCACTTGTGTGATCACTTATGTTTACTCTTTATTTACTTGCTTGCAAACTATAGACCATTGGCTTGGATCACTTCATTCAGATCATGTGCATTACATTGTTATTTGATCAAAGATTGTGTTGGTAGCATGTCACTTCAAAAATTATCTGTTTTTATCGTTTACCTACTCGAGGACGAGCAGGAACTAAGCTTGGGGATGCTTGATACGTCTCAAACGTATCTATAATTTTTGATGTTCCATGCTGTTATTATATCAATTGCTACATGTTTTGGTTACACTTTATATCATTTTTATGCATTTTCTGGGACTAACCTATTAACAAGATGCCACAGTGCCAGTTCCCTGTTTTCTGCTGTTTTTGGTTTCAGAAAATCTATTAAGGAAATATTCTCGGAATTGGACGAAACAAAAGACATCGTCAATAATATCACGAGGAGATCACGGAGTCCAAAGGGGAGTCGGAGCAGACCCACCAGGGGGCCACGCCACACTAGGGCGCGGCCCAGGGTGGGCCCGCGCCCCCCTATGGCGTGGTGGCCCCCCTCGGCCACCGACGCCGCCTCTTCGCCTATATATTCTCCGCGACGCGAAAACCCTATTACGGTCGATCATATTCCACGAAAAGTTCCGTCGCGGCCGTCATCGTCAATCTCAGATCGGAGGAGTTCTGAAGCTCTTCCCGGCACCCTGCCGGAGGGGAGATCATCACCGGAGGGCTCTACATCACCATGCCTGCCTCCGGAGTGATGCGTGAGTAGTCCACCCCTGGACTACGGGTCCATAGCAGTAGCTAGATGGTTGTCTCTCTACCTTGTGCCTCCATGTTTAGATCTTGTGAGCTGCCTAACATGATCAAGATCATCTTATTGTAATGCTAGATGTTGTGTTTGCTGGGATCCGATGAATATTGATACCATGTTTATTCAAGTTGTTTATCTATGTGCTCTTGATCTTGCATGCTCTCCGTTGCTAGTAGATGCTTTGGCCAAGTAGATGCTTGTGACTCCAAGAGGGGGTATTTATGCTCGATAGTGGGTTCAGTCTCTAGATATCTGGATCAGTGACAGAAAGGTCTAAGATGGTAGATGTGCTGTTGCTACTAGGGATAAAACATTGGTGCAGTGTCCAAGGGCACTTGTATTGATTACATTACACACTTTACTTCATGCAATAATCTGTTGTTAGCAACTTAATACTGAATGGGATGCGGATGCTGCCTTGAAGGTGGATTATTTAGGCATAGATGCTGTTGGAATAACGGTCTATGTACTTTGTTGTAATGCCCAACTAGATTTCATAGTAGACATCTTGGCATGTATTGCATTGTTATGCCCTCTCTATTTGTCAATTGCCCAGCTGTAATTTGTTTACCCAACATGCTAGTTATCTGTTCTGAGAGAGACACCACTAGTGAACTGTGGACCCTGGTCCAATTTCCTCATACTGTTT
This sequence comes from Poa pratensis, assembly GCA_947311845.1. NCBI lineage: Eukaryota > Viridiplantae > Streptophyta > Magnoliopsida > Poales > Poaceae > Poa > Poa pratensis. The sequence continues at coordinate 24,207,897 of CAMZMU010000047.1, forward strand.
ACACAACCTGCTGCAATCATCTGTTTCCTGTTACTTGCTGTTTTTCCTGCTGTTTTCCACACCATACGTTTAACTCTTTGTTTCTGCAAGACCGGAGAGATTGACAACCTCTCTGTTTCGTGTTGGGCAAAGTTCTGGTTTGTGTCTGTGCAGATTCCACGTTGGTGCAAGCTCCCTAGCGCCAGGGGGAGTCAACATCAACAACCTTCCGATAGATCGTCAAGTCCTACTGGATTGATAACCTTGGGTAGATTTCTCAAGGGAAAACTTCTGCTGTCTACATCATAACCTTCCTCTTGGGGTTCACCAACACGTAGCCATCAGTAGTTTGAAAAAATTCTGTTCAGAAAATTTTCTCGAAAAATTCCAGAAAAATTTGGAGGTAAGTTATTTTACCAGAGGAACTAACAGCCAAAAGGGTGACACCAGAGGGCCACCAGGGCCCAAAAGGGGGTGTCCCACGCGGCCACAGTACCTGGCCACGTGGGACCCACTATTTTGGCCCACAGAGGGGGTTAGGTGAGTATCCAGTGCCCATCTCCTTCCCCTCGACAGGAAACCAGCCCCAGGTATTTTTCCCAAATTTTCTCGAGCTCTCTTCCTGCTATCCTTGGATCTCCAAATTTAGGGCAGATTTTTCAAATCTGTTTGGTGGGATTGCTCATTGGTATGTGACTCCTCCACTCATCCAATTACTTTTTGTTATTATGCCTCATGCGTGAAGTATTTTGCTGCACTAGGTGTCACCCTTTTATGCTTAGGAAATCCATAGATTCAAGTTTTTTAGTTAATATTGATGCATGATATTGATGTGGAGACTATTTATGGATGGCTTAATGTTGTTTTAAGGTGTTACATCTTGATTTTTGTTGAATATTGTTTTTGGGCAGCAAGGTATCATGTTTAGCAAGGGCAAAGCTTTGGTCGGGATGAGCTCAAGACCAAGAAGAAGAGCATGCAAGGTCTCCCTCAATTACGATGACGACCACCTGTGGGAGGATGATGCATTCTTTGTAGGGGAGAAGCTGAAAATACATACAACAAAATGGCAAGACCCCTATGTTCTTGAACAGTGGGGGATCAAAGAGGACTTCGACACCTTCGTCACTACAACTGGCTTGCTTAGGTTCTCCCAGAACCCCCAAGATACATATGAAGAACTCTCGCGGGAATTCCTCTCTACCTTCAGATTTGAGGGCCCGGAGCCCCAAAAGCACAGGAAGAGAAGTAAGGCACCCCCTCTTACCTTTGTTTGCAAATTTACTATGAGAGGTGAGCGCCTTGTTATGTCTCTAGGGGAATTTTGCAATGCTATTGGTGTAGAAAATTCAGGGAGTTGGAGTGAAACTCGTGCTGATACCAACCATGAGCTTGTTGAGTTTTGGCACACTATATCTGTAAACTCCCGTGATAGATTAAATAGGGGTAAATTTACTCATATACAGCACCCAAGTTTGAGATATTTTGCGTTGTTTCTTGCAAGAGGATTTCTTGCTAGGGATAACAATTCTGCTTGCACTGGACCAATGGTTTATCTACTAAAATGTGCAAAAGAAAATACACCGTGTGAATATAACTTGGGAGTCATACTTGCTAGATCTTTGAATACTGCTGTGAGTAGAAATATTACTGATCAAACTCCTATTTATGCTGGTGCTATTGCTAATATGGTGTACAATTACATTAAAAACGAGAGAGGATATGGTGATAACTTGGGTACTCTAGTGCAAGAGTCCAAATTACTTGATTTTGCTTTGACTACTCGCATGGATATAAGTACGTTGTATGGGGGACATTATCTGTATAACTATTTGAGCACTAGTGGGCAGCGAGTGTCCATTAGGCTCCCCCGTACTGATCTTTTTGACAGGAGTACCGGAAAATGGATAGTGGAAGAGGCGCCGCCTTAGGAGGAGCCACAAGCTCCAGAGACACAGGGGTACATGCCTCAGGCGGAGCACCTGTACCCAAGCATGCAAGGCTACCCATATAGTTACTACCCGGGAAGTGGAAGTGGATACGGCAACTACCCAGGATACTAGCTTGATCGCAAGCTTGGGGGAGTACTTCTCTTACTCTCCATTCATTGTTTTATATCACCGTTATATTGCTATGATGAGTTTCTTGAAAATACAAAAACACAAAAAGATTTTATTTGTTTCTTTTTACTTCTGGTTGTTTGTCTTTTGTTTCTTAGAACGAAAAATAACAAAAATATTTTCGTTTTCTTGAAACAAACGCAAAAACGGAGGTGCAGAAATTGTTGAAATCTGCTCGCTGTTTTATTTTTCATTTTTTTTTCTCTGTAACTCCGATTGAGCTGAAATTTTAACCACTGCTGCAACACATCATAACCTACACATACGTAAAATATGAGATTTTTCTGAGGTGTCTAGGTAGGGTAAAAACAGTACTGTATGCAGTGACATTTTTTGGCAGATTTGAGTTTTTATTGTGCAGTTCGAGTTGGGAGAGGAGAACAACGATGATAAGTTGATGTGCATGAAGTGGATGAAAGGTATGACACCTTTGCCATGCTTATGTGGACTCTTTAATAACAGCAAGTGAGCACATCATAGTTTCTTCAACATCTAGAGAAATGGTAGAAAATGTTTATCTTCTCCATGTTCTAGTATGTTATATGATGATGCAAGTGAAATTTTATTTAGTGACAATACTTGGTTGTGGATTGAATAATTGTAGCTCTAAACAAAGGTCTATGCATCCCATTGTGCTTACTAAACTTGCCAACCAATAGAAAGTAAAATAATCTTTCAAATAATAAACATGAAGTTGTATGCTTGACAGGTTTAGTGGTTGGGAGTTAGCTGAAATGTGCTGACACATGTAAAGCTTTCAACATTGCACTAAAATATATTCAGTTGATATCATGTACTTTTGTTTATGGATACTTATCATGTGCGAAATGAAAGCGGAAACTTAGCAAGTTTGATGAGTAAGAATAATTGGCTAGAGAGACGCCTGGGCCGCCAACTTAAGCCATGCATCATTCATGGTGGAAATTTACAGCGCACCATGGTGGACATTCGGTGATGCACTTCATAATAAAAAGCTATGCAAATGGTAAATAAAAGAGTGCTGAGATTGTTCATTGTCTGTTTGTCTTGTTGTTTGGACATGGGCTTGTCCATGTCCTGGGACGAGAGGTACCCCAGTTGACGCTCTTGATGACGCTTTTATTACTTGCAATGACTGAAAATTTCGAACTTGCTTAGTGACCCAAGTTGAGTAGCCATGGTGTAGGTACTCGTATTCACGGGGCATGAGGTTTTCAACCATTAGTCGGTCAAGCATATGAGTCATGTTAGTAATATCAAATGGTTTGCTAAAACTAAGAGCAAGGTTGTAAGCACAATGATTTCACCAGGTAACAAAAGAAAGAATCAAAAGACCTCAAAAGTCTTGTCATGATTCAATCATTAGCGATGTAAGAACCTTTGTTTATTTCTACAGTTGAGCAAACTCATCCAAGTATTGATTCTACATAATATCTCTCTTGCAACAAATATAAATGCTTTAACATTGATAGATATACCTTTGCTAACATCTTATCATTTGTTGTTGAAGCTATGCTTTGAATGCTCGTTGATATTAAATTGTGTTACATATGCAATGCAAAATTCTTGTCAAAGTCTTTTATCGCTTCTGCACTACGTTTGAGTTGTTCGAGGACAAACAACGAGCTAAGCTTGGGGGAGCTGATGCATCCAAAATGCATCTACTTTTCCAAGCACTTTGCCTCATAATTTGCTCCGGAATCTTCCCATATTTGAATAAAACTGCTGAATCTGACGCTGTTTTTAGCAAAGTCTCTTTTCTGGCTATTTCTGCAGGAAATAAAATCGGGGAAAATTACCACGTCAATTTTTATGGAAAAGAAGGACAATGGACAAAAGATGGACACGAGGAAGCGCTCGAGGGCCAAATGGGTGGGTCCCACGCGGCCCCTGTACCTGGCCGCGTGGGCCCAACCCAAATGGGCCTCGGGCGCCGCCTCGCCTTCGGTCTTCGACGTACCCCCTCATATATACGAAAAAGTGCTTGCCCTAGGAGGAGAGGAGCTTTCGCGAAACACACCGCCGCCACCATCACGATCTTCGTTTCGGGGACAGATTGATCCAGGATTTCTCTTCCGGTGGAGGGATCCGGAGACCGTCTTCACCGCCATCTTCACCGCCTTCATCTCCATCGACCATGAGCTCCCTCTCCATCACCATGTGTGAGTAGTCCGCTGTAGGCATGTGAGGTGGATGGGGATTGGATGAGATTGATCATGTAATGCTACCCGTTGTTCGGGATTTTAGGGTTTTATCTTGAGGATACTTTTGTATTGTGTTGATGCACTCTTGCTATGTTTAATGCTTGCTACTAGGGCCCGAGTGGCATGATTTCATTACTGAACTTATATTGCCCCATCATATATTTGAGTTTGGTATCTATCTGCAAAGTGTATCACCTGCTATTATGTTGAACCTGCGAACCCTAAACGTGACATATAGGGAAAACAAGGGGGAGATGTTTTAGTTTGAGGATTATATGTGTTCATGAAGTGTTAATGCATTGTTCCGGTCTATTCGAAAGGGTAGACCTTAATTACCTGTAGTTCCAAGTTGGCCCCGGTGAAATGGGCAGGTTGGACAATAGATGTTGTGCAAATTCTCTTGGTTAGTACGCACAACTAAATATGGAATGCATACCAACATATATCGGAGTTAGAGATAGGTCCCATTGTTATTTGTTTCTTATTATATGATCAATCTCATTCTTGCAACACCCCGCTATCACCTCATGCCTACGTTTTGAATCTCTGAGTTACACTTTCACTTTTCCGGTGAAAACTGGGAAACACTTGTTCACTGCTACTGTTCTGCTTGTTACTTGAATCGTACTATTGCCATCACTATTACTGCTGCAAGTTATTGATATACATGTGTGGTTGAGAGTGACGCCTCAATTGCCAAGGTCTTATTGATATTCTTGTGTTCCCATCGAGTCGAACTATAAATTTGGGTAATACTTCCCAACGAAGACTTCATCGATCCCCTATACTTGTGGGTATCACCACACACGCACACACTAGCACGAAACGCACCCAGGCCACACACGCACACACACGAAACGCACCCAGGCCACACACCGACGCACCAGCAGGAAATCTAGCTATCGAATCGATAGGATCGAATCTCCCCATCCACCGCCGCCTTCTTCTCCTTGTCTCCTTCTTCCTTCCTCCCTCACAGCGTTCCTCTCCCCGTCCCAGACCTGTGGCTAGTTCTCTTAGTGGCGCCGTCCCGAGCCTGTGCATCCTCCCCTCCTCCCCATGGCTCCTCTCTCCTGTAGCACACAACGTCTCTAGCTCGCTGTCCCTCTTCTCTCCCCAAGCGCAGACGTCGGCCGCCTCTCTCGCGGATGTGCTCTACCGCCGACCGACGTCGACCACCACGTCACCTCTACCTCGCCTGGATGCCACCGCCGCCTTCCGAGATCCCCTCGTCCCCTGCTCCGGCTCCTAGAGTTCCGCCGTGGTCGGGTACCCGGCGGATCCCACAAACCCGGCAGGTGGCGGGTATGGTGGAGTTCTGTACCCGGCGGCGGGCATGGGGACGGGTGGCGGGGCGGGAAGAAGGGGCGGGTGCGGGTATGGGGTGCCAAACCCGCACCCGAACCCGGCGGGTGCCATCCGGAGGTAGAGAGAGATAGAGCTTCGGGCTGGAGAAGGAAGAAAGACAAGGGTGAGGGCAGGCCGGCGCCGCGGGCAATGCTTTTAAGTGGTACGGCGCCATGGTCAATAGGACGGCGCCTTGTCCCGGGGCGCCGTACTTGCGGCATGTGGGCCCAGGTGCTCCGACGTGGCGCGGTCAACGGCGCCCCGTGCAGTGGCGTTGTGGTGTCTAGCACGATGCCCCGGGGGCGGGCACCGTGAGAAAGGGTTAGATCGAGAATTGATTTGAAATATGGTTCATTTTGTGAAATGAATTTGAAAAGGTCAAATTTGCCAGCCCTCTCTGTCTCTGCGCCCCAGCATCTGACCGGTCGTGCAGCATGGCCCTCCACCCCAGGAAACACTAGCCCAGCCAGGCCAGGCCCCTCCCTCCCGCCCACACCACCGAGGCGCGCCTCCCACCACAAAATCAAAAAACAACTCAGACATGTCAGTGTGCCACTGCGCGCAGGCACAAACAGAGTGGCAGGAGCAGCAGTAAACAAGACAAGGCAGCCTACGCATGCCATCCAGCTTTGACGAGCCGCGAACACCGAGGCCGGCATGGTCTAACACGGAAATAAAGATTACAGACAGCATAATCCTCGCAGATTTCCCGTCACAGTTCCAGATTCTACTACTAACCAACGAACAAGCAAAAAGATTCATCCCTAGCTAGCTAGCCAACTGCAGGAGCATCGATCGATCAGGTGGCGCGAGCGGTGCCGTGGGCGAGGAAGACGCCGGCGGGGGACGCGAAGCCCAGGCCCTGCGGCGGCGCGTGCGCACCGGGGGCGGCCTGCGCGTCGGCGGCGTGCACTGCGCGGATCGGGACGGCGGCTTCCACAGGCTTTCTTGAACGGCCGCGGCCGCGGTGGACGTGCCGCTCGCAGTACTTGCACCCCGGCACCACGCCGCGCGAGCACCTCCACTTCTTGCCGTCGGTGCGCCGGCACCGGTCCGGCTCCGGCTCCATGCTGCTCCTCGCGTCGAAGCACATCCGCCCCAGACCAGCCACTGCACACACACACACAAATCAAACAATCATCATCTCTCATTGGCAAATACAAGAAGAAAAAGAGGGGGAAATAATCAAACGACTCGCACCAGCGAGAAGAATGCGCGGGACGTACGGGACGGGAACCTCTGCGGGGCGGGGGAGGAGGCGGCGACGCTGTTCCAGATGGGGAGCACGAGGTTGACCGGCACGGGGGCGCTGGCCACGATGTAGCGGTAGATGAGCACCTGCTGCTCCAGCTCCTGCTGCTGCATGAACGTCAGCGCCGACGGCCGCCTCGTGACCTCGGTCGTCGTGGCGGGCGCCTCGGCTTCGTCACTCCCGCTGCTGTCGCTGCGGCTGCCGCCCACGCCGAGACCCAGCCCAAGGACCAGCGGGGCCGTCGCTGGCGCCGCGCGCGCCATGGTCACCGCCCCTACACACGAACAACACGCGTCAGTAACTAACTAATCCTTAGCCGGAAGCAGAGTGAAGAAGAAGAAAAAGCGTAGGAGCACCGGAAACCCCCTACCGGCGTCATTGGCGTCGGCGCCGGAGAGGCGGGGGAGCTTGGACGGCGGCGAGTCGACCTGCCTTCGCTCTGTCATCTCTGGACTGGACCCCTTTGTCTTGGCGTAGGCGCCAGTGGTGTGTTGTTCTCTTGCTTGTTTTCTCGCTATGGAGAGGCAGAGTGGCATCGAGCTCGTGCAGGTTCTTTGAGTAGAGAAAGAACTGAAGGGACGCTACTCTGCCGTGTGCCGTCGGCTGACGGTGTCAGTAGGGACCGGATACTCCACCGCTGACAGCTTGACTAGTGCTCCGAACACTGACCCGGTGCAATAACTGAAACCGTCAAACGGAAGGCCGGGCCGGCGCCATGGTTTCAAATTTCAGTTTCGGAAAAATTTCGGCCACCACTGAAATCATTGAATTTCTGTGATTTCGGTTTTCGTTTCGGCCAAATGACCGAAATTTTCTCTTCAAATTCGTTTAAATATTCAAAATATTTTAAATAATTTTTTAATTCCTATGTAATACTGAAAGTGCTGTAATATTTTGACCGAAAGACAATTATTTCGGGGTGTACCCAAATCACTGAAATTCAGTGAATTTCGACGAAATCTCACTGAATTTGAAAACCATGGCCGGCGCTTGGGCCATAGTAGAGTAGCCGGAGCTGGACATTGGAGGTGTGGCGTGCATGCATTTTTCCATTTTTTGGCTAGGTTGGCGAGTAGAAAAATGGTCCGGACGGGTAACCATGGCACTCCCGAGAGGCCGACACCGCGTCGAGGGGGGTGACCTTTTCACACGTAGCGCGCCGTACAAAGTGGCCCGCGTATGGATCTGTCACGAGATTACGGGATGGCCAGATGAGACGCACGGGATGGGAGTGACCATGGGGACCTTGCTTGGTCAACATGGCCCCCCGACTCTGTACGCTTCCTGGCTGCCATGGGCCCCTGTCCCCTCGCTACCCGGCTAGCCTCTCTCCCCGCGGTACGTATCTGCAAGATGCAATGTCTTTGTGCCAAAAGAGAGGTCAAAAGAGTTGCAACGTCCGAGCTTGCAGACAAGCAATACGACGAGTGAGGTTGGAAACTCGTATTGGATTATCCCAATGATATTCGATAAATTATACTAATTGATTTGGTGAATATCCGGATTCGTTTTACATATACAAATACAAAAGTGATATGAAATTTTGAAATAAACATGAATATGGAAATGAATATATCATTATTCGAGTAAAACTATGTCAGCCAATTCTAGTATTTTTAGCCTGGTATACCAATTACCCAACCTAAAAAAGCTAACAAAGTCAAATGTTTTTTTTTTCTGTGAGTGAACTTGAAACTATTGTGTACTCTATCAGTATATTTATCTTCCTATTGTTCTACATTGGACACATTATAAGACACGAGTTAATTATTTTGTTAAATTCAATTTTGTTTTGAAATTAAAAAACATTCGATCGACGTCTATATTCGAGTAACGTCCGCTCCACATTCGTATTCGACAACACCCCTACTTCTATTTGTATTTGTTTCAAAAATATGAAAACATATATGGGGAGAGAAGTATCTCATCCACATCCAATCCGTTTCCACCCCTAACGACGATTGTGGATCCAGTACCCTTTAATTTTGTTGTTATATCCGACATCCATTAAGAGAAATATAAAACTTAGAATGAGTGACTTTTCGTGTTGAAGATATATGAGTGGGTTCGGTTTTACTATTTTGCAACCCATTGAAAAATAACTATTTGAAAACATAATTCCCTAAACTCTGAACCCCTAAAGCACACATGTTTCAGGTTATTCCCACAGATTCCAGATAATTTTCTATTTGCTGGTGTTTCATCACTTTGTGTTAAATAAGAGTTACTTTTCTTGTTAAGTTATATTTAGTCATAGAAAATTTCCATCACTTTTGTGAAGTTTTCTTAACCAATTTCTGCTATATTTTTTGTTTACTACCTCCGAACCAAAAAAAAACTGTCAGAAATTATACGTACAAGCTGTGCTAGTTAAGTTGTTGTCCCACGACATTTTTAATGGACCGGAGGGAGTATTTTGTATTTGTTGCAAATGTATTGTTTGTGCAATTATTATTTATATTTTATGTACCTTTGTTTTTAGTGCAATTTCATTTTATTTTTGTGCGATTACACCTTCAATCTTTTCTCTCATTTTTTTAGATGATATTGCATATTCTTATGTGCAATTGCACTCTCATATGTGCATTTTCATTTTTAATTAGCGTAAGTCCACTTAAGTGGTAGGGACATAAATTGATTAGAACTTCCGGAAATTTCCATTCACTTGCATTCTTCATACTACCATTTCTAAAAGAAGGATTAAAACTTTCCGGACACATAGGTTTCATTGTGAAATGGTGTCCGTTCGTTGCAACAAACACGTTTTGGACATGCATCTCGTCTCTATTGGAGCGGTCATTCAATAAAAGCCTTACCTTATTTCTACTTACACTTCTCACATAACTTTCTAATTGAATAAAGTGAACATGCTAACAAGACACATGAAAATTTAAACTTTCCCATACCCAGCTTTCCACGAGGAGCTTCCAACTCCTTCGTGCCAAAGTCCCTACTTGACTAAATCCGAATTCCTACTCCGACGGATAAAGCTTATGACTTGTTTTATGTAAAACATTTGATAATTTTCTCTAGAACGAGTAAGAGCCTTCTAGAACAAAAGGAAAACATAGAAGCACATGAAAAGCTACAAGACTTTAACAAGCTCCATTCTTTCCGTACATCATGCCTAGCAACGGGAGCACTAGCAACATGAAGAAACTCGGGTGGCGGGACTGGCGAGCGTTAGGATGGCGGGGGCGGAGAACATCGATGACCAATATCGAAGAAAGAGAGGGAAGCACGATATCGCGTTGAGAATGAAAATAAGAAATTAAAACTATGGACATCTACAAGATTGGCGCGTGTCACACGGTCCGGATTCGGTTGTATAGGAAATGTTTTGTCCATTATTGTTTCACAATATATCAACCTTTACCATCGACAATGAAACATGTGTCCCGCTACTTATCGTTTGCATTCATTTTTTTGAGGTAAAATTCAAAACCAACCCAACTCATGGTTCAATCGTTACACTCATGATTAAAACTAACTTCAGGCTCCGTTCTAATGCAAACGCCTCAAGAGCCACTCAAATATTTGTGTCCATCTAGGAAAAAAATTCCGTGTCCTTGTACAACTTCCTCAAACTGTTTTTTAGGAACAAAACTGAAACATATTTTGTTGGAGAAATTTATTTCGGAGGGAAAACAGTCACTGGTAATTCCAGCCCAAAGTCCAGAGCTCAATATGCATACACAAATCCGAGAAAGGCCCATTTCCTAGTAGCACCTTTTTCCGGCCTAACGGCGTGCGCAAGTCCAGTAGCTCGGTCCATCTCACAAATTCCCACGGGTATTTGATGGTCTGGTTACCGACAGCCCACCGGGTTCGGCCTCCCCGCGCAGTGCTCATTCGCTCCCATTTTTGTGAACAAAAGCAGTCACACCACAAATGTTGTCTGCAAAACATGTCTCTTTGTTACAGAAGAAAAAGGAAGAATGCATCCACTTGTTTTTTGAACATTAAAAATGCACCCACTTCGATAGGCTTATCGCCAGGGGGCAGATGATCGAGCTTGAAGCACGCCTGCACATCAATCATGGCCCTTTTGAATGGTTGCTGGTTTTTTGACCTGCTGTTCATCACGTTTGTGAGGTCTGATACGTAAGAAGTTGCAGTTGCCCACTCACGAATGATTACTGATTAGACGAGTGGTCAGGAAGTTTTCGAGTAGATTGATTTTCGAGTATGTGTGATCGTTGGCTTGCAAATGATTAAATTTAAATTGGAAAACAATGACTCGATGTATAAACAGACTATAATGCATACGCGGCCGGTAGATGAAACACGACGTTGCGATACACATGGACCGCCTTGCTTTCCTCGTGTTCTTTTCGGTGTGATGACGAGAGCGCGTCCTGCGCAGCACTTTTGGCAGAGTCACAGGAGCCATCTCTTCATAGCTACGGAGCTACCATGATCTTCTGCGGAAGGCCGAGGAAATATCAGCTTGTGCTGGGAAGGTGTGTATACATATGAAAAAATTACACAGAAATAAAATCTTGGAAAAATGAAGTTATAAAATCTCGAAACAATTATGCCAACATGAATCCTACATGTATTTACCGAATTACAAAGTTTAAGATTCATTGCATGTTTGGTACAAAGGAATTGCATAAGAATTTTAGTAAATTCAATCCCCCAGGGTTCATTTAAATCATGAGAATTCCAAATGAATTATAATCTTTAGCAATTATTTCTTTACTTCATAGGAATCGTTAGGGCTTTTTTTTCTCTATGGATTGCATTGCACTATCTTCTGATACATTGGTTGATCTAGAAACTTTCTAAAGCTTGAGTAAATCAAAACTAGTGTGTGTATATAGCCATATAATTTCAACCGAGCTATAGTGTTGCGTCGTTGATAAGCCTATGCAGGAGGGACGCTAGGCCCACCCCTGTTTTGAAGGAAAATATCCGTCCACTCAAATCTCTTGTTACGATTCAATTCTTTTTTTGATGAAGAGACATTTTTTGATGGAAAATCACGTAATTTTTTAATCATGTAGTCTTCAACGGAACATGCCACTATTTCAACATTTTTCCTACTCCAGAGAATCCTACAAATCACTGAGGTATTTAGCATTTTTTTCTATAGTGCTTGTTTAGTCTGGAAGATAATATTTCGTATGGTCCATTTTGCATACAATTTCATTTGAAATTCTCCCTTTGGCCCAAACTCACGTTATTAATTATTTTTATGACAACTATCATACACAATCCTTCTGAATGAAACGTTTTACTTGTAGTCCAAATACGTATAGGGTTCAACATATGATCACATTTTTCTTATTCCACCGTTTAAAAGGTCTTCTAAATCAAATAAGTACTCACGAAACTGAAGGTGATAACTCTAATGCGGATATCTCAAAAACCAAATCAATGATAAGATGGTAACTGTAACTTGAAAGTTGTGTAACCAGATCAGTGTACAATGACAAGTGCCAACCATGTGTCAAAACAACAATGTAAAACCATCATTTGTAGGTGGTAACTACAATATACGCAACGGGGTAACTACATCGACGTCATGGTGATAACTAAATAATGAATACTAAGTAGTGGGTAACTACAATTTATATAGCAAGACATTGTTTGCTTTCATTTTCTCAAAACAAACCATTTGAGGTCTTCCACATGAAGGTTTACGATGTCACCACTACACCTGATGAATCAGAGGGGGACCACGCAACCAGGGCTATCTCGCCAACTTTTACAACAAGGTGGAACTCGCCTATGTTTAGGACATGGAAACGTGGAAACGGTCCGACGACGCCAAAATAGAGTTGTGGTTCCATAATTCCATTGACAACGCAGGTAAACCATAGAACACTGATTATATAGTTTTGGTAGCAGAATAAAAATGTGTCCATTTATATTGAATTTTTTATTTTTACATCTCATCATCTCAAAAATTTAAATAATTTTTTAGTTAATATAAATTACCATTAAAAAATTTACTTTTGTACCTAATACATTGAATACATAACTATATTAGAAATATGAAGTATCTTCGTTTATTACTGTACTAAGTTTGCTACATTTAATTCGGAATGGAGAGAGCATTTTACATCTCAACATCTACCATTATAATAGAACTTTTATTTGTGAACTATGTTATTTAAAGAAAATGTGGTCATTTAGGTGAATATAAACTTTATTTATACATAAACAAAAGCTAATCTTGAAATACAAAAAAAGACTCACTTCCATCCACGGAATAATCTGCGCTAGTTAACATAATAAAATGTGTATATGTGTTTTCTATTTGGTAGAGTTTTCTATCATGCACGAGTCTAATGAATACTTGACAATGGTTCACGGAATAATTATGAAAATTTAGAGTGTACTAGGCCAATCCATTTTTGCGATACGAAAAGAAGAGGCCAATATTCACATAGAAGCAAAGGTCTTCACACAGAAGAGTAACTACATCGACGCTATGATGATAACTCGATGCTAAGTAGTGGGTAACTACAACTCATATAACAAGATATTGTTTTCTTTCGATTCCGTACAACAATGTATTGGACACTTAAAAAAATCATTTAAGGTCGCCCACATGAAGGTTTACGATGTCACCACTCAGTGGCGGAGGCAGGAAAAAATTGAAGGGTGGGCACACTCCAAAAGAAAAACCTCATAGTGATTAAAATTGGCAACAATATAAACAGCAAACTGATTCATGACATTCTAGATCAATACATAAGTTTCAAATCTACATGATCCCAATGCAAAATAGTTCAAACACGTGAACAAAGTCTTACATGACGAAACATAGCATAAATAGAAAATTACATCACTATCATTTGGGATTCTACGCTCTCGCATTCCCATGCAAGTTACAACTATGTCAACTTCACTTTCTTCCAAGAACACATCTCGCTCAATAAATGTCACTAAGCAATGGTTCATGCGCATCATAAGAAGCAAATGGATTCAATAGATTCAAAGCCGACAAGTAAATAAACAACTCATATTAACCTCATCAAACCGAACGGTGGCAAGTCCCCCATTGTTTTCGGTTGGTTCATCATCTACCACGACCGGTGGCAAAGAAGGCACAATCTTCTTGGCTTCATTTTTTCGGAAAAGTGACGCAATATGGCTATCCCTCTTCATAATCAATTCTACAATTACAAATATAAACATATAAGCAATTAGACAATGGTTGACATTTATAAACAAAAAAATCACCAATTATAGACAATACCAAACAACAAATTCATTCACAGATGCAACACCAATGCAATTTTGAGTTTGAACAGTCACACAAATAGGGCAATATGTTGTTCGGTTCGGTAATGAAATGCTGCTGGCTGCCTGGTTGTTGTGCTTCTTCTCCTGCTCTGCGGCAAGCAGCGGAGGCAGTGGAGGAGCCGTGGAGCAGAGGAAGGCAGCGGCAGCCGGCGGGCAAGGCGCCGAGGGCATCTGGGCCGCTGGGCGGGGGGACCGGGATTGGCGTGGCCGGCCGGCCGGGAGCGAAGGTCGGAGGGGCAGCAGCACGGCGCTAGGTTTTCCGTCGTTTCCAAGGAAAGAGAGAGGGTCGGGCAGAGAGATGCTCTCGGTTCGGTGTTCGCACGAGCACGACCTGCTCTGCTACACTCTCTAGCGACAAAAGCTAGGCCCATAAGATTTCCATGGAGCAAACTGGGCCGGAGTATTAGGGGTATACAAAAAATTTCTCAGATTTCTGGGTGGGCCACGGCCCCACTGGCCCGCCCCCTGCGTCCGCCCATGTCACCACTATCGCCGATGACTCAGAGGTTGGGTATGCAAACATGACTATTCTCGCCGGCTATGACAACTTGGTGGAACTCGCGCATGTTCAGGACAAGCACTGTGGAAAAGCCAAGTTAGAGATGTGGAACAATCTTAACATTGTTAGATTGGAGTCATGGAACACTGATTAGGAGGGAAAAACGTATAAAGGTGATTATATAGTTTTGGTAGCAGTATGAAGGTGTTTCCATTTATACTAATTTTTTTATTTATTTGCATATCGTCGTCACCAAAATAGAAATATTTTTTAGTTAATATAAATGACCATACAATTTTAACTTTTGTACCTAATACCATTTAATATATAACTATATTAGAAATATTAAATTTCTTATTTTATTACATGTACTACATTTCCTACACTTAATTTGGAACAAAGATAGTATTTTACATCTCAAACATCTACCATTATAACATAACTTTTATTTGTGAACCATGTTACTTGAGAAAATTTGGCCAGTTTGGTGAAATAGAAACTATGTATAAATATAACCAAAAGCCAATCATAATATACGAAAACGACTCACTTCCATCCACGGAATAATTTGCGCGAATTAACATAATAAAATGTGTATATGTTTTTTCTATTTGGTAGAGTTTTCTATTATGCACGAGTCTAAAGAATATTTGATAATGGTTCACGGAATAATTATTTGAAAATCTAGAGTGTACTAGGCCAATTACTAACTTTAGACACGAACAGAACAGGCCAATCTTCACACAGAAGCAAAGGTCTCGCCCACCGCCGAAGATCATCACAGCGCTCTCAACGCACTGGAACACGCTCAGACATTGCTGGCCCACACCCAATCCACCTAACCCAACCATATGGTTAAGTTAAGGGAAAGTATAGTAGTCCCCCGGGGATCTTTCCCTCCGATCCCCCGGGTCGTCAGCCTGACACCTGTCCACTAAAAAAGGGCTAATCCCGCTTTTGCTACGAAAACTCCCGCTTTTGCTACAAAACGTCCCGCTTTTGCTGCATTGTAGCAAAAAACAGTTCGTACACAGAACATAAAAGAAAAAATGTGGCCTCGCCGGAGACCTCACCTGAGACCTCGCCGGAGACGTGGTAGCAAAAAGTTTATGCTATTGTAGCAACAAAAAAATTCTATTGTAGCAAAATCAACTTCGTCGGAGACATCGCCGGAGACTCTCGCCGGAGACCTCGCCGGAGAGATAGTAGCAAATTTTTTGATCTATTGTAGCAAAACCAGATAACAATAATAGCAAAAAATATATTATATTGCAGCATCGTAAAAAACAAAAAATTCCGGCGAGGTTCTCCGATGAGACTTATGATGCAAAAATTCCGGACCGAAAAGTTTTTGCTACATGTAGCAAAAAATGAGACTTTTTTTTGCTACCGTAGCAAAAACGGGCTCTGGGGGACTATTTTCCGGACCGAAAAGATTTTGCTACAATAGCACATTTTTTTTGCTACGGGATCTCCGGCGAGGTCTCCGGTGAGGTCCGGCGAGTCCGGTGAGGTATCCGGCGAAATCGGTCTTTTCTAATCTATTTTCTGGGCGAACCGTTTTTTGCTACATTGGAGCAAAAGCGGGTGATTATTTGCTTCAGTGTAGCAAAAGCGGGATTTGGTGGGATTTTGGGTAAGAGAGGAGGACACGTGTTGGCAGGGAGATCCGGGTGATCTTTCCCCAGATCACCCGGGGGACGCTAGTTCTCTCCTTAAGTTAACCCAACCAGACCTCAACTCAAGGTCTCAACCCAAGCACAAAAAAGGCCAAAAACCCAGACGCAGAAAGCTAAAACCCCCACGCCACCTCTCTTCCCCATTCCCCAACGCCAATCCACCATGGCCGCCGCGCACCGCCTGCTCTTCCTCCTGGCCCTCTCCCTCGCCGCCGTCTCCGCCGCCCGCGCCCACAACATCACCGCCATCCTCGACGGCTACTCCGAGTACTCGCTCTACAACAGCTTCCTGTCCCAGACCAAGGTCTGCGACGAGATCAACGGCCGCAGCACCGTCACCTCCCTGGTCCTCACCAACGGCGCCATGTCCTCCCTCGTCTCCAACCTCTCCCTCGCCGACGTCAAGAACGCGCTCCGCCTCCTCACCCTCCTCGACTACTACGACCCCAAGAAGCTGCACTCCCTCCACGCCGGCTCCGAGCTCACCACCACGCTCTACCAGACCACCGGCGACGCCTCGGGAGACATGGGCCACGTCAACATCACCAACCTCCGCGGCGGCAAGGTCGCCTTCGCCTCCGCCCAGCCCGGCTCCAAGTTCCAGGCCACCTACGTCAAGTCCGTCAAAGAGGAGCCCTACAACCTCTCCGTCCTCGAGGTCTCCGACCCCATCACCTTCCCCGGCCTCTTCACCTCCCCCTCCGCTGCCTCCACCAACCTCACCGCGCTCCTCGAGAAGGCCGGCTGCAAGCGCTTCGCGGCGCTCATCGTCTCCTCCGGGGTCATCAGGTCGTACCAGGCGGCCATGGACAAGGGGCTCACGCTCTTCGCGCCCAACGACGACGCGTTCCACGCCAAGGGCCTGCCGGATCTGAGCAAGCTCACCGCCTCCGACCTCGTCACGCTGCTCGAGTACCACGCCCTGCCGCAGTACGTGCCCAAGGCGTCGCTCAAGACCATTAAGGGCGGCATCCCGACCCTCGCCTCCACCGGCAAGGGCAAGTACGACCTCTCCGTCGTTGCCAAGGGCGACGACGTCTCGCTGGACACCGGCATGGACAGGTCCCGCGTCGCCTCCACGGTGCTCGACGACACCCCCGTGACCGTGCACACGGTGGACAGCGTGCTGCTGCCGCGGGAGCTCTTCGGCGGCGCCCCTTCGCCGGCTCCAGGAGCGTCCGCCGCCGATGCACCGGCGTCTGCTGCCCCTGCGCCAGAAACCTCCGCGCCCACGCCCTCTCCCTCGCACGGGAAGAAGAAGAAGAAAGGCAAGTCGCACTCCCCGCCCGCGCCGCCGGCTGATTCGCCTGACACGGCCCCCGCCGACGCGCCCGAGGGAGACGTTGAGCCGTCGGACAAGGGCAACGGCGCCAGCGCGGTGGGCATGAGCTTCGCGGCCGTGGTGGCCTCGGTCGCTCTGGTCGGCGCGGCATTGTTGTGATCTGCCAAGCTGTTCGACCCTCGTTTGCTCTGCTGTGGGCACGCATGATGTGATGCACTCCGGTCTTGTTTTTTCTTACTGATTAGAAGGTATTCGTAGTAGGGTTGAATTATTGGGTGGAATTGGGCGATTGTGATGCCTGCTTTGCTAGTTCCAGTAGCTCCTCAGAACAGTTCTATTGAGTTTGATTGTGCTGTGCTCGTTCCAGTTGCATTCCATCTATCCAGAACTCTAGTATTTCTCACCCAGTATCTTGCATTGTTGCTGAAGACGAGTTTTGCTCTTGAACTCGTAAACTGCTGCCTGCTACTCTGATTTTGCATCGGTGTGTCTGCTTGCACATTCTGTATATTTTATCTCTGCTGGCCACTGGGAATGGGTTTTTTTTGCGAAACACAGTACAACGCAAGCGCTCATATACACGCGCACACACTCACCCCTATGAACGCACGCACGCACACCCTACCCCTATGAGCACCTCCGAGAGACTGAGTCGGCGGGTCGAGTCTTGAGATTGACGAAGTCACCACGGGCGCCTCGCTGTCGACGGGAACGTCGCCTCCCACTGAAGAATATTCCGCCTTAAATGAGAAACACCAGCGTCAAACCTGGGGTTTGAACTCTGGTGGGCTGGGGGTACAACCACCCACCTAACCATCTTGCCACAGGCAAGTTCTCCCACTGGGAATGGGTTTGATAGGGCCAGAAACTATACTGCTGGCAACCGGGTGGTCTTTAATTAGTGAAGTGCCGTGACAGGGCCCCGTATCAACGCTACAACAATGTAAATCGTGGCCATTAATTTAAGCCCACGCGGCTACGAGTTTCTCATTTTCTGCTAGGTCTCAGGGCCACCACGAAGCAGATTGCGTACGCGCGCCCTGTGCACAGGCGAGCAATGACACTTGGTATAAATGCAACGACTGCGACGCGTCTAAACGTTAACGACAAGTCACAAGCAAGACCAGAGTAGAAAACTGCAAGCTAGAGGAAATGTTGGGGAGTAGTAGTTTTGAAAATCTGTCAACATTTCCTCCCCAAGTTCATCATCGCCTGAGCTTCCTTTTCACCCACCACCCTGCATAATAAACGACAGCACTACTCCTGCCTCGTTTTTTTTTTTTTGAGAACACAGTACAACACAGACGCTCACAAATACGCACATACACTCACCCCTATGAACGCACGCACGCACACCCTACCCCTATGAGCACCTCTGAAGGACTGAACCGGCAGATCTTGAGGTTGACGAAGTCACCACAGGCGCCTCGCTGTTGACGGGCACGTCACCTACCACTGAAAGAATAGCGCCGGATAATCCTGGAATAAATCCAGGTAAATGCAAACGCCCATGCCAAGTCTAGGACTTGAACCTGGGTGGGCTGGTTCCACCACAGGGAACCCAACCATCAGAGCCAAGCTCCGTTTGCCTACTCCTGCCTCGTTTCTGTGGTCGCGTTGCATATCATGTGACTCTGCCTGCCGTCTGCGCCACCGGCGGGCCCACGCCTTCCTTTTAACTGCCTGCTTCACGTTTTTGCTATCCTTGCCGATACGCTGGCCCGACGCTTGGTGTGGTGCAGATCATCACTCAGCAAAAGTCACCGTTCGGTGCTGGAATGGCTATATTAGGGCAATGCATTCACGCGTCGTTTCTTGGAAAACTTCCCTTGGATGCCGTGGTGGCGTCTACTCTATCGACGAAATCTCGCTGCTGCTCCTCTGGCCTCTGGGCGTCAGCGTCACGCACCAGGCTGACTGATTGTTGGCATTAACTTCTCGTGCCCGTTGGGTTTGGAACTTGCGAGTTGCGAGGAGACGACACAAACGGTCAATGAGCGAGTCGGTCTCGTCTCGGTCCTACTGCGTGACTGGTCTGCACCCACCTCCGTCCATGGCTGGCTGGTCTTGCGGCCTAATCTAATCTGGGATATGGAAAATAAGTAGTTGATGCGACTGCGTGCTCTGGGCTCATGCCTCTCGTCTCGTTTGTTGGATATTCAACTGCTCGAAGTTTGGACTTTGGTTCTTCTGGAAGTCAAATCGTGTTGTTGCTTGCACACCAACAGTGGGATTCTCCTACGTACGGGAAACAAACAATGGCAGTTTTATAAGTCCTATAATCTCGATTTCGCCAGTAGTAGAAAGTTCGGAGCATAATGCCGGGAGCTCTCCATGGGAAGAAGACTTTGCATCCTCCAAAGAATAATTGCATCTGGGTTTGTTCTTAGGTGTCGGATGCATTAACCAGGGGGCACGGGAAACAACATCAAACAACTATTACTGTAGAAGGGAATGGTGTCGAGCACAACCCATTCGTAAGCTGGGCCGGAAATGCCAGGCAACAACGATTTCGGCAACCACCCTGCTTGAAGGGACGTGATTCCGATGCAGAGTGATTGAGCCCAACAAACAAATGAGCGAAATACTCACGGATCTATAAAGTTAGCTTTTGTTATGCTTCTGATCATTATAAACTATCGATTTCAAGGCTACAAGGACAATGATACGATGAAGCTTCAATTATGAAAGGTGAATTCAACGGTTTGCAAGAAAATATTCTAAATGAAAGACCCTTGTGCCTTCTATGTCCACTACTTTCTCCATTTTTTACGGTAGATTTGTTGTTCCTCTTGCCATTTGCTCTTTTCTTCTTTCGACTATGCCTCCTTGATTATGATGACAACAAGTTCATTTCGCAAGAAGATCGAAATATTGGCAGATAGATCCGCAAAGATATTGTGGAAAGGCTTGATAGATGGTGTTAGATATCATCACCACTCACACTTGCTGTATTGGTGGAATAAACTCGCAAAGATATTTTTTTGGAATGACCGAGAGATGATGTTTAGATATCATCACAACATCATGTACACTTGCTTTGGAGGCATTGTGATTGATTGGAGGCATTGAAATCGCCACCTTAAATCTCTCTAGTCGGCCCGTATACTCCTTGTGCCGAACCAAACACGTCAAACCTTATGCCACCAAAAGGAGCAACTTTGTGGAAATCAGATCAACCGAGGAATTACAATCGAAAAATATACAACTTTGAGAAAATCATACCACCCGTGGCCGGTAGTGCTTCCGCCCTGCTCGAGCCACCGCCGGTGCTCTGGTGACCGGCCTCACTCTAACCTACCCCGAGTCCGGCACCGTCGAACTTGCCCTGCACCCCAAACCCAAACCCACCCCGCTAAGTACATTTCTCGCCTTCGCTGGCAACGCCACGACCAGCCACGTCATACTGTTTCTGGCGAGGTTCTGGCCTCACCTCGCGGGTGACACCGCGTTGTTTATATCTTTGGCGAAGTCATCTTGGTTGTCGGCGCGCCCATCTTCTGAGCCGTCGACAAAAATCCGTTGCTCCTTCTCGACCACCGTGGGTCGTCCAGTTGCATCGGGGGTGTACGTGTCGCTCCCCTAACCGATGCAACGACGTCATATAGGGTTTGCCCACATTAATTGGACCTCTATCTACGGAGAGGATGTTTTGCTCTCGAGCTCCAGTGCTCCTGCCGTATGAAAAAAATCGAAAATGGTATTTCGAAGTTTAAAAAATTGCCAAAAAAATTCCGTGGATACATATACATGTTATCTACATATCTGCATAGTTTCGCTTAATAATACGTTGCATTGTAGGCTACACAAAAATCATAAAATCATGGATCTGAAAAAGAGTGAAAAAGTACTCATTTTACTTGATAGATTTGTCCTTTTTGTGCAGGCCACGTATGAAGTGATATTTTTCTGAAAATTTGGAGGTACGTAGTAGACATGTATATGTACTTGTATGATTTCTTTCAGAATTTTCTGAGATGAAGAAATAAACTTTTCATTATTTTTTAAAACCGGGAGGAGTGGCGCTCGGGATGAAGAAGTGTTTTTCGCTCTATCTATCTGTATCGCAAACGTGAGGCTTAAGTAGGTTCGTGAAGCACTTTGGCGGCCCACATGGGTCGATAATAACAGTTGTTTTCTTCCCACTAATCCATGGTTAGCGCAACCGACAAACAGGAACAAACCCAGATGCATGCAAGTATTCCTTCGAGGATTAGTAACCGGAGAATGGAGATCGTGAGGTCCATTTCGTCAACTGAACCGCAGCACAGCAACTCGATATCGATGCCTCCGTGTGATGACGTGGAGGCAGAAAAAAAAAGAGGGAAAACCAGGGGCGCAACGCAACAAGTCAACTTGCACAGCCTTGCATTCTGTAGGTGTACTGGCCATGATCGATCTACGTATCTACGCACTCATCGGCCATCAGTGGTGATCAATAATGGAGGATTGGCGAGGAGCTGTCTCCGGCGAACTTGGTGAGGAATACGTGGTATGTACTACACTACTTTCGAGCGTGGGCGACGGTGGGTGGAATCATTGCCGGTCCGGCGAGGAGGAGGCGTGCGGCTCCCGCCGCGGCGGATACGCCCTTTGCCTTTCAGCGGGCGATCCACTCATTGTTACTCAAGCTAAGATTCTCGGCAGAACAAACATGGGAAAGGTAAATGTTGGGCGGCCTGGCTCGGTGCTCGATCTGCGCTGCACATCTGCCGGTGGTGCCTTTTCTTAATCGTTGGACGATGATTGCTTCGCTGTTCGTCTCTACTGCGATGAAACCCGATTTCGAGTGGGAATCAAGTTTAAGCACCGAGCGGCCCTACCAATCATGGTTTTGTTATTCTGAAACCCGATATGATTGCGCTTGTGCGACAGCTATGAATTAAAAAACCTTTTAATTGTTGCTCTAAAACAAAAAAAATTAAAAATTTTGGAGAAAATACTTTTATTTTATTTTTTCAAAAAGGGGAAAGCTTGCATGCGGCCTTTATTGCTTTATTAAAATTCAGTTGTTATTAGCAGACAAAAAGTCTCAGGTTAAAATGAGAAGGCCAATAGAATCACGCACTCAGGTCTATAGTTAAGTTTATATAGGATCTAAAGAAAACACGAGGACATTTTACCGTTGATTCTTCCGTCAGTTTAGAAATGAACCCTCAATGACACCTAGCTCCATACACACAATTGAACTATTCTAGCTAAGAGCGTGTACAATGCAATTAATTATAGATGTGTTTAGCATTGTGCTTGATTTTTAAAGTGGGTACTTAATTCGACATAAAAATGATCATGTGTGCTTATGCATTCAAATTGTACTCCCTCCATTCTCTTTTATAAGGTTATATTTTTTAAAGTCAAACTTTTCCATCTTTCACCAAATTAATAGAAAAACTATCAACATCTATATTACCAAATAAATAAATAAAACATGGAAATATATTTCATGGGAATCTAATGATACTAATTTAATATTGTAATTATTAAAATATTTTTTCCAAAAAGTTGGTCAAAGATATTAAAGTTTGAATTTTCAAAAAATTAATGCACCTTACATAACATTACTGAGGGAGTAATTAGCATATCATCAAAGCCCCGACAACGAAAAGGTTGCAGTCGAGACTATAGATTAAGTTTAAAATTAGAGATTAGTGATGTGACAATGTTCTCTCTTTAAACACCTAGATATAAGCATCTTGCATCGTACATGCCATAACATGGTGTAGGTGTAAGTTTTGGAAAGAAGGAGCGGTTTGAGTTACTAGATGCATCAAAATAACGGTGATCGTGTTCATGTCCATACAAAATTTCCCACTTATATGTAAATACATATGTAGTGGTCGTCATCTTCAGTCCATCGAAAATTCTCCACTAGTATGTACTGTAGATACGTAGCGGTGGTCATCTCGGTCTGTTAGAGCATTCCATAAAGCATAAACACTCTCATGGATGTGGCTTTATGTCAAGAAGAAGTTGTTGCTAGAGCCAACAAGCTGCTTGCCCGTGGTGCAATAATTTTTTTAAACCGAATATGTGGTCTTAAATCAAGCTATTTCTAGAGCGGGGAGCACCGAAAGCCCGAAGCAGCAACCGATGAGGAGATATGTGATTTTGTTAAGCACGGTCCTGCCACCACAGACATGAAGAACCCAAATCCATGGAAAACTAAGGTTAGGGTTTTGTAGCGTCTGTTGTCGTCCTCGAGTGAGAGACACAAGCGGGACTTGATGGCCTTTCATATAAAGATCATATCGTCGTTGCCTCGTTGGACCCGATTCTTTTTGGTAACACAAATATTTTTACGTTTCTTCCATGCTTACTAATCCGAGTCACTCTTTTGCCCTCTTACAATGAAATGCTAATTTTTTATTTTGGATCATGTATTTTATTTCTTCTTCTATTTTTGACTTTAGACCTTCTCCTTGTGTTGGCAATTAATATGGCTTATTATTATGTTCCCCTTCGATAATTGATGTTTGTTTTTTGTTTTAAAATTGCGTTTTTGCATTCAGAATGGATTCAGACATATGTATTGTGATAAAAATTAAACATAAAAGTGATGCTGCCATTGATTTTTTTAAATGTTTTCAGTTAACTATCTTTCGTTTGCTTGATTGCATCGTCCAGTATGTGAGCAAACAAAGCTATATTTTCCGTATGGTTACACCTTACTCATCGTCGTTGTCATTTGCAAGTCTCCTTTGCTTCCGCATGCAAAAGTAGCCACGTGCTTTGAGCGCTAATAATTTCATCCTATGTCGCGGAGAAAGTGAAATCAAATAATTGACAACTTCGGTTCTTTCTCCTATCCAATGTGTCACCACTCCACTAAAACAAATGTTCTTTTGTTGTGCAGTTAAGTTGTTTGTAATATACCTTTTGTTTCGAATAGACATTCTAATACATTCCCATATATTAGTCGCTTGATATACCAGTGCAAGTATCAATGTGTGTCTTAACACCTACTAACATTATAAGAGAAATTATGCAGCGAGGAATCTTACATTTTCATCCCAATAACAACACATATTTATTAAGTAAACAAATGGGTATTGTTACGTTTTTTTATGCGAACTCTAATTTATTTATTTTCATGTTGAAGTGAAAGTGATTGTTTCTATGATTTATCGAGTGTACATGACATGTTTAATACTCGAAAGTCTATTACCTTTGGTTTAATCACATGCATCAAAGGATGAATATCGTACTTATTAAACCAAAATTAGTGATGATCAATATTAGAAAAATATCACTTGAACACACTAAAGGTGTATCATGTTCCCACAGTTATTCACTGAATAATTTAACTGTATAATTATTCTCCGTAGGGTAAAGATAATATCCAATCTTTTGTATTTTCCTTGGATGTCGTATAGTTGGGTTGGAAGATGTGTGTTATAGTTCACCTTTTCTTGTACAAATGCATGTGATAGATGCTTAGATTACAATATTGGAGCATAAGTCATATATAAGAAACTTGTTTAACCTTGTTTGATACAATCATCGTTGGAACATGCAATGATTTTACTTTATTCAAGGAATTTATCAATAGGAAAAAAATGTTGGGGTCAACAGATTTATTATGATATCCATTTTCATAGTACATTTTTCTATGCAGAAGGATTGTTTTTGTCATCTTCTTCCTTTTATTTTGTTTATTCTAGAAACCTCTATAAAGATATATCAATTTTATACTCGTACGGTAAACAACCCATCGAGTAGATACAAGATATATGTATACATGTCCAATATACAATGCAAACACTCAGGGTCTAAGTTAAATATAAATGAAAAAAATCATTGTTTGTATATTGTTGGATTGCTCAACATTATGGGATGGGACGGGTTAGTTTAATTCACATTTGTATGTTCAATGTTTTTAAAATGGTATGACCAAGACAATTTGAGGTTTCTGCTATTACTGTTACCTACAATAGAAATTACTTACTTACAAAGTGGAAACCACATGGATTTAGTGCTTGCAAGTTACATTGCTTTCCCAATATGAGCACAAGATGTTCATATCCCAATCAGTAATTTTAGTTGTAACTAAATATTGTCTTTAGATGTAAAGAAATTAACCATAGACTAAAGCGAGAGCTTCATTATTGCATCGATGAAAAAAGTTGATTATATGTTTGTAATAGGCACGCGTAAATGGACATGCTTATAGAGTTCCATTTGTGCCAACTTGTTTTTTCAAGGGCTCATAGGTAATAGTCACAAGTTATCAAGAAGATGACTCCTTCACTAGGTCGATCGTCGGACCTGTGGGTGAATACTGGTTCATTCTAGCTTGTTCCTGTTTGGCCGTTTAGTTTTTTAAAGTTGTGTGTGTTCTTAGTTAGTCTTGAGACTATGACTGTCAAAGAACACCATTCAACTTAGAAAAATCACTGGATTATTTTGACGGCCAAGCAACAATCCACTAATTAATTATATATTTTTTAATTGTTATGAGTTGTATTAGTTAATTCAGTATCGAAGTATTGGTGCCAATTTGATATGGCATCATTCTACATTGTGTTATTAGACATCTAGATTTTTTTTGTTATTAACGATATTGATTGGTTCTAAAAAAATACATAAACTGGCACGGCTCCCCGTCATAAAATGTCGCAACTGTGGCTAGTTTATGAATAAGAACATCCCCATGAGAGGATCCGATCAAAATAATTTGATATCTTATTTTTGAGTATATGAATCCTAAGTTTTTTTTGTTGCGGAGGTCGTTTGATTTGTATAATATAAGCTCTATTTTGTGTATTCGATTCCTTTGTACTCTATTTGGGAGGGATAATTCCATCTAGTCAAACTTATTCTTACATATCTATGGGTTCATTAATTCTTTCATGCAAATCTTTGTAGTTTTGTAATTCTATAAGATTAAAGAGGGATGACACTCCAATTCAACATCTTATATTCATATGTTTTGTGATTTTTTGACTCAATGAGGCCCTAAAGCTCTATTGGTTCAAATGAATCATGGAGGATTCTATTGCTTAGTAACTTTTTCTATAGAGCTTGTTTCGCGCGCATGATTAAAAACCATATTAACTTGTATTATGGTGTACTTAGCTTTTGTTTTAAAAGA
This sequence comes from Poa pratensis, assembly GCA_947311845.1. NCBI lineage: Eukaryota > Viridiplantae > Streptophyta > Magnoliopsida > Poales > Poaceae > Poa > Poa pratensis. Next base: position 24,234,589 of record CAMZMU010000047.1, read on the forward strand.
AAATTCATTTGGCCACTCTCTCTAAAGATGTATGGGTTTTACCTATGGTTTAATATCTAGGGCCTGTTTGGTTTGCGGTGTTTTGTAAACAGTGGAATATGAAAGGTGAATAATTTAGATGTATGCTCTTTTTTTTAGAGAAAAGGCATATACCGAGCTTTATATAGAAAGCCTCAAACTATTTGCTCACACAGAAGCTGAAAGGTGTGAAACAACGCCCGAGCACAAAAAAATTAACTAACGCCATACAAGACATGAATATATAATATAAGCTATTGGTCGCACCATAGAAAGAACACAAGAATTTACATGACATAGTTGTGAAAAATATCCAATAAAATGGCAAACAACCTTTTTTTTTGTTTCCAATCCTGCAAATCAAACAAATTCTATATAAAAAAGAACGGGTTAAATTCTCCAAAAGTCTTATAAAATTCTTTTGAACCGATGAGACCCTACTACATTTTTTTCTGTATTTAATTTCGATTCCTATAGAATTAACACGCCATACCCTCATACTTGAATTTTTTTATTCCCATGTTTCCTAACCAACTAAAGGTCAAAAAGCGTTGAGTAGAGTATTTGAAGCCTTCACTCATTTGTCTTTGAGTTTAGTGGCAGCCTACCAGACAAATACTCCTACAGATTAGTACACTACAAAGGATCAGAAACTGCAGTTCTTCATGGTAGCATGCTTACGCGAGAACGAGGAGCCAACAATTTGATACAAAGAGTCAACTTTGATGAGAATCCAAATGATGCAGCCTAACAAACTGTTCTCTCTCGAAACAGTCTTTCATTCCGCTTTATAAATAAAGCTACAGGACCAAACCAATACAAGGGGATGAGGTGACCCTTTTACAAAGCAGATCAAAAAGTAGACAAAGAAAAACAGAAAAGCGGAACTTGCCACCGATGACTAAGGGTGTCAGGCGCGTCCCACGAAGTCTCGCGAAAGCAGATTATAGCAAAGATGGAGCGAAACCACCACAAATTAATTAGTATACTAAGCTTTCCTATTTTTTCGTTTTGCGGGATGGATTCGCGCCGCTCTCAAACCTGACCGATGACATTGTCAAACTGTTCTTCAAACTCCAATGTGCACCGTGTCCCACATAGGGACTGGTATTCAGAATTTCAGAAACTCCAATACGGAAATGGTTCAGAAATTAGAATGTACAATTTCATACACTTGCTTAGTTTATGTTTGCTGTGGTTCACATCTACAACCACGGTCAAAAGTACTGTACTAGATTTACAAGTAGCAAACTCTTTAATATTTAACTCTTCACACAGCGAATCTAACAAATGTACTGAAACAAAAAGAATGTTGCATATGACAATGTTATCTTCTGCAGTAACCAAATTACGCCCTCCTCCTCCAACTCCGTCGCTGCTCAGCGACCCGCCGCAGCATGCCGTCGACCATGACGTCGATGGCGTCCTTCATGCCACCGCCCAGCCCATCCCTGTGAGCGGCGGAGTAGACCAGCCTCGGTATCATCTCCACCACGCGCTCCCTCATCTGCCTCACCCGCGCCTCCGGGATGGCCGCCAGCACGCCGCGCAGGGTCACATGCCGGCGCGCAGCTCGTCGCGATCAACGAAGACAGACCACTCCCGGTCCTGCCCATCGTCTACCGGCAGGTACCAGTTGTACTGCATGTACGCGGTCCGCCGCCAGAATAGCACCGGCACGGCCCCGGCCACCATGCAGTCGAACAGCGAGCGGCGCGTGAAGCTGTCCCCGCGCGGCTGCAGGCAGAACCGCGCGCCCATGAACAGCTCCAGGACGAGCGCGTTGTTCTCGATGCACTTGCCGCCGGCGCAGTCCAGCGCGCCGCACGCGGGTCCAGCGGCCTGGCACTCTTCGAGCAGCAGCGCCCGGAAGTCCCGCTTGATGGTCGATCGCGGCGCGCCGGCGAAGGCGAAGAGCCTGGGGCGCGGGACGGACGCGACATGCCGCTGCCACGCGCGCGCGTCGGCGGCGGTGCGCGGGTGGAAGCCGGTCGGGTACGGTATGCCAACGTCCATGGCGTCCCAGGGATCGCGCTCGATGACGAGGCGGGTGACGTTGGCGAGACCGGGCATGGCGAGGAAGCTGCCGCCCCACCCGCCGCTCGGGCCGCGGCGGAAGTCCCACGTAATGCGGCCGAGCGCGAGGAAGTGGTTCCAGCCATTGGACCGCTTGTAGTACGGCTGGGCGTGAAGCCATGAGAGCAGCGCGACGCAGTCACTGTCCTTGTCGGCGTCGGTGGCGTTCGCCGACCACAGGTGGCGCCCGACGGCCATCCCCGCGTAGAAGGGCACGAAGAACGCCGTGGCGCGCGCCGGGTCGGCGGTGCGGCACTGATGCGAGAGCAAGCGGCGGTGGACGATGAGCTCGAGCGCGAACTGGTCGGAGGAGTACCAGGACCCGAGCAGCTCGGCCGGCAGGATGGACGACAGGCTGGTCCCTTCGGCCGGGAACCCGAGCCCGTCGTTTTCGAGGTAGGGGCAGATCGAGTACATCGGCATGAGCACTTCGCACATGGAGAGCAGATCCTCGTTGAAGACGGCGGGCAGGTCGTAGACGTACACGAGCCCTCCCTCGCAGCCAGTGTCGTCGGTGACGGGAAGCTGCGGCACCTGCACGGACACGGAAGAAGCGGCGGCGGGGCGCAGCGGCGCCGGCACGGACAAGGAAGAAGCGGCGGCGATCAGGGCGAGCGTGGAGGGGGCGCGGAGCGGTAGGCGACGAAGAGGACGAGCTGGAAGGCGAAGAAGGCGCCGAGTAGGAACCGGACGAGGCGCTGGCGGCGCGCGGCGGGGTTCGGCGACTCGGGGCGGTGCATCGCGGCCATGGTGGGGTGAAGCAGCTCTGAACTTGCTGTGGATCGCGGAGCCGGGATGGGGATGATTTGAGGCACACCGAGCTGGCGGAGGACCACCCCGCGGGGAGAGAACGTGGGGGGCAGTACCGGGAGAGGAATGGGGGATCGGAGATGCGCAAGGATAGAGATGGCCGGAGATCGCGCTGTGCTGTTCCGGGGAAGTAGCAGTAGTAGCTTGATAGTAGTCGAAAAGGACGGCAGCGGCTTTCGGTGAGCTCAGTTCTAGGCTGATTGGTGTGGCTTTACCGCGGCAGGGGGCTTCAGGTCGACTCCGGCCTAGCCCGGTAAATTGGGCGTCTCCGTGCCTTGTGATAGCATGTTAAACAACGCTTTTGCTACGTCTCAGTCGACTGAGACGGGAGCTATGTCTCAGTCATCTTCAACCTCACGACGGTCACCTCCTCCCACCTTCCTCGACGGACGAGACGGCGGCGGGCGGGCGACGCGGCTGGCCGCGGCGGCCGACGGCGACGACGAGACTGGCCGAGCCGGAGCCGCCGCAGCCACGGCTGGCCGCGGCGGAGGCGGCGGAGGCGACGGAGGCGAGGAGCAGGGTTAACAGGTGCGGGTGGGGGGCCATATCGCGGTGACCGCCGCTCGGATTAGACAGCTTCCTCGCCGGAGGCGGGGACGCCGGCGGCGAGCGGCAGCGAGGCGCGGCGTCGCAGCCGGAGGAGAGGAAAGCGGCAGCACCTTCCTCGACGGACGAGACGGCGGCGGGCGGGCGACGCGGCTGGCCGCGGCGGCCGACGGCGACGATGAGACTGGCCGAGCCGGAGCCGCCGCAGCCGCGGCTGGCCGCGGCGGAGGCGACGGAGGCGAGGAGCAGGGTTAACAGGTGCGGGTGGGGGGCCATATCGCGGTGACCGCCGCTCGGATTAGGCAGCTTCCTCGCCGGAGGCGGGGACGCCGGCGGCGAGCGGCAGCGAGGCGCGGCGTCGCAGCCGGAGGAGAGGAAGGCGGCAGTGGGAGGAGAGGAAGGCGGCGCGGAGGAGAGGAAAGCGCGGAGGAGAGGAAGGCGTCGTGAGGTTGAAGATGACTGAGACATAGCTCCCGTCTCAGTCGACTGAGACGTAGACGGACCCGTTAAACAACGGCCTTGGCGTGTCTAACGATGATGTTTAGTGTTCATGTAGGAGTAGATAAGTACAACCATATACACCAACGCAAAAAAAAAGTACCATCATATATACATACTCCCTCCGTTCGGATTTAATTGACACACACTTGGTTACAAACGGATGTATCTAGACACATAACAAGTATAGATACATTCATATTTGGACAAAATCAAGTCAATTAATTTGGAACGGAGGGAGTACATCACAAAACAGTGAAAAGTGAAAACTGTAATCGCAGGGTTTGATATTGACGGATGTGTCTCACTATCAACGAGAACATCAAATCTACCAGAGAAAACCAATCCATCTTAGTGAGGCACATATAGTGTGAAACTGAGTCTTATCTCTAGTTGACCGAGGGTACAATTATCATCCTAACCATCCAACCATTGAGTCTCGTGTCGCGGACACCCAAAATATCGATTAGAAACCACTGTGCACAAAACACTGATGTTTACCATTGAGAATATATATATTTCAATTTGTCCTATCATTTACTACAGAAATAATTGTTACATGATAATCCTGTTCGGTTGTCAATTCTAGCTTCTTCATTCCTGCCTCTGTGTCCATTCATCCCCACACAAGAAATTGCATATCATACCCATGTGAGTAAAGTAGCCGCATGAGCCACCTACATAAAAAAAGTGAAACTTGACAAGTGAAAATTGTGTTGTAGATGATGACACACCCCTCACAAAAGCAGGATGTCAATATATATGTTGTTTGATTGTTTCACCATTGAACATACCAAAGTCACATAATCGCGAAAATAGAAGAAGCAAAAAACGAACTCAACATCCTCATATCACGAATGTCATAGCACTTGTAAGACATACCCAAACACCAAAGTAATAGTTGTCGAACGAGGAGGTGCCGATCTACATACCCAAGCGAACAATAGCTATCCCAAGATAGGACATGACGATGACAACAATGCCATGCTATAATATAATAAAGCCAGAAGACCTTTCTATTCGCACCTTCCTTGGCTCCACCGTCATTCTGTCAAGGCACCATCGTCCTTGTTTTGATGCACACTTACACGTGTGAACTATATATAGTGATATCAAAATAGCAGCAGAAATGGGTATATCTATGTCACGATAAATATTGAGCATGCAGTATGTTACCAACTTAACCTTATCTATGAAATGATATGTTATCGATTTATTAGAAAACAAATTATCTGCCGATTGATCCCGTGAGGCCACATGAAATGTTGCTCCAAAACGTGTCTCGGAGAGGGAGACAGAGAGATAAAGAATCAAACTATTGATGGTGGACGCCATTTGGATTAAGCAGCGCTCCTTTTCGAGGCTAGATTTTTAGGAGGCTTGGCTCTTGTTATAGGCAGCGACTCTGAATATTTGTTTGTTTTTCATTATTTTACGGTGTAAAAAAAGAGCGACCTTACTGAAGGTCCGTTTGCAGAGTCTTCTCCTAGCGCCACATGTGGGTGTCTCCCTCCTCGTCACTTGTCGCGGAAGTGGTGCTGCGTATGCGAGAGAGACACGTGAGGAGTAGGAGGATGTAGGGTTTACCTTTTTTTAGAGAAACAAAAATTTAAAATGACACATAATTAGAACTGTTTTTCGTATGAGATACATACCGTTTTCACTGTTGATCATGATGAGGTCTTCAAAATTATATCACATACTGATAGGTTTTGATGAACTTAAAAAATCAGGGCTCCGTTGATTCATTGTATTTTCAAAGGATTTGTAATGGATTGGAATCCTATGGAAATTTTCATTCGGTAGCCTTTTGATTCATAGAATCATACTTCATAGGATAAAATCTCATAAGAAATTTGTAGTGTAAACTTCATAGAAAAATAGCAGGTCTAACCATGTGGAAAATTCTTCACCACAATCAAAAGAATTTACTCTTCTCATATGATTCAATTAGACATGCCATACCAATCCTCTATGATTCCTACTCCTACACTTTTTCGTCAGTATACTTGTACCTCAGTTTTACTGTACTTGTACTTTATTTTTATTATGCTTATATTTTGATCGTCAGTATAGTTTTTTGTTGTAATACTTTGATTTTTTTTGTCTATTTGTACTTCGTGTACTTTATCCGGAAGCGCACCCACACAACAAGCGCGCGTGGGCATGAACCTGTTCAAAGGTCGATTATCGCTAATTGTCCCCCTTCTTTTTCTGAGATGGTTGTACCCCTATTTTAGGTTTTATTTTTTTCATGATCATCGGATGTTGTTTATTGGGTACTGTAAACACCAGGCCGGAACTACCATTAGGGCTTTAGTTGACATGAATTGGAGTGGAATAAGTAGTGAAATGTTCGTCACTAGAGGCCCAGAAAAGCCGTTGCCCATTACGGCCCGTTCAGATATGGTAAGGCGCTCATAGCGAGCGACGGAGCGAGGAGGAGCCGATGAGCGATGGTGATGAAACTCAAATAAGTACTCAATTGCACTCCGGCACAACGTCGTCGGCACGACACTCCGGCACAACGTCGTCGGCACCCGAGGTGGTCGTGCCGACGTGCACTACTGCCACCGGGGGATCTGGATGGTCACCAACTATTGGCATGCGAATTGAAATAATACTAAGCGGCATCTTGCTGGTCACCACGTACTTAAAAATCCGTTCATTATTGACCATAGTACTAGCAAAGCTTAGTGCGGCAACACGCGGCACGTGTACATGAGTCCTGGTCAACGGATGCCCGCGCATATCTGTCTTGTTGCTATCTGCTACGTGCAACAAAACCATATGCTCCTACCTTTCTTTTTCGAGAAATTGTCAGAACCAACGTAATTTACACAGCGATTCCTACATTTCCTCCATATATTATTCATGGTTACTTGGTTAGACTTAAGAATGGAGTACAGCCATCTTGCAAATTAGCTCTATGTTATTGATGCCAGGCTTCCGTACTGCATTTTTAATTGTCCATTTTTCATGAATCCGGTTATATATGACAACATCCTATGTTCATATTTTCGGTTCTCCCTCTAGACATCGTGAAGCAGGTTGAAACAGAGTGTTCTTGAAAGTTGTTTGCGGCAATTTGTCCTGGGACGAGGTCCAATTGGAGCTTGGCTAGGTTTTCTCAGGTTGCTCGTGGCTTGCGGTGCTCCTCAGTCTACCCTTTGCGGCAGGGGCGTAGTCAGAGGGTGGCGAGCAGGCCTCAGACACCCCTCCAATGTTTGGCCTTCCTCAAGGGAATACAACATGACCTGCATTAGTAAACAGTGATACTTATTTTGAATGTTTGGCCTTCCTCCAATGTCGTAGTTTTGAACTAATCCTAATTTAAAACTTTTTTGAGAGGATAATCCTAATTTAAAACTGTGACACTTATTTTGAATCGGGGAGTAATTAGTTTTACATAAGCCCAATTACACGTGGTTGTGCACGCACCAAAGCCCAACTATAACAGCCCATCTGCGTTCATGTTTACCTACATGCCATCAATCGTGGATGCTTGATGCAAATTGACTTGCACCAAAAATTTATTAGTATTCTTGTACCTTTGGAAAAAAATCGTTCAGTTTTTTCATAAATATAAGAAAAATCATGCAAACAATTTTAAATAAAAAGGTATTGTAATATTATCATCGAGTGATTTTCGGGAGCAGTTAAACCAAATCAGATTAAATACCATCTGTTGACGCAGAGTGATTTTGGGAGCAGTTAAACCGAAGCAGATTTAGTACCATCAGTTGACGCAGCGTTCCGGGGACTGTATCCAACTGGCGGGAATCACTCAGATCCAGCAGTATCCCCTGTACAACATTTTCTGAAGACTAGTCGGCATGTCTCGCCGTAAATAGAAACAAACTGCTGCTGCCGAACAATTTCTGCCCGAGAGACTGAAGAATCTGTGCTAGGAAATGTTATGTTTGTACCACCTGAGTTTTGCTGTGAAAAATGTTGCTGGAAGCAAAAACTTGTAATGTTTAGCTTTGCTGGTGTAGTTGGATCGTTTTAAGTCTTCCGGTTGGCTTTGGTGCTTTAGATTGTTAGATGTTTCTCCTGTTGGTAGTTGCCGGTTGCCGCCTTGCCGGTTGGTGGTTGCTGTGATGTTGTTTATCTGGACCATGTATTATCAGTTTTCAGCAATGAAAATTGAGAGCCTAGACTCTTTATTTCAAAAAAAAAATGTTGGACGTTCATTATTTTCAGATTATCAGTTTCTACCATTGGGTTCAAATAGTCGGCTAGTTTCTACTGAAAATTGTGCCAAAAGTTTTGTCTGCCTTCGCAATATGCCAATGCAAAGCGCAAAGCTATAATATATAGCTCATACAGTTGTGGCCAAGACGAATTCTGTCAAAACCCATGACATATACCCATTTGCTCGCTTGCTTGCTGGAGCTTATATAAAAGATAAAGTAAACAATTCTGTAGTCGGCATCCCGGTCTAAAAACTATTCCTAAAGATTGACAACACGGAGAAGTCAATACAACATCCTTATCCATCCTGGCCATATATGGCGAGGTCGGCAGGCGCAGCTCGCTGGGCGTTAGCTTAGCGTGCCGGTGGTGTCGTCGTCGATGCCGTTGAAGAAAGGGTCCTGCAGGAGCTCGGTTGCAGAGGGGCGGTTCCGTGGCTGGCCGATGCAGCGCTCGATGAATCCCCGGAGCTCCGGGTCCTTGAGTCGCCTGAGCGCGGCTGGGGGCACGCCGCCTGTGACGCTTTTGTAGATCTGCACGACGCTCTCGCACTCGGCGTAGGGCATCTCCCGCGTCACCATCTCCAGCACGCACATCCCATACGCGTAGATGTCCACCGACTCAGTGTACGTCTCCGTGTACAGCTCCGGCGCCATGAACTCCGGCGTGCCAATGATCGTGTGCGCCAGGTGAGTCTTGTCCACGATCGCTGCCAGCCCGAGGTCCCCGATCTTGACCTGCACCCTAGAGCCGTTAGCCTCGAGCAAATGAATAAAATTGCAAACTCCATTCAAACGGGAGCATGCATGAAAGCAATGGCTAAACAGCTAGTAGATGCAGCAGGCAAGCAAGCAAGTAACCCATGCGGAATGTCAGCAAAAGACACGCGAATTGAAGGCAATTAGCGTAACAAATTAAAGTGCGTCTCAACTTGCATCACTTGTGTCTCTCCTTTATTCGAAACCTAGGTCACAAGCAAAAATCTTGGGTTCCAATTCGTAAGATGCTTTTAGATATCTCTCTCACACCGTCACACGCACGGAGAGCTTGAGAGGTCTACAGCTACTAGGTCGTCACAGAAAAGAAGGAAAAGGTGGGGAAGCACCCGCCGCTCCGCTAATCCCGGGCCAAATGCACGGGTCGGTGTACTGTTCTAAGCCCAGTTACGTTTTTATAGGAAAAAAAAAGTAATACGAGTAATTGTACTTTGCTGCATAGAGAAAGAATTTTTTAATTATCCCCAATTCAGAATCTAATTAAAGAGTAATAAACACATGGCTAAATTACTGGCACAATCAAATTAAATGCTGGGTAACAGCATCGTGCAATTGAGATTCAATCGAAGAAACTGCCGAGATTGATGGATACCTGGCCGGTGTTGCCGTTGATGAATACGTTGCTGCAATTGAGGTCGCGGTGGATGATGCAGGGGTCGTGGGTGTGGAGGTGTTCGAGCCCTCGAGGATCTGGCGCGCCCACTTCTTGAGCGCCTTGACGGAGACTCGCTTGTGGCGGTCGCGGTAGTCGCGGAGGCTCCGGAGTTGCAGACCTCGGTGATGAAGTTGAGGACGCCGTGGTCGCGGTCGAGCCAGACCTTGTGGAAGCCGATGATGTGGTCGTGGTGGAGGGAGCGGAGGAGGCGCACCTCGGCGTGGAGGCGGTCGACCATGGCGGGGTCGCGCTCCGCCAGCGCGCGCACGCGCACCCGGTTCCAGGCAACCTCGATCCCTTCCTCCTGGTCGAAGCCGCGGTACACCTTCTTGACGGAGCCGAGGCCGAGAACGGTCGCGTACCGCCCGAACCGCCCCGTCGGGTCCAGCTCCTCGAACGCCTCCTCGTCGGACGCCGCCGCCATTGTCGACCGCCTCCTGCTGTTGCTGATGACGCGGTGGTGGTGGTGCTGCTGCGCGAGACGCGGCGGCGTCAGGCGAGGTGAGGACCAGCAGAACTGGGCCCAACTGGGGCGGGCTCTATTTATAGGCCGCCGCACGTGGAATGCTGTGCCACCGAGCGGAACCGATATCGGTACGAAATCGGTAACGTGCGTGTGTAGCGTATCTATGGGGAGGATTTGACCCAGGTTTTGGGGCCGCCTGGCTGTATGGTCGGGCCACGTTGCAGGCCCGCCGACGCGCCGTCGTCCTCGTGTGGACTGTAAAAAAAATTCGTTTCGTCCTTTTCCTTTTCCCTTTTCTTTTCTTCTTTGAGCTCTCCATGATTATCAGTCAAAATTACATGGGAGACCTACAGAGGTTTTTTTTTACGGGAAGGCCTCCTGTCCTCGCTAGCTTTATTATTAATTTAAATAACACTTGCATCATCTGCTAGAGAGTTCAAAATAAATCCAGCAGGTGAGTCCATCCACAACGACACAGGATCAACACGCCCTTCTTGTGCTAAAAGATGAGCTATAATATTGGACTCTCTATTGCAATGCTCAATAATAAACTTCCAAAAAAATTGCATTAAACTACGACATTCTTTCAGAATCAGGCTGCCACCATAGAATATTTATTATTGAAATCCACTGCCTCAACCTGATTGTCCATTTGAGCAAGCTTCAGTCCCTCCACAAGAGCAGTAGCAGCTTCAGCCAAAACGATGTCGGCAACGTGTTCCAGCTTAGCAATAGAAGCAGCAACAAACATCTCTCTCGACAATCACGAACAACAACACCACACGAGTCAGAATAATCTTCCTATGTTTATCGCTAGCAGTCCAGTCAAAGGTCTTGTTTTGTTTATCCTCAGAGCTAAAATCGAATGGTTATGGCATCGACTGAGAATTGAATTAGCTATTAAAAAAATTATATGATGTATCGATTAAACACATGTATAATTCACAAACTTTTGTTTCCGTGCATTATGCTCCAACGCGTCACTTGAATCTTGTAGTAGCAAACACACAACCAAGGCAAGACAAAGCAAGTAACCTGTGATTTTTAGCTATTCGCCCACTGCATTGCAAGTATGTGTCGTGCCCGACGGTGAGTCTTCTCGAAGAAAAAGAAACAATCAAAAGCTCTACAGGGATGTCACCAAACGAAAAAAGATGACTAGATAACAAGAAGAGGTATTAACATATTTAGTCCCACAACTTGCGCCCCCGATACGATTTAGTCCCACAACTTGTAAAAAGTACACCGGTAACCCCACAACTTGTCAGCTCGAACTAATTAGTCCCAAATCGCTGTGATGCTGACACGTGTGATGCCACGGTGGATCTTTGCACGCGCCGTCTCGTGGTATTTTTGCACGGAACCCCCTGTGGTATTTTAATATCGCGGAAATATCCACGACCAGTTAAAACGAAATTTCTCAAATCCCTAACCCTAGCTAGCTCTCCCGGCGGCGACGGCGACCGTCGAGGCCGTCAAACTTGAGGCGAAGGAGGAGAGCGTGAGGTCGAATTCGTAGGAAGGAGGCGGAGGGAGGCGGAGGTTGTCCAATGGGGACGATTCGAAACTCGGGGCGGCTTGAATCAGAGCTCGCTGGTGGCTTCGGGTGCGGCCGCGGGATGAGCAGCGACGACCGCGACGCATGGGCAACAGTGACCGGTGAGGTCTACTGGAATCCGACGGCGACTGACAGCAACAAGAAGAGCGCATGTTCCTGCACAGGTTAGCTTCCTCTGCCTCATTCGATTTCTGAAATTTGCTCTGCATCTTTTTCTCGTCAGTTAAGCTGACAGTGTTCTGCTCGACAGGTGAATGCTGCTGAACTCCAGAACCAGGACCCGTATGTTAGCGGAAGAATCATGAGGGAAATCGAAGATGGCAATGTGCTGCTGGTGAGGAAGAATGCTGAATTGGAGTTGGAGGTACAGAAATTGAAGGCCGACAAGACCAAATTGCGAAAGAAGCACTCGGAAGAGATAAGAAACAGAGATAGGAAGGAGTTAGTGATGGTGGTTGTAGTAGCAACATGTTTAGTGATTTATGCATGTGTTGCGTTGATCATCAGAGGAAATTTGTGTGATCAACAAATAACACAGGTGTCTTATGTACTCTGCTTGCTTTGATCATTGCTGCAATGTGAGCATAGCTATCAACAAGTACCAATCCTTGCCTGGCAGTAACCAATATACATGCAGTCTCCCATCTCTCTTTTCACCCAATATACGCAGAATTTTCGCAATCCACTCCGGTGACCAAGTATCAGCAGTGCATTCATCAAAACTTGCAGAGGATGCACTAACATAATCCAAGTTGTCTTTCAATCCGCAAAAAATCCATTGTACACCACTTCAACCGTGAACAAATTTGTGAATTCTCCTGCATTCAAAACTGCAGGAAACATTCAAATTAAGCAAAATGGACAACCTTTAACTGCAGAAACATACATTCAGAGATATTCAGTTACTGTAGCACACCAAATTCCAGTAAAAAAATCAAACTTTACTAACAAATTGGTTTCATTTGCTTCACATGACCTTCGCGAACATCTAGATGGCTGAAATCAACCATCTTTACACAAGCATCGGCATCAATTTGTGACACACATATAAGTTTCGCCTGACTGCGGAACAGGGCACAGGACGGGCATGAATTCGTCGAAATCGAACCTAAAAACCTTACTAAAGCATTGCGAGAGTACTACAATCGAGTTCGCCCCCAGTTTTTTGCTGTAAAAATCAACGACTCACACTCGATCATACACGCACCGAGACGACAGCGAAGCAGACCGCAACCAACAGACGAGGAGTCGGGAGAGGAAAATTGACCTACCGTACGACGGCGGGTCCTTGTTCCACTCGCGGTATCGCATCTCCACCGGCCTCTAGCCGTAAACTCCGCCCTCGCCGTCGCCGCGAAGAGCTCGGGGTGGTTCGCCCTCGCTGCTCGTGTTCTTGTTCTGGACGAAGGACGCAACCAAAAGGGAACTAACGGAATCAGCGGATTCCTTTCCGTTAAATCGAACGGCAGGCGCAGCAAATCGAGGACTAAAATGCAATTTAATTTCAGTCAAGGACTAAATTGAAAAAAGTCCTGCCAGACAGATCCGACGTGGCACACGACGTGGCAAAATTAGCTCTCATTGGACTAATCTGTCCCACACAAACAAGTTGTGGGGCTACCAGTGTACTTTTCGCAAGTTGTGGGACTAAATCGTATCGAGGGCGCAAGATGTGGGACTAAAAGTGTAAAAACCTCCAAGAAGAGTAAGAAGAATATGTAAATGGGAACAAAAATGACACCAGGAACAGGTAGATCTTGCACGTTTTGCTTTATCGTCACACATGCCACCAGACAGTTGGTAGTTGGTACGCATGGGTCTTTTTGCACGACCAGACGGTTCTATCGCACTGCATGCTGATCACTACTCGCGCGCAGAAAAGCAGAGCCAAAGGTTCCACGAGCGGCACGACCCACCGCCATGGAGAAGCTTGGCGCGAACTCGGCCAACTCGTGCCCGCTGACACCGCTGGGGTTCCTGGAGCGCGCGGCCACCGTGTTCGGCGACTGCCCCTCCGTCGTCTACCACGGCGCCTCCTTCACCTGGTCTCAGACCTTCCGCCGCTGCCTCCGACTCGCCTCCGCCCTCGTCTCCCTCGGCATCTCCCGCCGCGACGTCGTAAGTATCCGTCGATTCCGTACGTGTTCTTCGCCGTCGAGGAGGAGTGGAACTGAATTGAGTTGGCGTACTTCGATTTCGTGAACTGAACCAGGTGTCCGTTCTGCTGCCGAACGTGCCGGCCATGTACGAGGCGCACTTCGGCGTGCCGATGAGCGGCGCCGTGCTCCACAGCATCAACACCCGCCTCGACGCGCGCACGGTCGCCGTCCTGCTCCGCCACTCCGGCTCCAAGCTCGTCTTCGTCGACCCGGCTCTAGCTCCGCTCCTCGACGACGCGCTCTGCCTCCTGCCGCCGGACCACCCGACCCCGCGTGTCGTCCTCGTCGAGGACCACCACGAGAAAGACTTCCCTCCTGCGCCTGTCACATCTCTGATGTACGAGAGGCTCATAGAGATGGGCGACCCCGAGTTCGCGTGGGTCCGACCCGCGAGCGAATGGGACCCGATGGTACTGAACTACACCTCCGGCACGACGGCTGCGCCCAAGGGGGTCGTGCACTGCCATCGTGGGATCTTCTTGGTCACCGTCGCCTCGCTCGTGGACTGGGCGGTCCCGCCTCGGCCGACGTACCTGTGGACGCTTCCAATGTTACACGCCAACGGTTGGAGCTTCCCGTGGGGGATGGCCGTGGTGGGCGGCACCAACGTCTGCCTCCGACGCGTCGATGCTACCGAGGTCTACGACACCATCGCCCGCCGCGGCGTCACGCACCTGTGCGGCGCGCCTGTCGTGCTCAACATGCTTGCCAATGCACCTGAGAGCGTGCGGAAGCTTCTCCCAGGGAAGGTCCAGATCATGACGGCCGGCGCACCGCCGCCGGCAGCGGTGCTGCACCGCGCGGAGGCCATTGGCTTTGAGGTTAGCCACGGGTACGGGCTGACCGAGACTGGGGGCCACGTGGTGTCGTGCGCGTGGAAAGGGGAGTGGGACAAGCTCCCCGCAACGGAGCGCGCGCGGCTAAAGGCGAGACAGGGCGTTCGCACGCCGGCCATGGCCGAGGTGGACATCATCGACGCCGAAACCGGTAACAGCGTGCCGCGAGACGGCGCCACAATGGGCGAGATCGTGCTCCGCGGCGGGTCCATCATGCTGGGTTACCTGAACGATGACGACGCGACCAGGGCAGCGATCAGGGACGATGGGTGGTTCTATACGGGGGACGTCGGCGTGATGCATCCGGACGGGTACCTGGAGATCCGTGACCGGTGCAAGGACGTGATTATCAGCGGCGGGGAGAACATCAGCAGCGTGGAGGTTGAGTCCGTGCTCTACGGCCACCCGGCGGTGAACGAGGCAGCGGTCGTGGCGCGCTCCGACGAGTTTTGGGGGGAGACGCCGTGCGCGTTCGTAAGCCTCAAGGACGGCGTGGCGGGCGCGGTGACTCCGGCCGATGTCATCGCCTGGAGCCGGGAACGCATGCCGCGTTATATGGTACCCAAGACCGTCGTGTTCCGCACCGAGCTGCCCAAGACATCCACCGGTAAGATCCAGAAATACGTGCTCCGGAACCTCACCAGGGATATGGGACCTACTCGCAGGGGAAGCAGCAGCAAGATGTAGCGGTTTCGCCTCTTTGAGTTGAAGGATTTTCAAATAAATATTGGAAGATTTTAATCCATAGGTTTTTTTCGTAAGTAATATCTTTGATCAAAGGAAAAAATTCTAATGTATTGGATTCCTACACCACAAGAATTTCAACATCCACTCTAAGAGCATCTCCAGCGGGACTGGGCAAATCCTGTTAAACGTCTGGACGGACAGCCCGGACAAAAATACCCAACCAATCCCCCCCCCCCCCCTCCCCCAAATTTAGTTGTTCGGCAATACTCAAACTGAGCACATATATGGGGTGAGTTTGGGGACGCCCGCACGCGTCCGCCACATCGGATCCGACAGGACAGACCCACCCAATTTGCATCCCAATATCGTTTGACCCGTCGCCCGCGCCCGCTCCCGCCTCCATTTCATTTCATTCTCCGGCCACACGGCAAATCCCCTCTCCCGGCTCCGTCCGTAGCCACAACCGCCGCCGTCAAGAACGGATGGATTTGGATGTCGGGACCGTGGATCTTGCGGAGAAGGACGCCTCGTCCGAATCGGTTGAGCAGCGGCCATCGTCAGAGCTGAAGCCGGAGACCGTCGCGCGGAAGTAGAGGCACAACTGGCAGCGCATCCGAGCTGGCGGAGAAGGAGAAGGAGGAGACTGCGAGGAAGGCGGCCGTGGAGATGCAGGTGGACAACGTGGACGCGCTGGCGCCATCGCAAAGGCATAAAATTCCGGCCCAAACACCTTGTGTAGATCAATTTAGGAACATAGCTTAATTGTTAGCAATGTGTAGGACTCTTTTATGATGGATACGATCCGAAATGGCCAAGAACCTCCAACCTATGATAGTGCCACACTCCCACCTTTATTTAGTGTTGGAGATTCATCCGACACACAAAAAAAGATGGGGAAGGTGACAAAGGCTAGAGGAACTTGGTATTCAACCCATGAGAATGGATTGCTATGCCAAGCCTGGTTGGCCACTAGTATGAATACTATATATGGAACCGAGCAAAAGTGCTCAAAGTTGTGGGAGAAGATCCATATCAGTTTTCATCATGCCAAGCTTGGTTGGCCACATGCTATGTAACAACCAAGATCTATCTATGAAGGTTGATGTCTACTACACGCTTCTATTCTTGTAGACAGTGTTGGGGCTTCAAGTGCAGAGGTTTGTAGGACAGCATCGATTTTCCCTTAAGTGAGTAACCCAAGGTTTATCGAACTCAGGAAGGTAGAGGTCAAAGGTATCCTGTTGGGGGAATAATAACCAGGTAGGCCCATGAAGAGGGAAGCATGACCCGCCAGGAAGGAGGCAGGGCGAGGCCAGCTAACCATCACCATGGGTCGGGTTACACTGATGGGCCGGAGAGCTTGTCGGTAACCCGGCCTACACAAGGAAGGTTCTGGAAGACCCGGAGGTGGTACGCATCGCGGAGTCCAAGACTAGGAGGACACGAAAGGCTAGAAGAGCTAGAGTAGGACTCCGAGTATGGAAGTAACCCGACCTTGCCTTGTAAGCGACCAGGAGACCCGGCAGCCTATATAAACCTGCTCCTAGGCCATAGATCGATAAGCGAAAAAGAAGTCCCAAGTTAGTAGAGACATACCGAGACACTCTTGTAACCCCTGATTCGTAACTCAGTGACTAATTGTTCCCCGGGTTACGTGATTCCCATATCAATATAAACAACCAGGAAGTAGGTCTTTATCTCCTATGGAGAGGCTGAACTTGGGTAAATCGTGTGTTCCCGTGGAGCGTGGCAATCTTCTGTACACCAGAGCTGCAATGCCCCCAACTCAAGTTACCCCCTGGTAACATCTGCCGTGACAATCCCACGACAGTTGGCTCCCACCATGGGGCTCGCGCCTAAAGGTGTTTACATAACAGGAGAAGCTCTGCGCGGCATGCAGAACCTAGCCATCGGCGAGATTACCATCAACTCGCAAGGAGAACGCATCGTCGACGATTTTGGGTGGAGCCTGGAGTCAAATCTGGTGGAAGCCAGCGAGGTCATCCCGATCGGCCGGATCAACGTCTTCGTTGGCATGGTGCACGCCACGAGACCCGCCACAGAGGAAAGTGAATACGACTCTGTTTCAGGAGCCGCCACCATCGTTCAATCAGATGGAGAGGAATCAGTAGGCACGGCAGAGATCGAGTTAGCAGTTGCTACGCAGGAGGCCCAGCCGGAGGAGCCGGCATGGGCGCCGCGTGATGAGATCGATGAGGATACAGAATCAATTTTGCCTTTGTTTGATGATTGGTTTGGATATGATGTTGAAGAAGAGGAGTATGAGTCGTCCCCGGGTCCGGTGCGTCGGGTCGCCGTGTACACGGCACCCATGACCAACCTTGACCCGACATCGGTTACGGCGGCAGCAACGGCGACGGCCGCGGCATTGGCCTAGAACCACCAGCAGCAGCAACTACAGCAGCAAGTTTTGGTGATTCAAGAGCCGCCGTGCCCCCAGATCGATGGAGAGGAAGCATCAGTTACCACCGAAAATGAAGCAACAGCGCGCCACATGAACACATTTGGTTTTCTAATGAACAGAGCGTCGGGAGAAGGAACCTCCAATGTTCCCCCTAACCGGGCTTCTTTAGCAACAACTTGGTCTTGGATCCTAGTGCACTCGTGGGAGTGATAACCCCAGAGAACGCAGCAACACGCGACAGAGAGCTAGACACCGCACGCCGTGCCTTGGAGCAACAGCGGCGGGAGGTCACAGCAAAAGAGGAGCATATGATAGCTAGGCAGCAGAAGTTGGATGAGCAGGAGAATCGTCTTCGTCACAATGCAAGTATCTTGGAGAATAGACAGATCGACATGACCAGAGTACAGAACAGGAGACATCAGAGCCGGTTCCTTCTCGAAGGAGAGACCTTAGACCCGACTCCCTGTTTATCACACCGCAGGACTAGCCCATCAGAACAGTACAGGAAGTTCCCATTGCAGGAGCCGGTGCAGGACAAACCGGAGGAACCGGAGGAGCGAGACCCGGCAACGTTCCTGCCGGGTCACCAGATGCCTACCGGAGGAGCCGGAGGTAACAATGGAGCCACGTGATGACGTGAAAGCATACGTTCGTTGGGAGACCCCAAGTGGAAGGTATGAAGCAGTGCAGCAGCAAGTTTTCCCTCAGTAAGATACCAAGATTGTCAGATCCAGTAGGAGTAAAAGGCACCTCTGAAGGTTGTTGGTGGCGCCGTTTACCCGATCCCCAACGTGGAACCTGCACACAACACAATCAAACTACTTTGTCCCAACGAAACAGTGAGGTTGTCAATCTCACCGGCTTGCTGTAAACAAAGGATTAAACGTATGGTGTGGAAAATAGTGTTTAATTGCAGAGAATGAAAAGGAACAATGATTGCAGTTGGTTGTATTATCAGTGTAAAGGAATGGACCGGGGTCCACAGTTCACTACTGATATCTCTCCATAAAAGATAACTAACATGCTGGGTAAACAAATTACAGCTGGGCAATTGATGAATAGAGAACGCATGACAATGCATATATATGACAAGATGACTACTATGATATTCAATTGAGCATTACAACAAGATACATAGACCGTTGTCCAACAACATCTATGACTAATAATCCACCTTCAGGCTGACATCCGTGTTCCCCGTTGGTATTAAGTTGCAAGCAACAGATTATTGCATTAAGTAATGTGCATAATGTAAACAATACAATTATCCTTAGACAAAGCATTGTTGTTTTACCCCTAGTGGCAACAGCACATCCACAACCTTAGACGTTGATGTCACTCGCCCAGATTACCGGAGGCATGAACCCACTATCTAGCATAAATACTCCCTCTTGGAGTTACAAGCATCTACTTGGCCAAATCATCTACTAGTAACGGAAAGCATGCAAGATCATAAATAACATATAAGATAGATTGATAATCACCTTGATCATAGTATCAATATTCATCGGATCCCAGCAAACACAACATGTAGCATCACAATAAGATGATCTTGATCATGATAGGCAGCTCACAAGATCTAAACATGATAGCACAATGAGGAGAAACAACCATCTAGCTACTGCTATGGACCCGTAGTCCAAGGATGAACTTCTCACGCATCACTCCGGAGGCAGGCATGGTGATGTAGAGCCCTCCGGTGATGATTTCCCTCTCCAACAGGGTGCCGGGAAGAGCTTCAGAACCCTCCCGAAGTAGGGTTGACGACGGCGGCGGCTACGGAACTTTTCGTGGATGGAGGCTCGGGTATTTAGGGTTTTCTGGACGAAGGCATTATATAGGCGAAAAGGCGGCATCTGGAGGCATCCGAGGGGGTCACGCCACCCCCCGACGCGGCAGGAGGTGGGGCCGCGCCGGCCCCTGGCGTGGCTGCCTCCTCGGTCGCCTCCGTCTCTCCTTTAGACTCCGTGTACGTGTCGGGAAAATAGAAGGTTCTGTCCAAGTTTCGTCCAATTCCGAGAATATTTCCAGAACAACTTTTCTGGAATACAAAAATATCAGAAAATAGGAACTGGCTCTGTGGCATCTTGTTAATAGGTTAGTCCCAGAAAATGCATAAAAATGCTATGATGTGTATATAAAAACATGTAACAATTGATATAATATCAACATGGAACATCAGAAATTATAGATACGTTTGAGACGTATCACCACGCTACCGCCTTCCCCCAGGTTCCATACCCCACCGGGTCACTACAACAACCCGACAGACAACGTGTATGCTGCAACTTTAGCACTTGATCGTATTCCTTTGGGAGACTCGCCTCAGGAAGTTGAAACCCGGTGAGCCATAGACATGTTATGCACAGCTGTGGTTCAGCAAGCAAACTATCCAGATAACAGAAGTGGACTTCATGGTACACCGTATAACAGCCGCTCGAGGAGCCGACAGTGAGAGAGCCCGAGGCCGCCCCAGACCAATTCAGCACGACGAAGGGCGGCACAAGAGAATCAGCAACCACCACCACCACCCAGACAGGCCGCTCCCGCGGCTTCAGCTGCGCAAGCTGTCGGGGGAATACTTTTTGGATTAACCCGCGGCCCAGTGCGACTTAACTTACTCGCACGGATGAAGGCCCACTTGGGAACAAGCCCAATATTGAACTGCCATAAGGAGAAGATCTAGAAGACAAATCCCGGAGGACGTGAAGACCAAGTAGTCTCCGAGTAGGCCTCTGTGGATGTATTCCTTATGGGGAAGTTTCCTTTTGTAACCTAGCGAGCCTCTGTGTATATAAAGAGGACTCGCAGGACTTAGAGCGGGTCAAGCTATCAAGCCCCAAACCCTAGCTCATACGGCGAGTACCAGATCGGATCGCCTCCATTGTAACACCTCGATTATCATATCAATACCAATCTAGGGTAGGCAGGAAGTAGGTCTTTTACCTCACATTGAGGGGGCCGAACCTGGGTAAATCTGTGTTGATCTTTGTTCCTGCGATCCCAAGCTCGGAGATGCTTGACTCGCGTAATCCCACACCTACGAAGTCATCTATGACACCTGACGTGACAAACCCACGACAGTTGGCGCCCACCGTGGGGCCTGCGGTCAAGAGCGTCACGTTCCGCGCAGGATCCATGAAGGGAGCTGAAGATCTTGTTGTTGGCCGTATCATCACGGTCAATGGCACACCCCTCATCGACGATTCAAGCTGGGGGCCGGAAGCAGATTACTTGGAGACCGGCCACGTCATCCCCTTTGGATCCATCAACGTCTTCGTCGGCTTCATTGGCGGCGAGTCAGAGGATCCATCGCAGCATGGCGACTCAGAAGAAGGAGTCGCGGTAACAGTGGACCAAGAAGAAGGATCTATCAACCACGAGTCGCTGCCTCTCGAAGACGAAGAAGGCCAATCCATTGAGTATGTCCTTGAGGAAAGGCTATGCGGAGGCCCTGTGGACAGTGGCTCGCCCTCTGTAGAAGATCGGCACGTGGAAGGGGTCTACAGGACCACAGAAGCAGACGAAGGGCTGGGCATGCCACCAGGCAGCTTAGCCCCCACACCGCCGGAAGCAGCAGAACAAGCCGCGCTAGATGCATCAGGAGTCGCGGCATCCGCTGCGATGACGCCAGGAGTCGCGGCCTCAGGAGTCGCAAACAGAGAAACTCCACCTGGAGTCGCGCCTGCGGAATCAGGGGCAAGGGTAACCCCCAGCGCAGCGGTCACGCCGCCACAGGGAAGCGTGTTGTTTACACCAATATCTGCGGTTAACGCGGCTGCTAGGGTGACAGAATTGGAGGCTACCAGGATCGGGCTATATGATGAGGTCCAGAGAATCGCAGATGAGAGAGCCAGGCTGGCGTGTGAGGAACAGCGCCTCCAACAGGAACAACTGCGACTCATCGAGGAAACCAATTCTCTGCAAGGAATACAGGCCACCTTGCCGCATAGACGTCACGCGAGTCGCCTGCAGCCAGGAACAGTGAACCCTATGGAGCTGTTCCAATCACCCACCATTGAACCAGCAATTGCGGTCCCATCAGTCGCCACCAACACGACGCACCCGGTCGCATGGTCAGGGGTCGCACAACCTCCAGTCGCGATACCCGCACGCATGGCACCATCTGCCATGGTTATGCGGTCCGTGGCCCCGTTAGCCGCGCCCGCGGTTCAAGCAATCGCGGTACCATCAATCGTGCCAGCGGTTCCATCTTTCGCAGCACCAAGAGTAGCAGAGATACCTGGATCAAGGGCCATAGTACCGGCTAACAACAGGGCCATGATGCCCCCGCCACTGACGCAGCCAACCTTTGTTCAGCAGTCGCCACAGCAGCCTCAAAGGTTCCACACGCCGCAAGGGCATTATGTTAGCCCAGTGGAGAATCTCTTTGCAGCCACAAACATCTTGGCCAGATTAGCGCCAGCAGGAAACACGCCAATGGACAGAGAGGCACGGCGTGCCATTGAGATGCTGAGCACAGCAGTGATACAGCAGGCGAATATGTCCGAACACGCAGGACGGCTGCACTCCACCCCTTACAATAGCAGAGCAACGGCGGAGAGAAGCATCCACGCGGAGTCGCCACACGTTGCGACCTCAAGCTCGGCTAGGCGACAAAGGGAAGATCAACCTGCGGCTCAAAATCAACCTCAGCAAGTTCAACCTATAGAGATTGTGCAGCCGCGCCCGGCGGCCAATCCAATAGGAAGGCCAGCTTCGTCCAACCTATCGTCGCGACTCAAAGGCCCAGTCTGTTTCAGCGAAAGAATCAGGTCTGAACCGTTTCCTGCAGATTTCAAAGGACCTCGCAAGGTCGCCAACTACAACGCCAGCATGGACCCTGTTACTTGGCTCAACAATTACGAGATGGGCATGAGCATCCTAAATGCATCCGAAGAGATCTGCGCACGTTACCTAAACATGATGTTAGAAGGCGCAGCCCACATATGGCTACAAAATTTGCCACCAAATTCGATAAACTCTTGGGATGAGATGAAGGAAGCTTTTATCAAGAATTTCCAAGGAACATGCAAGCGACTCTGCAGCATAGAGGACCTAGAGCGTTGTGTACAGAAGGAAGGCGAGTCAAGTCGCCACTGGATGAGAAGGGTCGCAGAGATCATACATTCCTCAGACAATATACCACCCAGTTCAGCAGTCCTTGTCATGGAGAAAAATTGCAAATTTGAGCCGCTAGTCCACAAACTAGGTCGCATGAAGGATAAAGTCAAGAGCCTAAGCGAGGTAATGGCGGCGGCCAACAAGTATGCTAGCTCGGATAAAACCAGGGACGCATCTGATGGAGAGGAAGAGGAAAGCACTGGCAAGGGAAAAAGGCCAGTAGCAAGCCTCAACAACAGCAAGCTAGCAATGCCAATGCGAGTTATAACAAGCGCAAAAACGAGGAAGGAAACTCAGGGTTAGTCGCAAATACGAATACTCGTTACAAACAAAGCAGCAGAGGAAGGAATTTTCACCCAGTCAATTTGGAAGAGGTTTTCAACCGCCCCTGCGACATCCATATAGGAAAAGATGGGAAACCACCCAACCACACGAAGGCACAGTGTTATCATTACAAAAAGTGGAAGGATGGACAGCCACTCAACACAAACTTCAATCATCAAAACAACGAGGAAGGTAAACATGGCGGAGGCAACAACAGCAACAACGCCGTCCCAAATCCGCAGCCAGATCAGCCACAGTTCCCAAAACAGTTGGGTCAGTATCATACCATTGTGGTGAATACTTCAAGGAGGGAACAAAAACTGCGACGACGCAATCAGGCTGTTAACGCCATAGTACCAGCCGTCCCACAATGGCTAAAGTGGTCCGAACAACCAGTAATTTGGAGCCGCGAGGATCACCCAGGAGAAATAAATGAAGAGGGAAAACTCGCGCTGGTGGTTGCCCCTCAAGTCGCAGGGTACAAGTTGAGCAAAGTACTGATGGATGGAGGCAGCAGTATCAACATATTATACTATGAAACCTTCAAAAGAATGAACCTTCAAGAAAAGCAGCTACACCCATCAAGAACAACATTTCATGGTGTCGTACCAGGCATATCAGCTCAGCCATTGGGGCGAGTTAACTTGGAGGTCGCCTTTGGGACACAAAGCAACTTCAGGAGCGAGTACATTTGGTTCGAGGTTGTAGATTTCCAGAGCCCATATCATGCGCTGTTTGGCAGAGAAGCATTCGCAAAGTTTATGGCTAGGCCGTGCTATGTGTACCTAAAGCTAAAATACCAGGCCCTAGAGGTGTCATCACCATCAATGGCGACAAAAGAATAGCTCAAGAATGTGAAGAAGGCGACAAGGCCATAGCCAGAGCAGCTTGCATCGCAGAGAGCGCGACCATGCACGAGTCGCAGGAGAATTTTGATGACATCGTGAAGGCCAAGAGGCACCTGCCTGACTTGCGACTTCAGATTACAGCCGCAAGGGAGGCAAGGAAGTCAAAGGCTACGAGCCATTGCCAATAAGGACACATCCCAAGCGTCGCGAGTTGCCATCAGCAGCCGCAGCAAAATTATTAAGAGTTTACATCATCAAGCTGGCCACTCAGGGCTAAAAATTCAATTCTGGTCGCCACTCAGGCGCGACCGACCCAATATGACACTTCTGATCGCCACCTAGGCGCGATCGACCCAATTCTGGTTGCCACCTAGGCGCAACCGACCCAATTCTGGTCGCCACTCAGGCGCGACCGACCCATGTAACATCTCTGGTTGCCACCTAGGCGCAACCGACCCAATTCTGGTCGCCACTCAGGCGCGACCGACCCATGTAACATCTCTGGTTGCCACCTAGGCGCAACCGACCCAATTCTGGTCGCCACTCAGGCGCGACCGACCCATGTAACATCTCTGGTTGCCACCTAGGCGCAACCGACCCAATTCTGGTCGCCACTCAGGCGCGACCGACCCATGTAACATCTCTGGTTGCCACCTAGGCGCAACGACCCAATTCTGGTGCCACTAGGCGCACCGACCCAAGCATCACTTCTGGTCGCCACCTAGGCGCGACCGACCCTATGTATCATATAATGATTCTGAAATAAAGCATCTCAAACTACCAATTGAGTTGTGAGTCTTTTATTTTTTAATCATTGGTCCCTTGGGGGTGCGGCAGCTTTTTAGCGCGGCCTATTCCTTGGGATCGCCAAACAAGTGGCATTTATCGTGATTATACTCAACCTCTCTTGGATGCGACTTGCACTATGCGGCCAAAGTACTGGGGGTGCGGCGTCAATCGAGTTTGATTGCCTATCATGGCCGCTCTCGACCCTGAACACGCACTTTTTACCTGGGAAATACTGAGCCGCGCAAGGGCCTAAGTGAGGAAAAACCGAGACAAATCATAAGGACCAGCCTATTGGTCGAAACATGTACTGCCAAGAGTACTTAAGCAAACCATAATATTGTCTTATGACACATAAATTCTAACAATTATTACAGACCGCTAAGGGCCAAGGCCATCAAACCATTGTTTTTCTTCTTCACTTGTGCGCAGCTTTTGGCCGGTGGGAAGGAGGAACAGGCGGCTTACCAAGCTTGCCAGAAGGAGCAGTCGCAGGCTCGCTGGAGGGCTCTTCAGTCGCGGGCTTGGGGGCTGCAGAGCTGGATACGCCTGGAGAGGGGTTCTTTCCTGCGGAATCACCGCACTGGATGACGGAGCGGGTAACTTCTCCCATCTGCTTCCATCTGCATTATACTTGCCCATATAGGTCGCAAGATCAATCCCCTCCACCAGTTCAGTCGCATGGCCGCGCATATCCTTCCAAGTCGTCGCATATTCTGAGGCCGTCAGTTCGGTGCCATCCACCTTCTTCGAGGGCCTACCTTTTGCAACCTTGGCAGCATCAAAAGAAGGATAGTACGTCTTGGCCAAAGCAAGAACATGAGCCGCGCCGGTGCGAGCTGAGGACTCTTTCCAGTCCAAAAAGAACTGAGGCGCCCTAAGCAGTCTTTTCAGCAGCCCTTCAGAATCACCGGGACTGGCTTGGTCGGCAGCAGGCACTTAGACAGTGATTTCATGGCGTCACAAGCTTCGCGAAAAATCGCGGATATACTCCAGCTGCTCCTGAGTACTGCCGCGCTGCTCCTTGGCATCTTCACCTACATCAAGGCATGTCTCCGTCAGCTCTACAACACACAGGCAAAGATAGTAGAGAAAAAAGATGCAGTTACAAGTCGCAATACATACCAGTTAATTCTTGAGTCATGATGCACACTTTGGCGTGGACGAGGTTATGGGCATCAGAAACTTTCTTCAACTTTTTCTCAAGCTCGCCAATGGAAACAGCCTTAAGCCTTGCGTCCTCATTGACATCAGCAATGGCGTCTTTCTGAGCACTGACTTGGAGCTCCAGCTGCTGGACCCTCTCATGGAATTTCTCTTCAACAGTTTTAAGTCGCAGCTCGGTATTTTTGGCTTGCTCAGAAAACTTGAAGCTTTCATCAGATAGCTCGCCCATCCTGGTTTCCCTCTTCTTTAGCTCAGCGTCACGCTGGCCAAGGAGCTCGCGTAGCCTCTCCAGTTCAGAGGGAGTATCCCCCAGCTGCTTTTCCAAGGCAATTTTGGCAGCTGTTATGGAGCTTAGTTCCTCCTATGAAGGGAACATCAGTCAGTAAGTATATATCAACAGCTAAAAGAGAAGCATCAAGTCTCCCTTTACAGTCAAAGAAGAAACTTGATCCTTGGGGGCTAGAGACAGATAACTGGAGATAGAAGTTTACCTTATAAGCCGCAGACAGGTCAGACAGTGCCTTGCGGAGCTCCATGGCTTGCTTGTCATTTGAGGCAATGATAGCCTCTGACAGTTTCTCAGCGCGGCTTGTGGAGGAGGAAGAAGCAACCTCAGCATGCAGAATTGGCGACCGCAGATTGTCCGCCACTGGCGACTCAACCACTGGCGTATCAGCATCCTTGGCCATTACATCTATGGAGGAGGGGTTGACCTTCTCCACGTCCTGGATCATAAGGGGATCCGTTCTATCCTCCAGAGCCACCTCTTGGGTGGCTGTGTCAAGAACAGGGACCGTGGCCAGGTCATCAGTGGTGGCCACGCCCTCTACCATGGCGGTATGAGCCGCAGGTGATAAATGCGGCTCAACCGCGGTCCAGGCTCAGTCGCGGGTTCAGCCGCACTTCTGAAAAAAGCAAGGGCATTGTGTGAAGAAGAAGAACATAAGCCAGAATAAAAGTATTGAAAGCACAGGGAAAAGTTACTAACTCTGGAGCCATCTTCACAAAGGCCATAAGTTCACCACTTGATGGTGAGGACAGGCCTTGGGTCCCAGAATCTACGAGTAGAAGTTTTACGTGTCAGTAGAGGAAAAAGAATAAGCATTCAAGATGACAAGACAGCAGAAATTACCAGAGTGGGGACCCATGTCTTCTTCAGCAGAGGCGGTAGCTTTGAAAGCACGCCTGGCAACGAAGGAGATCGCGCCCGTAACAGGTTTGCGACGCTTCGTGGCCTCGGGGTTTTCCAGAGCATCAACCTCTGGTTCTTCACGAGATAGCCTCTTGGAGGCTCTACGGGGAGTTGGTTCAGCCGCGGCAACAGAACTCGCGGCTGGCACTGGACTCTCGTCCTCGTCCAGTTCGGTCTCTTCATCATCTGAGGCCGCAGAGGCAACAGAAGGGATATCAGCAGTCTCGCTGCCCTCTAGAGTGGGCAGCAACTTCTTTCGTGCGGCACGCTTGGGAGCAGCAGTGCCGGCGACGTCGCAGGCAGCGACCAGTAGTTCTCGTCAGCCTGGATGAGGAAATATAAGTTGCAGTATTAAGAAAAGGAATGCGACTCAACTACGAAGGCGAAAAGACAGAGAAGAGGAGTTACCTCAAAAGGCTTGTTGTTAACACTGAAAGGGGCAAGCCCCACCTTATCGAAGGAGATGTCCTTCTCCTCAGTCACGCGGGTGACAAATTCCACCCAATCCTCAGGCCTCCAGTCCGAAGCCTTGATACGATCAACGTCAGCAGAGGTGCCTGTGCACTCAAGGAAGGATCGCTGTCGTGGACTCACGGGCTGAATGCGCCATTTGGTCCAGCAAGAGAGAAGATCAAGGCCAGTAAGACCATGACCTATTAAGGCGCGGACTTTGATCAGCGACTCATTGATGAAGGACATGGACGAGTCGCGGGGTTTTGATTTCAGTGCCTCGGTAGGCACGAAGAGGGTGTTAGACCAGGAGGGAAGGCGAGTTTCGCCCTCCGGTGAAGTATCTTGGCAATAAAAGAAAGATTTTTGCCAAGCCCTGGGTCGATTCGCCAGGGCTAGCTTGGGAAGGCAAGAATTCCTATGGCGCTGAAGAGAGATGGCGCCGACCTGAACGTAGGCGCCACCCTTGGAGACAAGTTGGCTGTTGCAGGTGAAAGAGGCCAGCCACAGATCGATGTTGGGGGCTATGCCAAGTAATCCTCGCACAGCACGTGAAAATTGCTCACCTGGAGCATTGAGTTGGGCCCGATGTCGTGAAGACGGAGGCCTAGGCGTTGCAGCAAATTGCGGAAGAAGGGAGAACCTGGCGGCGTGAATCCACGCTCCACGTGCTCCACGAACATCACCAGCTCGTTGGGCTTGGGGCGCGGCTCGATTTCATCGCCTGGCGCCCGCCAGACGCCGTCCCCCTTCGGCGGCAAGAAGCCAGCCTCGGCCAGATCCGCAAGAGTTTCCTCTGTTACCCAGGATCCTTCCCAGTTGCAGGAGATCTGGCGCCTATTGTCAGATGGCTTCGCCTTGGGCGCCATTGCGAGGGGGAGATTGAATTGGGGAACTAGGCTCGGGTCGAGGAAGAAGACGGCGCGGCTAGGGATGAGAAGATTGCAAGGGCAAATGGATAATGACCTAGGTGGCCGCAGCTTATAACTGAAGGGGCCCGCAACTAACGGCATTATCTGTGCTCGCAACCAACGGCACAATTTGCGCCCGCAAAAAGAGTAACGGTCCGCAATTAAAGGAAACAGAATATTTCCAGAAGAAGATGAGTCGCACAGATGAGTCACAGCTCGAATCGCATGAGTCAGGAGATTGGTCAGAACGTTTACAGTGCGGCTCAGAGACCATTTCAAGAGGCCAGAAGATTCTCACCGTAAAGTCCTAACCAATCTTGGGGGCTAATGTCGGGGGAATACTTTCTGGATTAACCCGCGGCCCAGTGCGACTTAACTTACTCGCACGGATGAAGGCCCACTTGGGAACAAGCCCAATATTGAACCGCCATAAGGAGAAAGATCTAGAAGACAAATCCCGGAGGACGTGAAGACCAAGTAGTCTCCGAGTAGGCCTCTGTGGATGTATTCCTTATGGGGAAGTTTCCTTTTGTAACCTAGCGAGCCTCTGTGTATATAAAGAGGACTCGCAGGACTTAGAGCGGGTCAAGCTATCAAGCCCCAAACCCTAGCTCATACGGCGAGTACCAGATCGGATCGCCTCCATTGTAACACCTCGATTATCATATCAATACCAATCTAGGGTAGGCAGGAAGTAGGTCTTTTACCTCACATTGAGGGGGCCGAACCTGGGTAAATCTGTGTTGATCTTTGTTCCTGCGATCCCAAGCTCGGAGATGCTTGACTCGCGTAATCCCACACCTACGAAGTCATCTATGACACCTGACGTGACAAACCCACGACACAAGCCATTGTTGATAGTTCGAGGGCGGGGCGTGCAGCAAGCTCCGCAGCCCACGCCGGAGGAGGCAGCGCGGTCCCAGCTACAGGAGCAGCAGTGAGTTCACCAGTTGTAGGAAACGTGTACCAGCCGGCGCCGGGTCAGGGAGTGCCGGCGGTAGCATCGTCCAGTTCAAACCTCAGAGGGCCGACGTGCCTCTCTGATGTTATACGTAATGAGCAGTATCCAGAAAAGTTCAAAGAGCCCAGCAAGGTTTCTAATTATGACCCGGCTATGGATCCTTCAACCTGGCTTAGTGGTTATGAGATGGCTATGAGCATCCGCAACACGACCGAAAATCTTCGCGCCAAGTTTATGTATCTCATGATGAGTGAAGGAGCAGCCAAGTTATGGTTTAACAACCTGCCAGCCAATTCCATCAATAGCTGGGCTGATTTGAAAACTGTGTTCATAAAAAAAATCAAGGCACTTGTAGAAGGCTTACCACAGTAGACGATCTGGAAAACTGTGTGCCGAGGAAAAACGAGTCTGCCCAACATTTAATGCGGCGTTTTGCAGAGTTACTTAATTCATCCGAGGGAATTCCGCCAAGTAGCGTAGCTCTGTGCATAAGCCGCAACTGCAGGTATAACCCGGTTACAGAGAAGATCGGGCGTATGAAGCAGATGGGACACACAAATTCTATCACGATGAGCGAACTGATGGTAACGGCCAACAAGTACGCCTCGACAGACAAAACAAAGGATAACCCGGATGTTGAGGACAATGCAAAGAACAAAGGAAACAGTGGTAGGAACCACAATGGAAATGGACAGAACAATAACAACAACAATGGTGGAAATCAGCACAAGCGTTCATATGGTGAAGGAAATTCAGACATGGTTGCCAATACCAATTCCGGGTTTCAGAGACAGAGGATGGATGGAAACTATCAAGGTGGTGGAGATAACTACAATAGAGGCAACAACTATCGAGGCCCACCACGTCCAACCAATCACATCGAAGCTTTCAGGATGCCGTGTCCTCGCCATAGCAAGATGGGCAGGCCCACCAATCATTCCTTAAAACAGTGTGTTGATTTACAGAGATGGAAGGACGAGCAGATTCAGAAGGCGTTGCGCGGCAGCGGCCGTGGGGGAGGACCCGGCCCGGGTGGTAACCCGGTAGGCAGACCTCCACCCGGTGGAAATGCAGGACCCGACAATGTTGGAGATGGCCAGAACAGAGATGATCAGGGTGGGTTTCAGCAAGACCCAAAGCATCTTGGCCAGTACCACATTCATACCATCAATGCTTCAAAGAGAGATAGAAAGTTAGTCAAGAGGGCAGTCAATAGAGTTTCACCCGCAGTTCCAAGGTATTTGAAGTGGTCCGAAGTCCCTGTCACATGGAGCAGAGAAGATCACCCGCCCATCATTGAGAATCCGGGTCTCCTAGCCTTGGTGGTTGCACCACAGGTGGGGGGCTACGTTTTGCATAAGGTGTTGATGGATGGAGGTAATAGTATCAATATCTTATATTATGAGACTTTCTTGAGTATGGGTCTCAAGGAATCACAGTTGCAGCCAACTTCTACAATCTTTCATGGTATAGTCCTAGGAAAATCTGCAAGATCAGAGGGTAGAATCACGCTTGAGGTGGCCTTCGGTGAGTCCAAGGCTATCTATCGATCAGGGATGATTACATTTGAGGTTGTGAAGTTGCAGAGCCCGTATCACGCTCTCTTTGGCAGACCCGCCTTTGCCAGATTTATGGCAAGGCCGTGTTATGTGTACTTGCAGTTGAAAATACCGGGTCCTAAGGGGATCATCACAGTTCATGGAAGCCGGGAGATGGCTGCAGAGTGTGACGATGGCGATGCCGTCTTAGCTGAGCAGGCCTACGCACAGGAGGAGCTAAAATTTTACAAATCTCAGGTAGACCCAAATGACAGGACAGTGTTGAAAAGGCCAACGACTGAGGACAAAGCAAAGTTCAAGTCGGCTCAGGATACAAAGATGGTAGATTTCACACCCGGCAACTCCTCCAAGCAGTTTGTCGTGGGGGCTCACCTGACTGATAAATAGGAAAGCGCGATCATCGAGTTCATTCATGGGAACAGGGACGTCTTTGCATGGACACCTAGTGACATGCCTGGAGTACTTGCTGAACTCGCTGAGCACAGTTTACATGTTGATCCCAAAGCCAGACCTGTAAAGCAAGGATTACGCAGACTGAACGAGGAAAGACGCAAGATTGTTGGAGAGGAGATAGCCCGGCTTTTGGATGCCGGCTTTGTCATTGAGGTTTTCCATCCCAAGTGGTTGGCAAACCCGGTTTTGGTACAGAAAAAGAATAAAGAGTGGCGTATGTACATTGACTACACCAGACTCAACAAGGTGTGTCCGAAAGATCCTTTTGCATTACCTCGTATTGACCAGATCATCGATGCCGTGACAGGCAGCGAGCTCTTGTGTTTCTTGGATGCATATTCAGGTTATCATCAGATCCGGCTCAAAGAGGAGGATTGGGAGAAGACTTCGTTTATAACCCCCTTTGAAGCCTTCTGTTACAAAAACATGACCTTTGGTTTGAAGAACGCTGGAGCAAACCATCAGAGGTGTATCCAGAATTGTTTCAATAAACAAATTGGCCGTAACGTGCATGCTTATGTGGATGATGTTG
Organism: Poa pratensis; assembly: GCA_947311845.1. Classification (NCBI taxonomy): domain Eukaryota; kingdom Viridiplantae; phylum Streptophyta; class Magnoliopsida; order Poales; family Poaceae; genus Poa; species Poa pratensis. Next base: position 24,266,606 of record CAMZMU010000047.1, read on the forward strand.
TTATCAAGTCTCAGAAGACCGACTCTCTTATTGATGATTTGAAAGAGACTTTTGCTAACTGAGGCGGTATAATATGAAGCTTAACCCCACCAAGTGTGTGTTTGGGGTCCCAGCAGGGCAAATCCTTGGTTTCATCGTTTCAGAGCGAGGAATTGAGGCTAACCCGGAGAAAATTAAGGCTATACAGAGTTTGAAGAAGCCGGAAGAATTGAAGGATGTTCAGAAGCTTACAGGTTGCATTGCGGCCTTGAGCCAGTTTATAGCCCAGCTGGGAGAGAAAGCCATACCCTTATACCGGCTCTTGAAGAAAACAAATAAGTTTGTATGGAACCAAGAAGCAGATGATGCGTTCGAGTTACTAAAGAAGACGCTGTCAGAAGCGCCAGTCTTGGCGGCTCCTGCGCCAAAGGAGCCCATGCTGATGTATATTGCTGCCGGGCCACGAGCTGTCAGTGCCGTGGTCGTGGTAGAACGCAAAGAGGAAGGGAAGGAAGACCCGTTTCAGAGGCCGGTCTACTATGTCAGCGAGGTTCTCACTGAAGCAAAGCAGTGTTACCCGCATTGGCAGAAACTTGTTTTGGGGGTCTTTATGGCAACCCGGAAACTGAAGCATTATTTTCAGGAACATCCTATCACGGTGGTCAGTTCAGTTCCACTAGCAGAAATTATCAGAAACAAAGAGGCCACTGGCCGAATCGCTAAGTGGGCAATAGAGATGGGGCCATATCATATCAACTATGAGCCCCGCAATGCTATCAAGTCACAGGCCTTGGTAGATTTTGTCAATGATTGGACAGAGACAAACGCACCTCCAACAACTCCAAGCACCAAGTCATGGATTATGCATTTTGACAGGTCTAAGCAGCTTGAGGGTTCTGGAGCCGGCGTTGTCTTGACTTCACCCAAAGGAGATAAGTTGAGTTATGTTTTGCAAATTTACTTTGATTGCTCTAACAATGTGGTTGAGTATGAAGCACTATTACATGGCTTGCGTGCGGCAAAGGAGATGAACATCAAGCGCATTTTGTGCTATGGAGACTCAAATCTTGTGGCACAGCTGTCGGAGAATGACTCCCACGAAACAGGGGTGGTCAAACTCACAAAGAGAGTTCGTGTAAGGGGCTGAACACGTTGGTCAAACAACCCTCAACCTGCACGGCGACGGTGCTCGTCGAGCATGAGGAGGGACATCACGACAGAGATGAACACCAGCCCGTACCCAGGTTCACGACCCTCGTGTGGAGGTAAAACCGCTACTCCTGCTTGTCTGTATTGCACTGCTATGGGGTTACAGTACAATGAGCTTGCCGATGGCTCTCTTTTGGCAATGGTGTGCACAAGGAAGGGGAAACGGTGGTCTTCTTCTTCCTTGCGCGTAGGTAGCTAAGCTGGAGTGAAAGCGCGATCCTTTGCTACGGTGGAGCACCTCCTCCTTTTATAGGCGCCCCGGGCCTCTTCCCTGTGCTTGCGCAGCGGAAGGGCTACCACATGGCGACAGAAGGAGGAGCACGGTGCACCGCAGCCCAGCTGTCCATGGACGCAGTCCATGGGCGTAAAGCTGATGCCTGTGGCAGAGGAGCCACCGTCCATCCAGGACGGCCAGCTGGGGCTGCAGAGGAACGTGGGGGTGCCCACGGTGACGTCGGCCGTGGAGCGTAGCGCCGGCCGGTCCCCTTATCACCAAAGAGGAAATCCTTGTAGTCCGGTGCACATGGCGCAGCTTTGTTGACTCCTTTAATCACCAAAATGGCAACTGCGGCGTCGTCATCACCGCGCGCAGAGGCGCGCGTCACTCTGCGGCCGCTGCAGAGCCCATGTGCGCTCTGCAGAGGTTGCTTTGCAGCGAAGGAATCCCCGCGAGGGCTGTGGTGCCCTGTGGAGGATTCGGCATTGACTTCCCTTCAGGGAAGATCTCCTTGAAGAGGGGGCGGCAGTAAGGGGGGCCTCTGCAGGCCTCTGCCGCCTCCTAAGCCTTCGCGAGGCGATTTGCCTCGCGGGTCTCTCCAGGCCGTAAGCCTGGTCCTTAGCGAAATTCAGCCACCGAGTGTCGAGGGCTGCGGAGGACAGGCCCAGCACACCCTGGTTTTCACTGGGCCGACAATAGCAAGTATTATGAACATGGGATAGAAAAGATGGCAAGATGGCGGCTTACAGAAGAGAGGTGGACAAGGTAGCCGGGTTCTTCTCGGGCTACCAGGTGGATCACATTGACCATAGAAAAAACGAAGCTGTAGATGCTCTGTCAAGTCTCGGCTCTCGCCGAGAGCCGGTTCCACCCAATGTTTTCTTAGCTGAGTTGTGGAGTCCATCAGTCAAGATATCTTCAGAGGAAGAACTTACTTATCCAGACCCGGTAGACGAAGAGCTCGTTGTCGCCTTACATGCAATCCCAGAATGGACAGAACCGTATCTGGTGTATCTTTTGCGTGGAGAGCTGCCAGATCAGGAAGTTATAGCCCAACAGATTGTGCGCCGGGCCAAGGCATACGTGGTCATAGATGGTGAATTATTCAAGCGGAGCACTTCAGACGTGTTTCAGCGTTGCGTATCTCCATAGGAAGGCCGGAAAATTCTTAGAGAAATACATGAGGGGGATTGCGGTCATCACGCTTCAACCCGGTCCTTGTTAGCCAAAGCTTTCAGACACGGATTTTTCTGGCTCACTGCTTTGGCAGACGCAGAGGCTCACTGATTTTTCTGGCTCACTGCTAAGGACTATACCTTTGACATGGCCTTTCGCAGTTTGGGGTCTTGACATGGTGGTTCCCTTTCAGATGTCCCCTTGCAAGAAAACCCACATTCTAGTCGCTATTGATAAATTCACAAAGTGGGTTGAAGTTATGGCTGTAACAAATTGTGAGGCAGCTACAACAGTACAGTTCCTGAAGCGCATCATCTATTGTTTTGGTTACCCACATAGCATCATCACAGATAATTGAACAAATATGTCTCTTGGAGAAGTGGCAAAGTTTTGTGGAAACAACAACATCCGGCTCGACGTTGCTTCAGTTGCTCATCCGCAAGCCAATGAGCAAGTTGAGCATGCAAATCAGGAATTGCTTAAAGGATTGAGACCCCGTCTCCGGGTCCCATGTATGAGAGCCGCCGAAGCTTGGGTGGAAGAATTGCCCTCTGTAGTTTGGGGCATCAACACAACACCGAATAGATCCACAAAGCTTACACCGTTCTTCATGGTATATGGAGCAGAAGCTGTTTTGCCGAGTGATATTATTCATGACTCACCTCGTGTGGCGGCTTACATTGAGGCAGAAAACGAGCTAACCCGGCAAGATTCTCTTGATGCATTGGAGGAAGTAAGGGAGCAATCCCTGAAAAGATTAGCAATTTATCAGCAAGACTTGCGCCGTTATCACAGCCGCTGGGTTAGGACTCGCACTTTCCAGGAAGGAGATTTAGTTTTGCGCCTGGTCCAATCACAGGTGGGGATGCATAAACTGTCACCTCCATGGGAAGGTCCCTTCATTGTAAGCCGGAATCTCCACAATGCCTCATATTACCTGGTGGATGCGAGAGAGCAAGATAACAGCTTAAACAACACTGATCACTACACCAAGTCATTGAAAGAGCGACAGCGGCCATGGAACATTGCCCAGCTTCGCCCCTACTATACTTAGTATCAGAACCAGTTTTCCCAGATGTAACACACGATGTAAAAAGGCAACAGGTTTCAGACGCGCTATTTTCCTTACGAGGGTACCTAAGGGGACTGGAAGGTTTTTAATGAGGCGGCTTGCTGACCTATTATATGAGTATAATAAAGTTTGACAGAAAAATATCATCTTTTCATTGCACTTTTTACTTTACAGTTTTACTTTTATATGTTTGCTTAGCCTAAGTTTTTGTTATATTTAATTATAACCCGGTGCCTCCTATTGGGAGACCGCCGAGGTTCTGCATTGAATTTATATTTTAGGTCTTGGGGGCTGGATACTTAAGAAAAGTACATCTACAAACTCAAGACCCGGAAAGTAAGCCACTTGAGTCATGGGGGCTGATTATCCTTGTAGGCACAGCTACAATCTCATGACCCGGCTAAAAAATTTTAGAGCCACTAAATTTTTCTTGGTTATCTTACTATTGAGCTTGATGTGACTCGCACATATATGGCCTGATTGCTCACTTGTAAATTCAATCAGTCATGATGCCCATTGGGACTTGCCTGACCCTGTTTTTATCAAAGAAGATTGCAACAGTGAAAATCCATGCGAAGCCGGCTCGTAGTTAAAAAGTAACCAAAAGGGTCATCAAAACCAAAGACTTTGCAGAACTGGCGAAAGCTCATAGTTCAGTACATATCAAGCAAAGTTTTAAGGTGTACAGGCACACCATCCAAAAACAGCAGAGCCAAAGTATTAACTTATTACATGCTCTTCAGGGCCAAATAGATAATTCTTTTTGCAGAATAAAAGCATCTGCTGAAGTGCTTCAAGACTCGGCACCAGGAGCCGGGTCATTCGCGCGCGTGGCAGCCGGGTCATCCCCTGTGGTCTTGACCGGTCACCTTCCGTCGTTACCTGGAATTCCGCCTGAGTCTTAGGACCTTCTGGTACGTCTGGAATATCAGTCCTCCAGGTGATCTGGTACAGAGGCTTGAAATGGCTTTCATTATCGTCATCAACTGCGGCACGTGATGGAGGCACTATGTTTGGTGTCGAGGAAGAGGGAGCAGCCTTGTTTCGTGCAACGAAGTCCTTGTAACTCTGGAGCAAATCAATGCGATTGGGGTTTGGATCCACAATTTCTTCGTCGTGCTCATCAAATCCATACTGAAAGGAAGATAGCTTCATCTTATTGGCAATTTGAGTAGCTACGTGCCGGGTCTGTTTGATAACCCGGGCATAAGACTTCTTGTCAAACTTGCTCCCATCAGCGTTGAATTCAAGAAAGCCCCGTACGAGTGGCGCCGGGTCAAAGCTGGGATGGTATGCTTTGGCTAGTGCAAGATGGATAGATGGCCAAGAACTTCGTACAATGTTCTGGGTGGATTTTGCCAGTTCCGTGCTCCCTTGATGACTTCACAGCTTCCAAAGTATAATTGACGCACAAGGGTGTACAGGCATTTTACCTTGTCAGCAGCTGTTTTGCGGAGAGCGGAGTCCTGTGGCCCTGGAGTTCAAATTTTTTACCATCAATAAACGAATTTGGATGAAGCAAACCCGGTTTATGATTATCAAGAAAAGCACAAGATTACTTACAAACTAGAAATGCAACCATGTATTCAACCATCTTCTTCAGATTAGTTAGCTCTGCCTCGGCGGCTTCTAGGTCTGCACAGGTTTTCTTCAGTTGTTCTTTCCAGACTTCCTCATGGTCTTGCACGTCCTGCCTCAGTTCCGAGTTCTCTTGGGTTATCCGGGTCATGTTGCCCTCCATCTCTTGAAATTGTTCTTCCGCGGAAAGCCGGGCTTCAGATTCAGTCCGAAGTTTTTCCTTCAGTTGACAGATTTCATGTTTGGCCTTGGCAACATGTTCCTGATTGGGATAAAGCAGAAATGAATTTTTTTAAGGAATCTATAAGTTTAGTCCCAGGTCGCTGCAGGCACACAATTCGGCACTTGGGGGCTACTTATGTTGAAATTTAAACGATGTTTACAAGTTTAGTCCCAGGTTGCTATAGGCACACAACCTGGCACTTGGGGCTACATGATTTGAAATTATCAGTTTATGTACAGAAGAAAGAAGTTGATGCAAAAAAAATTAGTCCCAGGTTGCCGTGAACATGAAACCCGGCACTTGGGGGCTACAGTGTTTGAAATTATTAGCATGTTTAGTATAAGCACTGATATGTCCAAAACGTATATATAATTTTTGATGTTCCATGCCTATTATATATTGATTACCACATGTTATCTTACACTTTATATCATTTTTATGCATTTCTGGGACTAACCTATTAACAAGATGCCACAGTGCCAGTTCCTGTTTTCTGATGTCTTTTTTTCTTCAGAAAATCTATTCTGGAAATATTCTCGGAATCGGACGCCAATTTAACTGATTTATTTCTGGACCGAGACGGAGCAGCAGCCAGGAGGACGGAGCCGGGGCCACACCAGGCAGGCCGGCGGGCCCACGGCGCGGCCGAGGGTGGGGTCGCACACCTAGGCCGCCGCCCCACCTCGGCTGGCCACCGACGCCGCCCTTTCGCCTATAAATTGCATCTAATCGGGAAACCCTAGATACCCGAGCAAAAATCCATGAAATTAAGTTCTGAGGCCGCCGTCGTCTTCAACCCTAGTTCAGGAGGGTTTCTGCAGTTCTTCCCGGCACCTTGCCGGAGGGGAAATCATCACCAGAGGGCTCTACATCACCATGCCTGCCTCCGAAGTGATGCGTGAGTAGTTCTCCACGGGACTACGGGTCCATAACAGTAGCTAGTTGGTAATCTCTCCACCTTGTGCTATCATGTTTAGATCTTGTGAGCTGCCTAACGTGATCAAGATCATCTTTATTTAATGCTACATGTTGTGTTTGCTGGGATCCGATGAATTGTGAAGTTATGATCAAGTTTGTTCATCTATCTATATTATGTTTTATCTATGTTCATGCATGCTCTCCGTTGTTAGTAGATGCTTTGGTCAAGTAGATGCTAATGACTTCAAGAGAGGGTATTTATGCTAGATAGTGGGTTCATGCCTCTAGAAGCCTGGGCTTGATAGACAGAAACAACTAAGTCTGTATATGTGTTGTTGCCACTAGGGATAAAATAACCGATGCTTAGCTTAAGGGTACTGCTGTTAAGTCTAATGTGTTTGTTTACATTACACACTTTGCTTAATGCTATAATCTGTTGCTTGCAACTTAATACTCATGGGAGACCCGGAAGCTATCTTGTGAGTGGATATGAGTCATAGATGCAGCTAGTAAGCGGTCTATGTATATTGTTGTAATGCCCAATAGATATAACAATGAACATGTGCTTGTCATATATTGCATTGTCATGCGTTTGCAATTTGTCAATTGCCCAGCTGTAATTCGTTCACCCAACATGTATGTTTATTTGTCTTATGGAGAGACACCACTAGTGAACCGTGGACCCCGGTCCTTTATTCCACACTGATACAAACACCGTTTTCACCACGCTATACGTTACTTCCTGGTACTACTTTTGTGTTCATCATCATATTCTACACCATATGTTTAATCCTTTGTATTCAGCAAGCCGGGGAGATTGACAACCTTCCTGTTTCGTTAGGGCAAAGTACTTTGATTGTGTGTGTGCAGGTCCACGTCCGTGATCGGGTAACGGCGCCGCTGACACCTTTCTGAAGCTCTTCCAATTCCTACTGGATCTGACAACCTTGGTTTTGTAATCAAGGGAAACTTTGCTGCTGACTACTTCTACTCATGACGGGACAAGGTGTGCGCCACCGGCCACAGAAGCAGGGGAAAAGATTAAAGGGCCTTTCAGTTGAGTATCACCAGTGGAAAACATGCCTTTAGTCCCGGTTCTAGAGGGCTTTTAGTCCCGGTTTGCCAACCGGGACTAGCAAATCGGGACTAAAGGGTCTTCCTCTTGGGGTTTCCCAGCGAACGTGCGTTCCACGTCATCAGCACCAAGTTCATCAGCAAGTGATAATCTTAGAACTTGGGGGCTACACAGTATATGGATATACAGTGAAAAGTAAGGATGGAACAAAAAGGTTACCTCATGGCGTTTCTGCATCATCTCCACCATGTTGTTTTCAAAGCCTTTGTGTTGGGCTAGCCGAGTGAAATATTCATCACGGAGAGCCGCCATTGACATGGATTCCAGAGCCGGTAAATCGGAGTAAGTAACCGAGTCTTTGCCCCGTGCAGAGGGAGACGGCTTTACTTCAGGTGCTATCACCTTGGCTATAACAGAGGAGGTGCCTTCAACTGTAACCTTCTGTGGCCCGGTAACCTGTATGTCATCTTCTTTTGTGCCTGATCCTTGTGCAGGAGATTGCTCTGTTATAACGGTTTCGGGTGCACGGGGAGGGGACTGTATAGGGGATGCAGAGGGAGCCGGGTCTTCTATTCGCTCATCCACCTGAGCTGGTTTGTTAACGTGTGCCTCTGATTGAGTAGGCACCGTTACGGCTGGAGATGGGGAGGCAGGTGGAGGAGAATTCGGCTCATCAGATAAATAGCCTTGGCCCTATAATGGAAAAAAGTTTGCATTGATGTGTTAAGAAAGAGCAAAGGAGTGACTGATGAAGAACTTAAGAAACTAAAGTTACTCACCCAGTGTTGATCTGAAAGTCCTCAGGCGTGCTTACGCTGTCTGAGGAAGAAACTGACAGAGAATTTGACTTAGCAGCACGTAGTTTGCCAGCCAAAGGACTTGAAGTGGTGGAAGCTGTGCGTGGTTTTTTGACCCGGCGTGATAAACCAGTAGGAGGAATACCTGCATTGAGGGACTCCTGGCTAGTGGAGGACCGGGTCTTGCGCCTTTTGTTGGCGTCGTATTCTTTTTCCTGTGGTTGTTGTTCAGGTTGAGATTTGCTCATCATATAATCAGAAAGACAAGAGTATGGCACCTTCGCAACCGCAGACCGGGTCCTCTTGGTCATTGGTGGTACTGTGACTTGTGGACCCGGCAGATCAGTAGCTGCCGCGTCAGTGGGACCTGGAATAAGAGTTGTCGGGTTATCAGTAGAAGAGCCCCAAGAGTGGCCTCACTGTTAATCAATTCATTGAAGAGCCGGCCAATAGAGTCAAGCTCACCTTCTTCGTCATCTTCATCATCAACTACTTCATTATCTTCACCCTCTGGAGATGAGACGGGGGTGTAATCTACATTCCACCAAGCTGGGTCCTAGAAAGGAAAAAAAATAAGTATAACCCGGTGATCAGAGTGAGCCGGGACAAGAATTATAAAAACAAGAGATGTGTTAGAATTAATACCGTAGAAGGTTTGTTGGAGGCATTCAAGGGTGCAAGCCTGGTCAGTGCAATAGCAGTTTTCTTCTCGCCAAGCAATTTCTTGGCAGACTTCACGAGTTGGTCATCTGAAAGTGCCACCTCGGAATAGCGCATGCTATCAGTGGTTTCGCCAGTGTATTCATGAATGAGCCGGGTCCTGATGCTAAGTGGCTGGATATGCCACCCGACCCAGCACTTGACAAGATCTGTGCCCTTAAGGCCATGGGCAAGCAGAGCCCTGGCCCGGCGACGGAGGTCCTTAACCATGACCCGACTGGCATCATCTGCATAGCTATTCATCTTGGGGTCGTAGGTCAAAAGGGAATTCCGGAACGCCGGGTAACGAGCCTCGTCTGATTCAGGGGAGGTATCTTTGCAATAAAAATATGAGTTTTGCCACCCCTTGGGATGGCTGGCAAGAAGCAGAGCCGGGAAATCACAATCCTTCCGGCGTTAAATAGACACTCCACCGTATGGACCTAGTGGTTGGTCTTTGCGAGATGAATTGCAGTAAAAGATTTCTAAAAACAACTCTAAACTGGGAGCCATCTGGAGATAGTCTTCACAAAAGACTACGAAGTTGCTCATGCTCAAGATGGAGTTGGGAGCTACGTCTAAAGGATGAAGACCGTAGTACTTGAGTACTTTGCGAAAGAATAAAGAGCCTGGAGGGCGAAGGCCTCGAATGACATGATCTAACAGGACAAAAATTTCACCTTCTTTAGGTTGGGGGCGGATTTCTTCCACGGCGGCGCGCCAGTGGATCTCACTCTGGGGTGGGAGTTCGCCATAGTTGACATATTCCTGCAGCGCCGTCTCCGTCACCGTGGATTTTGTCCAGTTGACCGGTGCGGAGGGTGCGGCGGCGGCGGAGCCAGAGGCACCGTCGGTTGCCTTCTTTGTAGCCTTTGGCCTGCGCGCGAGCTTCTTATCCTTTGTCATCGCCGCCGAGCTTGGGGATTGATCGATCTTGATGTGGTGGCTAGCTATAAGCTAACCTAGTAATGGTGCGGTGGCTACGGCGTGGGAGAGATGCGGCGGAGCGGCGGCAATGATTCAAGCAGGAATCAGGAGTGCGGCTGCGCTAGATGACTGGAGGATGGTTTCGGCGGCGTCGGTGCTCTAATTGATGCTCGATTGAGATCTGGATTGCACCGGCTGCAACCGGTTGAAGACGAAGAGGCTAGGGAATGGGTAAAGTGATTCCCATTTACCCTGGCCCTATACTTATTGGCACAGTAAAAAAACCTAGGGGTACCGTGGTAAAAAGAAATGGATAAGATAAGGATCTTTGACTGACAGTCAACGACAAAGAGATAAGACAAAAGGAATATTATCAGACATAGATTGACTGATGTTTTTGACTAAGTGTTGAACACAAAACCGGAGGCGTATGAACCCGGTGGAAATTTGCCGGGTTATGATAAGGACCTCCCAGAGGAGCCGGCCCAGCTAAAGAGAAAAGCAATGTAACCCAGTCTTTATATTGTATGTGTGTATTTCTTATTTTCAGGTTAACCCGGACAGCCAAGATGGCAACTTTCCCTAAGAAGCAAAGCTTGAAGCTAAGAAGTAGAGCATGCCAACCCGGTGTCCAAGCTACCCCGGGGGCTACTGTTGGGGGAATAATAACCCGGTAGGCCCATGAAGAGGGAAGCATGACTCGCCAGGCAGGAGGACGGGCGAGGCCAGCTAACCATCACCATGGGCTGGGTTACACTAATGGGCCGGAGAGCTTGTCGGTAACCCGGCCTACACAAGGAAGGTTCTGGAAGACCCGGAGGCGGTACGCATCGCGGAGTCCAAGACCTGGAGGGCACAAAAGGCTAGAAGAGTTAGAGTAGGACTCCGAGTATGGAAGTAACCCGACCTTGCCTTGTAAGCGACCAGGAGACCCGGCAGCCTATATAAACCGGCTCCTAGGTCATAGATCGATAATCGAAAAAGAAGTCCCAAGTTAGTAGAGACATACCGAGACACCCTTGTAACCCCTGATTCGTAACTCGGCGACTAATTGTTCCCCGGGTTATGTGATCCCCCATATCAATATAAACAAGCAGGAAGTAGGTCTTTATCTCCTATGGAGAGGCTGAACCTGGGTAAATCGTGTGTTCCCGTGGAGCGTGACAATCTTCTGTACACCAGAGCTGCAATGACCCCAACTCAAGTTACCTCTGGCAACATCTACCGTGATAATCCCACGAGATATCCCTCTCAAGCAACCCTGCAATTAAGATACAAGAAGTCTCTTGTGTCCCCAACACACCCAATACACTTGTCAGATGTAAAGGTGCACTAGTTTGGCGAAGAGATGGTAAAATGCAAGTGATATGGATGGTAAAAGATGGTATTTGTAATCTGTAATAAAAATGGCAGCAAGCAAACATGTAACAAAAGTGACTATGTGTTCCGATGATCAGAAACAAGGCCTAGGGATCATACTTTCACTAATGGTCACTCTCAACACTATTAACACAATTGCATGATACTTCCTCTTCAACATGTAACTTAGGTGCTACTCGGAACTATTCTTCTGATGGATAAGACACACGATGACTACCGCGTAGGGATACAAAAGTACACCTTAAAGTTCGGACACCATAATTACTGCGTAGGCTGTCACGCCTTAAATTCCAAACACCACAATGCCACAAAGAACAACTCATGATAAATATCTAATCTATCATCCATAAAGTCACACACGCCACCCACATTGTCATCATGGTTTTGTGTTATCAACAGTGACTCCAAAAATTAGATAAAACCACCTGAGTAACAAATCCATTACATAATGAAGGGGAAACATCATAAGAATTCAACTAGGCTAACAATGCTCATGATCACATAAAGATCACACCATGAGAGAGAGAGATCACCACATAGGTACAAGTATGAGCCCTCAGCCCCGATAACTACTCCCGCTGCATCATGGGAGCCTGCAAGCTAGGTCGATGAAGATGGCTCCGGGGGCAATTCCCCGTCCCAGCAGGGTGTCGGAACATGACCTTTTGTCCCCCCGAATTAGGGTTTTTGGTGGCGGTGGAGCTCTGGAACTTTTCTGGAGAAATCCTTTGGGGGTCTTCCTTTTTACGTCAGGAGTGATTTTATAGGCGAAGAGGCGACGTGAGGCGGTGCACGAGGCGGCCAGGTGACCCCCAGGCACGGGGCACCTCCTAGCCGTGCGTGGGCCCCGTATGGAGCCTGTGGGCCCCCTGCAGCTGTCCTTCGGGCGCAGTCTTTGTTCCGATGAAAAATAAATCTCCGTAAATTTTCAGGTCATTTCGAGAATATTTCTTTACTAGGATTTCTGGAACAAAAAGACAGTAGAAAATAGGAACTGGCACTGGGCATCTTGTTAGTAGGTTAGTTCCATAAAATGCACCAAAATGATATAAAAACATTATAAAAGCATGTGGATATAACAAGCATGAAACAACCAAAAATTATAGATACGTTTGAGACGTATCAAAGTTACAAGCGAATAACAATTCCTTGTGGTGTTGCCTCCCCTTGTGGAGATGGTTCTTCCCCTTGTGAAGAAGATCCCTATAGTGGATTCAAGACCTCTACTTGTAGTTTGACTACTTGCCAATCTTTCATCCTCGGGTGACTTTATTGGAGCGGTTTGGTTGACCGTTGAAGAAACAACCATCCAAGATTCCTTCTTGTATCTACTTGCCGATCTCCCACCCTCGTGTGGATTCTATTGGGCCGGTTGGACCGACCGGTAAGGGAAACGGTTCTTGTATCGTGTTGGTGTTCTTGTATTCTTGGTGTTCTTCGTGTGTTCCTCGTGTTCTTGCGTGTGTTCATCCACTCCCGCCGTCAATCCGTGAAGATCGGGCCACCCTAGAGGCGTGAGCCGCATCATATGGTATCTAGATGTAGTTTGTTACCAACACTGTTGAAGCGGAAGAGATGTTGATGATAAGGTCGATGAAGCCTATGGAAGATTCTCACAAGTATGCCTAGTCGTGAGAATGAGCCAACTCACCGTGTCCAGCCTTCTGGATCAAACTGAGCGATAGTCAGACGTCTCACAACTCTGAGAGCTCGCACACGTCCGTCGGATTTGGTTGTGCAGAGCTTCACTATCCAGAGCTCAGCTTCTACTGTGTATATGAAGGTGGAGATATCAACACATGAGAGAGAGATTAGATCTCAATCTAAAGGGAGAGGACACCTCAAAACCCCCGTAGATCAAGTTCCAACTTGAACTTGTGTGTCTCCAAAGGGAGGGGGTTTATATAGGAGAGAGGGGGAGGGCAGCCTTGGAGGAGGGCAAGCCCTCCCCCTCGTGCGCCGCCGCCGCTCCCTTGGTGGGCCCCGATTGAGCTAAGGTTTGGGGAGGGGCGCCTCCCCTTCCTTGCTCAGGCCGCCGGCTCCCTCCCCACTTGGGCTGGTTCAGGTTGGGGGGAATCCCCCCTTTTGGCCCATGGCCACGGTGCTCCACCACCTGGTGGGCCCCTAGGGTCCACCTGGCAGCCTCCTTTGATGGGTTCCAACCTTTGATCATTTTCGATATTTTTCCTTTCTCCGGATTTTGTCCGATTAATTCCTAAACTGATATTTTCACTTTACAGAAAATTCCTGGAATGAATTCGCTATCACATAAACCTATTTATATGATTCGGGGCATCCAATATTTACATATAAAATTTCTGGATAAATATCCCCTCTATAAACCTCGGAATAAATTCCGATGGTGATAGAAACTCTTTCTACAACTCTGGGCATCTCAGGTCCGGATATTTTATTTCTCTGATATATATTAACTATATCGATCACTCGGAAAGACCATTCCGGTGATTCTCTCTCGTTGTTCCAGACCTACCAATATACACAACTAACCAAACCTAACTTAAATATGTGACTCCTACATGTTCGATAACACGTGGACATGACTCGGAAAAGCTTTCCGATCAATAATAAATAGCGGAACCATGGACGTCCATATTGACTCCCACTGTTATACGACATATACTCAGTTGAACCTGTTGGCTATTGTACATCATTCCTAATGACTCACGATACTGAACTTTACCGATATTAGATATTCCGATATTATGTGAATGAATCCTTGATTCACTTTATCTTTGTCAAATTCGTTAACTGGCAAGTTCCCGTATTTCGATATCCCACACGATGCATCATCCTCATGCATTGTCTGTAGAACATACTGAATATCATTCATACCGAGTGGCCCCAGGATGTATCTCTCTTTTGACAGAGGGGAAATTTCCTATCTTGGAACATCAAGATTAATACGCACCTTTGGAATTACCCAGGAGCCACCTTTTTTATCACCCAGTTAGGGCGTAATACTTGACAGCACCAAAGCAACTCTTCGTGCATGCATAACCTTAATAACCTCATGGTCTAAGTACATGTAAGTATTGTAACCTTGTTGTGATATGTCCATAAGGACAAAAGAGATCGTACATGAATCTCTTAGCATATCAACGACTTGGGTCTACTCAGCCATATCGTTTAACAAACAATATGCTATTCATTGATGCTGACATAAACTATATATGTCCATGACCAGGAAAATATTGTCATCTTGCTATCAACAAATTAGTCTAAAGATAAGACTAGGGTCTCTTTATACTGTTCATGTTTCTACACGTGTGTGTGTGTGAGTTTTCCTCTGAATCTCATATTCAGGAGCCACATCAGTTATAGCAGAGAGACATAAATCATAATTATGAAACAGATGTAGATTATCATTGCCTTTTGGGCATACATCAAACACTTATGTTGAAATATGTCATGTTGAATTATTAATGTCGAACTAGCGTTGAATGTGTTTGCATGGATTTGTCCGAAAATTTGAGTCTTCCGGTTGGAGGACACCGTATTTTGGGATTGTCCATGTCCAGACGTGTCCGCGGACAGTTTGGGGCCGGAATTTACCCAGTCCGGTTGGAGATGCTCTAACCTCTTTTTTACACTCATTTGTGTAGGATAGAGGTGTTTTCCCTGTGCTCCATCCAAATGACCATCCCTGCAGTTTTCATTTGTTTTACACATGTAATCCTACCAAATTCTTGTGTTTCGCCACTTCCTATGTTTTCTAATGCTTTGATCCAAAGAATCCCTATGTAAGCAAGACTGGTTATATGGTACACTAGTAGGAAACTGCCTTTCTATAGACAGCCTTTTTGTGGCGCACCAAGAAAGACATGCGCCACAAAAACAATTATGTGGCGCACCCCAGGCGGTGCGCCACAGAAAGTATGGACATTTTGTGGCGCACCCGCACCACATGCGCCACAGAAAGTAGGTATTCTGTGGCGCATGCAGAGCGGTGCGCCACAGATAGCTTGTGGGCCCCACCACCAATCGTAGGTTTTCGAATTTTGGGGTCCTTTCTGTGGCGCATGGTTCAGATGCGCCACTGAAATAGGCATTTCTGTGGCGCATCTGTGGTCATGCGCCACAGAAAACCTGGTGGGGTCCACACCAATGATTGGTGGAAGGCAATTCTGTGGCGCATGCCTCCACATGCGCCACAGAATTCCAACTTTCTATGGCGCATGTGGAGGCATGCGCCACAGAAAGTCTTTCCAGATGTACAAAAGGGGAAAGCCCCCTTCCCCTACCCATTTGCTCTTCTTTTTCCTCCACCACCTAGCTCGTGTTACTCCTCCCTCCCATCCCATTTTGCTCACACTTTTCTCCATTTTTTGTAGTTAAACCTATTTTGGTTGATAGATAATTGTTGAGGGCCGGGAGGCTCCCCATATATACTCTCCTCCTCTCTCCCCCATCTCTTTTCCTCCCACTATTTTCTCTCCAACACCACACTCTCTCTCGTCCATCATGATCACGTCTCGGAAACTAATCTACTAGGTGAGGAAAGTTGGATGGACGTGCATATGCATGGCCAACGGTGTGTGGATGCTTGTATGTTAGGTGAAGTTTGCACGATATGGCATGACGATGATTATATACATGAAGCTTGTGTGTTGTGCATGAATGGGTCCGGAAGACTTTTTGTTGTTGCTTGCGCCGGTGTGGTGCGTGGATGTTTGCCGAAATGTTGATTAATTTCCATTTCGGCAAATTTTTGCACCACCCATATGTCATACTTTTAAGAGAGGTCATGCCGAATTTTTTCGGCGACCTTGCATACTCTATTTATATTACTAACCAATATATATCCCAATCCATCTCCAGGGTTGCATCAGAGGGACATCGAAAAACGCCTAGAATTGCAGAGTGACAACAGGACGTGGACGACGAAAGAGATGTATAAACCGTTCCCGGCGCCGCTCCAAGAAGAAGGCTTCATGATCGCCGTGCTCCTGCTCTTGCTCACCATCATCGCCGATGTACTCTATTTGATCCTAGTGTAGGCGGTGAACACTTCATCTGTAACATGTGAAACTTTTGTATCAACATTTGTGTAAAAATTCCGCACTTGTCACTCGATCTATATGTATGTTATCTCGGGATATAAGTAATGCGATGACATAGTAATGTGTTTGGTTTCATATACCTGTGAAAAAATTTGTTGTTTCTGTTATATCTGTATAAATACTGTAATATACCTGTATTACTGTAATATACCTGTATTTGTACAGCGGGCAGCAGTAAATTGCCAAATCCTGTACAGCAATTCTGTGACGCACTACTATTTTTTCTGTGGCGCACGTATTTCTGTGGCGCACCCCCTACTGGTGCGCCACTAAAAACGTTTCTGTGGCGCATGGACAATACTGTGCCACAGAATTGTGTGATTTCTGTGGCGCACCTAGGGGTGCGCCACAGAATTTAAAATTTTGTGGCGTGATGTCTGTGGCGCACCCACCATGCGCCACAGAAAGACACAGTGGGTGCGCCACAGAGAGCCTTTTCCCTACTAGTGGTAACTAAATCACATGACGAGGAAAAAAACACCATCTAGTTACACCAAGGAGTGCTACGTGAAAAGAACAACGTGGAAGCTATCTCTCTGATCTTGCTGCCTTGAACCCTATTGACAAATTCTGTAAAAAATATTTGCAAATAAAGAAACTGTTCTAATCCCAAATCTCCATCGCATCTCTCCGCGATGGCTCGATGGTGAAAGTGAGTGGCGATGCCCCCGTCATGCTAGTGCGAGCAGCGAGGCGCCTCACGACTGTTTATTCGTGTTAGGCCCAAAATGTTATCTGACGAAGTGTCAAATTCCAGTTAGCTGTTTATGTTGACGGAAGCCCTCAGTGGTCCATTCAAGTATCCGACGTCCCTGTTTCGTCGATACCGCTTCATGCCAACTTGTGAAACGTGTGTAGTCGATCTGCCATCTACAGTCTGAATAGGTTCAAAGTGTCACCGTTTGAAATTCAACAAGGGCCCTTACAGTGTCTTTAGTAACAGATCTAGAGCTAAATAGCGGAAAACAGAGGTACACACATACATGGCCTTCTCTAGAAATTGGAGGCCCCGGTGTGAAGTGCCAATGAGACCCGGATACGAGTTAACTTCCACGTTTTGTTTGTTATTGGGGTTTTCGTCCGGTTTCACGTCATTAACGGGCAATTCTCTTTTGCTTAATAAATAAAAAAAATCTGCGTGATGGTGATTTGCAATTTCGATAGGAGGGTAAGGGGTTCGGGTTGACAGCCTTATTTGAAGGTCATGATGGATTCATCTTCGTCAGTTACGGATGGGCGAATGGAGGAAGCGCCACGAGTCAGAGAATCGCCTAGTCAGGGGTTGGTCACGCTCCTGCATGACACTGGGGTGAGAAGCTAACAAGGAAAGTCATGGTCTCATCACGGAACGACAGACGGGCACTAGGGCGTGCTACGATGGACTCGACACGGTCTCGGACTACATTGTCATGTGCGCTTAGATCATTTTTTTAGGGAGAGAAAGAAACGTGAGTGGAGCCCGAGCATCTTTTGGTGAGTTAAAACGGTGACACGTTATGGAAGTTGCTAGATGTCCAATGTGTGGGTTTGAAGAGGAGTCATTGTTCCATGTCCTTGTTTTGGAGTGGTTATTGAAGAATATTTCTTTAGTCTTAAAATCCCACCTCCCACCCAGATTGGTGCAAGAATCGACGGCGCGGAGGCGTGACGGCGAACGACGGAAGGATCGTACTGTAAGAAATCAGGGAACGATGCCTTGACCTCGGCTCGGTTGCGTGTTTATATAGCCACAATGGCAATGTCGGTTACATAAGATATTACAGAGGAGATATTCAGGGATTACAACTTACAACCCAAGTCTATAACAACTCTATTATGACACGGTTTATATTCAATCTATTTCTATCTCTAATACCCTCCCTTAATCAAAACTTGTATAAGTTTAGATTATACTTGAATGCTTCTAACTCTCTCGTTGGCAAAGCTTTTGTGAATCCATCCGCAACTTGATCTTTGGATGATATAAACCTGATATCAAGCATTTTCTGGGCCACCCTTTCTCTCACAAAATGAAAATCAATTTCTATGTGTTTTGTTCTAGCATGGAACACAGGGTTGGCCGAAAGATAAGTAGCTCCCATGTTATCACACCACAAACAAGGAGTTCTACTGAGTTTGATTCCAAGTTCCTTGAGTATAGTTTCAACCCATATAACCTCCGCAGTTGCATTAGCCAACGACTTATATTCTGCCTCAGTGCTTGATCTGGAAACTGTGGATTGCTTTCGAGAACTCCAAGAAATAAGATTCGGTCCAAAGAATATTGCAAACCCACCTGTGGACCGTCTGGAGTCAATACATCCTGCCCAGTCCGCATCAGAGAAAGCACTAATCAAATCAGAGGAGGATTTTCTAAAGGTAATACCCGTGGTAATAGTGTCTTTAACATACCGAAGTATCCTTTTTATTGCTGTCCAATGAACTGTTGTGGGTGCATGCAAAAATTGGCAAACCTTATTGACAGAAAAGGAGATATCTGGCCTTGTCAATGTGAGATACTGCAACCCACCTACAATGCTTCTATACTTGGTACTATCTTCAGGTCCTAAAGGAACTCCCTGATGAAGAGAGAGAGGTTCCAATGGAGATAACGGTGTATTAAAAGACTTACAGGTTTCCATCCCCACCTTAGCCAACAATTCTGCTGCATACTTTGCTTGAGTAAGAACAAGTCCATCCGAAATTTTTCTGACTTCAATACCCAAGAAAAAATGCAGGTCACCGAGATCTTTAATAGCAAAATGTGTGTTGAGATCATGTACTAGAGTAGAAATTGCTTGATTTGAGGAACCGGTGACAATGATATCATCCACATAGACAAGAACATATATTGTAATACCTGACTTGTTATAGATGAATAATGATGTATCTCCTTGAGATGGAAGAAAACCTAACTCTTGCAGTTTAGAACTTAGTCTTGAGTACCATGCTCTTGGTGCTTGCTTCAGACCATACAAAGCTTTATCAAGTTTGCAGACATACCGAGGTAAGTAAGCATTTTCATACCCAGGAGGTTGCTTCATATAGACGTCCTCTTCCAGAACACCATGCAAAAACGCGTTCTTGACATCGAGCTGTTTTAGACCCCATCCTCGAGAAACAGAAACAGACAAAACAAGACGTATAGTAGCAGCTTTAACAACAGGACTAAAGGTGTCTTCATAATCAATCCCAAATCTTTGTTTAAATCCTTTAGCCACAAGACGTGCTTTATACCTTTCTATGGTACCATCTGGATTTTTCTTGATGCGATACACCCATTTGCAATCTATAATATTTTGTGTACCCAAATGTGGAGGAACTAGATGCCATGTTTTATTGTTCATGAGAGCCTCATATTCTTCATCCATTGCTTGTTTCCATTCTGGAGCAGCTAGAGCATCTTTCAGATTTGCTGGTTCTCCTGCAGTACATGCAGAAAAATTATACCGAATGCATCCATCAGTCCAAACTTTCGGATTTGTAATACCCTTCTGTAATCTGGTGCGAGCTGCAGGGGGAGCTACAGCGTGTTGCAACGCAGAGGATCCTGGCGGGGTTGATGCATGCGCGCCAGGCGAGGAGGACCCAGTGCTGTCGCTGTCACTGTCGAGTGCTGCCGCAGGTGAGTGCATGGCAGCATCCAATTCGTCTGCAGACGCAGAGCCAGGCGTGGGCGACCGCGTGGCAGCCTCGGAGTCGCCAGCAGCGGATGACGACGGGGACTGAACAGACGGCGACGCCGCGCCAGGTGAATGTTCTACTCCGGGATCGGAGTCGTCAGGGAAATCAGCATCGGATCCATCACCAGATACGGAATCAGTATCGGGATCTGCCCCGGTTGAATTGTCATCTTGTGGTATGAAATCATCATCAGTTTCTGCCCCATTTGAGCTCAAATCTTCATCATTTTCTTCCAAATTTTCAGCTGCAGCCTGCACATTACTAGGAGCAAAGGATTAATAATATTAGTCATAGGATCATCAGTATTTTCACCCTCGTGATTTGGGACAAGATGTTTGGGAAGTAGTAGAATTTCTTTTCTTAGGAGAGCTCCGGCATTTGGATGGAGAGATGAAAAAGGGAAAACTTCCTCATCAAAGACCACATCTCTGGATATGTAGATACGACCAGTAGAAACATCAAGACATTTTACCCCTTTGTGACGTTGACTGTACCCAAGAAAGACACATTGCTTTGAGCGAAAAGATAGCTTCCGTGAGTTGTATGGACGCAAGTTCGGCCAACATGCACATCCAAAGACACGGAGGTGTTTGTATTCAGGTGGAACTCCTAAGAGATGTTCAGAAGGTGTGGTGTTATTGATGACTTTACTAGGCATGAGATTTATGAGATATGTGGCGGTAAGGAAAGCTTCATCCCAAAATTTTAATGGCATGGATGCATGAGCAAGAAGGGCAAGTCCTACTTGAACAATGTGTCTATGTTTGCGTTCGGCCGAACCATTTTGTTGATGAGCATGAGGACATGATACATGATGTGTGATTCCAAGCTTTTGAAAGAAAGGGTGGAGTTTTTCATACTCACCTCCCCAATCCGTTTGCATAGTAACAATCTTTCTATCAAATTTTCTTTCAACAAGATGCATAAAATTGCGAAAGACTCAAACACATCAGACTTCTTTTTGAGCAAGTAAATCCATGTAAATTTACTAAAATCATCAATAAAACTCACATAATAATTATGACGGCCTACAGACGTGGAGGCTGGTCCCCACACATCCGAAAACACTTGTTCAAGGGGTACAGTCGAAACACTTGTAGAAATTGGATAGGGAAGTTGATGGCTCTTGGCCTTTTGACATGAATCACAAATAGACTCAACACTAGGGATTTTCTATAGGGAAGACTAAATCTCTTGATAATTTGTTTAACAACTAAATTTGATGGATGACCAAATCGATGATGCCACCTTTCAGCCGAAGGATTGGTGGCGACACAAACTTGCTTGGGTGTGGATGATGATGATGAAGACACAATGGGGTAGAGACCTCCCTTGCATTCGCCTCTAAGAAGAATTTTCCTTGTTGCGCGATCCTTTATCAAAAAATACCAAGGGTGAAACTCAAAGAAAGCATCATTATCAAGAGCAAGTTTGTGAACCGAAAGAAGATTTTTAGTTGTACTTGGAACATGAAGAATATTGGATAGATGAAGATCACGATCATGGGTAAAAATACATGAATGACCAATATGACTAATTTTCATACCTTCTCCATTTGCGGTGAGGACCTTGTCTTTTCCATTGTACTTGTTCTGAACCGTTAGCTTCTCTAGATTGCTTGTGATATGATCTGTTGCTCCAGTATCCGGATACCAATTAGTGTCAATGCCGTAGGCATAAGCAGCATTAGCACTCTTCTCACGCTCACGCTCACGTTCACGCTCACGCTCACGTTCACGCTCACGCTCTCGCTCACGCTCACGTTCACGCCTGTTGTCATTGGCATACCTCCACCAGCATTCACTAGCTGGATGTCCATGTTTCTTGCAGATCTGACATGTTACATCTTGAAACTTCGATGGACGATCACCGCGGTCACCACCACGGCCATGCCAGTCGACACGATCTTCACGGCCACGCCACTCACCGCGATCACCACGGTCGTCGCACCAGTAGCCTCCTGGTGGTGGACCACGATCTCCGCCGCGGTCGTCGCGCCAGTGTGCTGGCGGCGGACCACGATCTCCACCGCGGTCGTCACGCCAGTAGCCTCCTGGCGGCGGACCACGATCTCCACCGCGGTCGTCGCGCCAGTATGCTGGCGGCGGACCACGATCATCATTGTACCCGCCATCGCGGGGGTTCTTCTTCTTCTTGTAGCCATGATCACCGCCACCGCGGTTGGCCACGTTAGCCGAGGATTCGAACTCCTTTTGGCCACCTCCAGTCAGCATCACCTGTCTCATGTCACGGGCGGTAAGTAATCCATGCA
The DNA here is from genome assembly GCA_947311845.1 of Poa pratensis. NCBI lineage: Eukaryota > Viridiplantae > Streptophyta > Magnoliopsida > Poales > Poaceae > Poa > Poa pratensis. The sequence goes on from CAMZMU010000047.1 coordinate 24,288,872, forward strand.
GATCGCTTACCGAGCATGTGTCCATGGCGTTCACCACAGTCACCAAGTCATTGTACTCATCATCGAGTCCATTGAGGATGAACTCCACCAGCTCTTCATCCTCAACCTTGCGACCGGCGGCGATGAGCTCGATGGCGAACCCACGCATCTTGGCGATGTATTGATCCGCCGTCATGTTCTCTTTCTTGGTATTAGCAAGTCCTCCTAGCAGACTTGTTCTACTCGCTTTGGATTTGGATGCAAAAATCGAATTGATCAGTGCCCATACCTCTGCAGCGTGTTCCATACCGATGGTCTGCGCCATGATGTCAGGAGACAGGGATCCGACCAGGTAGCTCAGGACCCGCTGATCTCGTTCTATCCAGCGATCGTAATCGGGGTTGTCGACCGTCACCTCCTTGCCTGCCTTCTCAACCACCAGGGTTTCCGATGGTGCGGCCTCCTTGCCATCCAGCAAGCCGAGCATCCGTGCGCCACGCAGCGCCGGCATGACCTGGGTTTTCCACAGCAGGAAGTTTGCCCTCGTCAACTTCTCCGTGGGAGGGTTGCCGAGCCCCTGCGATGTGGTGGATGAAGAGGCGGCCATGGCTAGGGTTTTGGAGGGTGGGTGTTTTTCTTCTTTTCTTCTCGATGTCAGGGAAGAGACCGCTCTGATACCATATAAGAAATCAGGGAACGATGCCTTGACCTCGGCTCGGTTGCGTGTTTATATAGCCACAATGGCAATGTCGGTTACATAAGATATTACAGAGGAGATATTCAGGGATTACAACTTACAACCCAAGTCTATAACAACTCTATTATGACACGGTTTATATTCAATCTATTTCTATCTCTAATACGTACCGGGTTAGATAGTGAGATACTGTTTTCATAAATTGATCATTGTGTTGTAAGGTTTGGCGTCCACACGGCTCGCTTTGTAAAATCCCGCTCGACGATCCATGGCCAAGACAACGGAATCAAAGGATACCGGCATGCTCCAGCTAGAATCGTTGCATCTAGATATCATCTAGCTCCGCAATGACCAGCGGAGAAGATTGGCAAGAATTAGTGCGTTGTTCCACTAGTGTTTTTTTCAGCTAGAAATTCATAAGATTTGACATTTTTGTAGCATAGAGTTAAAATAATTACAGTTACGATTTTACATGCTTGTAGGGTACATTATTAGCTACATCTAGTATTTTTCAGACTTGTTTGAAACCTGTAAATATGATTTCCGATTTTTTTAAAATAAAATTGCGCACTCAAAACTCGGGAGCAAAAGGAGCTTCCGACATAAAACATAGCTCCTGTATTTTCAAAGGTCAATGTATGCTAGTGCAGTACCACTAGCAGATTTTATTTTTAGTATTTCAAAACTTTAAAGTCACCGCAGGAAACATTGGTGGTGGAACGGTGGCATGAGAATCTGAGATGCTCCTATTGGAACCCCGAAAGTCTCTGGCCGTTACCGGCTTGGTAATTTTGTCTCTTCACCGTATCATCCGCAGACCCTGATCGGATACGTTGCTTTGGATCCACTCCTATGAGAAATTGAGAATACACCCTGCATCCACCGCTCCACGTGACAACCAAGGTTTTTTTCAGCTTCTTCCGTCATGACAACCAAGTACAGTCTAGCTCTGGCATGAACCCTGGCTCTTCCCACTTCCTCGCTGTGCTCCCAATGCCGGAGTCACCAACATCCCCGCCCAAGCCCCCCTCGCCGCCCCAATCTCCGGTCAATGCCGCCACGCCCTCCGCGGCGTCGGTGTTGCTGCGAGCCGCCGTGCTGTTCCTCGCTTTTCTAATCCTGCAGCTCCTGCTCTTCAAGTCCCTGCTGAAATTTCCTAGCACGCGGTTCCTCCCAGCCCCGGGACGCTGCAACAGCACCTGGGCCAACGGCGCGGTCGACCCCGACGCGTGCAAGACCGGGCTCATCTACGTCTACGACCTACCGCCGGAGTTCAACCACGACCTTGTGGCCCGCTGCGACCGCCTCTGGCATTGGTACTCCTTCTGCCCGTATCTATCCAACGGCGGCCTGGGCCGTCCGTCATCCACGGTGCCGGCATTGTCAGCCGTACTGCCGAACGCGTCGTGGCCCTACTGGTCGAACACCGACCAGTTCCCTCTCGAGCTCATCATCCACCGCCGCCTCCTCTCCCACCCGTGCCGCACCACCGATCCATCGCTCGCCACCGCGTTCTACGTGCCGTTCTACGCCGGTCTCGACGTGGGCAGCCACCTGTGGGGACTCAACGCCACCTTAGCTGACCGCGACCGCGCCGGCACGCGGCTCCTCCGGTGGCTCGGGAACCAGACCTCCTTCAAGAGATCCGGCGGGTGGGATCACTTCATCACGCTTGGGCGCATCGCGTGGGACTTCCGCCGGGCCAGCGACGACGGGTGGGGCACCAACTTCGTGCTCATGCCCGGGATGGCCAATGTCACACGCCTCATCATCGAGGGCGATTGGCGGGATCCTATGGACGTCGGTGTCCCGTACCCGACCGGCTTCCACCCCCGCGACGCCGCCGACGTGCGCGCGTGGCAGCGGCACGTGCTGTCCCGTAACCGCACCACCCTCTTCGGATTCGCCGGCGCGCCGCGGTCCGAGTTCAGGGACGACTTCAGGGAAGTGCTGCTGGAGGAGTGCGAGGACGCCGGGCGTGCGCACTGCCGCGCAGTGGACTGCCGCGCCAATTGGTGCAACGAAGACATCTCGATGGTGACGAAGCTGTTCCTGGACTCCAGGTTCTGCCTGCAGCCGCGCGGGGACAGCTACACGCGGCGGTCCCTGTTCGACTGCATGGTGACCGGGGCCGTGCCGGTGCTGTTCTGGCGGAGGACGGCGTACGACCAGTACCGGTGGTTCCTTCCGGCAAGGGGGAAGGAGAGGGAGTGGTCGGTCTTCATAGACCGACAGGCGCTGCGCGCGGGCAACGTGAGCGTGCTGGAGGTTCTGCAGGGGCTCAGCGAGCAGCGAGTACGGCGGATGCGGGAGCGCGTCGTGGAGATGATCCCGAGGCTTGTGTACGGTTCGTCGTCTGACGGGCTCGGCGACGGCATGGCGGACGCGTTCGAGTTGGCGCTGGGTGGCGTGCTCAAGCGGTTCCGCCGGCGCCGGTGGAGCATTGCGCGTGAAGGTGCGTGCTTTCCGGTTCTCACCGCCGTCTTCTACGCTCTTGTTTTCTTCTATTTCTCACCTTTGAGATCTTGGATCGATGTTACTACCTTGCCACTTACTTTGTTTACTACACTACATTTTGGAATTCTTTTATGTCCAGCTGTTTCCTTGCTCCATAGTAAAAGTATTGACCCTGCACCGAGCCACTAACCATTAGCTTTTCCAAAAACCTTCAACAGGTCGCCCACCTGGCCCTTCCGTAGCGGTGCGTGTCAACGGCACATCGGTGGCGCCTCCTGCTTCTAACGGCAGAAATAGGTCGGTGATCCGTCGGCGACGCCGCCGGTACATCTCACGGGATAGATCGAAGAGAGTGGCTACATCACACGTACGGACCGTCATTTCCCAAGCACCGGCATTAGGACGCCAAAGTTTGCAGACATCTTGACCAGGTGAGGAAGACCTAGAAGCATTTCTGCTTAAGAGGCATTACTGAAGTTGTGCTAGATCTCGGATCATGGAGGGATCAACGGGTCAAATTCGCGAGAGGTGATCTGGTGGATGTGATATACTGGAGAAGTATGGGATGTCCCGCTGCTAGCCCAGGGTTTAAGAAATGGTTAACTCATAGAGTAGATTAGTTTACAGTGACGGTGCTACGGACGATGCATCCGTGTTTATTGCAGTTGACCAAGAGATGGATTCGTTTGCAGGCTCTAGAAGGTGGCCATGATCACCTGACTGACAGCGGTGTAATTGTATACTAGGCACAAGTTTTCAGGAATATTATACTAATACACTCTTAGAGCAAGTATAATAGAGTGACGTGTGTGGGCTATAAGGATTAAAATAATATAATTGTGCTTAGATGGAAGAGAGAGAAGAGGAGAGAGAAGAGGAGTGGGCTCTCATGTAAGAGCCAGCTCTAGCACATGTTTCTAGGCACTTTGTGAGAGTGAATGGTGGGTCATGTATCAATAAAATAGATCATCTTTGTGTCTTACTATTGTACATGTTGGCTATAGAGATGGCTATAGATAATATGACAATACTTGACTCTACTATTGTACTTGCTCTTACTGAGTACTAACATACGCGGTTATATGTGGTAATATCGGCTTATCTAAGCATCTGTGATGCGTGAGTGACTACATTCCATTGCATGGAACAAGACTGCTTGTTCGGTGCCATGGGATCGGGTGTGTTTCGTAGGTTGCATCACCCGGGCATGGGTTTCCCACATGATACATGTTGACTTGGGCCAGGTTGGGCTGAGCTTTTGTTGTTTGTTTGGTACCTCGTATGTGTTGAGATATGCTGGGTTGAGATGTTGTTTGGTAGGTCGTATCTCTTGGACATGCTGGGATTAGATTCCAGAAAACGAAATTACAAATAGGTCTAAAATCTTACAGAAAAGACCCTGGACAGGAAGAAAAAAGCAATCAGGTCCACACGCAGCCTAGCACTAGGTCAATCCAGGGAGTAAGAACTGGTAACCGGTGGCCAGGCGGCGGCGCTGGGCGGTCCGTGCTGGCACGAGGAAGAACTGGTCGACGACGGCGCGAGGAGGCACTAGGATGCGGTGGCGGCGGTGCGAAACAGCTCCGGGCGGCGGCGATGGGTGGTGGTCCTCCGGGCGACGACGCTGGGTGGTGGTCCTCCGGGCGGAAGGGCGAAACAGCTCCGGGCTGGCTGCGTCGATAGACGCTGGGCGGCGGCGGTCGACGGTCCCCGGCGTCTCCAGCACCTCGGCCACCAGCACCGACGCGCGGTGCGGACGTCTTCAACAGGCCTTGGTCGGCGTGGCGCGGTAACCAGGAACGTCAGGAGACGGCGGTGGTGCTCGTATCCGGCGCTTGGTGCCGGGATGCAAGGGGGCGACGCTTGCCGCCTGGGAGGGGCGGCGCTGTGCTCTGGGGCGAGACTAGGCGGCGCTTGGCGACCGCGAGCGAGGGCAAGAGAGAGAGAGAGAGCGATGCGGGGGAAAATGAGAGGAATTTTCTATCGGGGTGGGCCGCGCACAGCTCGGGTTGGACCCACGCGTGGGATTTTCTGTATGAGCTCGGCCCGACTGAGTTGAGAAGCTCGATCTGAGCTTCTCTCCTCGGCATGGCTGAGGGGAGTTTTCGGTGCGAGGTGGGCATAGCCCAGGCGCACATACGGGCTAACAAACGACCAAAATCTGGGTGGTGGGAGATCTTTTGAGGCAAGCCGGGCTACCAAACACGCTCTACACTTTTTTGCTTCTTTTCATTTGGAAAACCCAGCCGGCTACTTTATTTATTTAAGCAAAAATTCAAAAGCTTTGCGTTTTATATTGATAAATGAGAAGCAAACATAGCAAGACATAGCCAAAAAAAAGGACCATGCAAGTCATAGGAAAATAAGACATAATCTCTGCTAGATGTTTAGCAGCCGCCAGAAACCAATTTCTACTCTCGTCACCAGGGATGCGCATTGTAAATTTGTTGTTGAACACTCTTTCATTTATTTCCTTTCATATCTCTCAAGCAATAAGGGTGATGGCAGACTTCAAGCCCTTAGAGTGGTCAGATGGCATCCTTGCAAGGGCATGTCAGTACGATAACACAATAGGGTGACCAGATCCAATGCTTTGGGCGAGGTTTAGGAAAAAAAGCCATGAAGCCGCTAGATCCGCCTAGAGTAACGACACTCGAAAAGGATGTGCCTAGTCATCTCAGGCCGACACTTGCAAAGCATGCACTGCGGGCTATGCGTCCAACCCCGAATGGCCAGCCGATTGGACGTCTACACCCTACTCTAGACATCCAACCAAGCAAAGAACTGGCATTTAAGAGATGCCCAGACCTTCCAGACCAGCTTTTCGAAGGAGCACGTGGCGGAACCCAAGAACTGCGCCCTGTATGCAGGGCCGGCTGAGTAGCATCCCTTCGGAGACAAGGTCCAAGTGATTGTGTCATTAGAGCCAGGAACAAGCATGATCTCCCCTGAAGAAGAATCCAAAGACTAATGAATTGCACGATGTCGTCAACCGTGATATCTTGGGTGTTAATATCCGCAATCCAGGTAAGGTTGTCCAAAGCGTCTTTGATGCACCGTCGCTTGCGTTTTGAACCTTTACAAATCAGCGGCGCCACGGTCTTGGGGGACCCCATCCAGCCAGGAGGAGGACCAAAAGGAAGCCTTCATACCATCCACGTTTATGACTTTGGCGGTAGCATTGAAAAGGTTACTGTCTGTCCGGCCACTTTATTCTAGACTTTGGTGGCAGCGTTGAAAAGGTTACTATCTGTCACGCTTGTTCCTGGCTCTGATGACACAATCACTTGGACTCTGTCTCCGAAGGAATGCTACTTGGCCGGTCCGCATACAAGACCTAGTTCTTGGGCTCCGCCCCATGCTCCTTCGAAAAGCTGGTATGGAAGGTCTGGCCGCCTCCGAAATTTAATTCATCAAATCGAACAACAATCTCAGTTTCCAATATCTTCATCAACAGATATTTTGCAAGTATAGGCTATGTACACCAAACAGAGGATAAGCCTATGGCGGGAGCGGGGCTGCATGCACTGCCACGGTGGAGGGCTTATTAATTCTGTACCCTGGTTCGCTTAGTTTTCCTCGTTTGTGTCCTACTCGCTTAACTTTCCTCGTCTGTGCCCTATCTGGCTCTTTCGAGGCCCGCGGACGGCCAAACGCGCCGTTTCCGTCTGGTCAATCCCCTTTGACCCTAAATGAAGGTATGACATGTGGGTCCAGCGAAGTGCATGCACCCGTGCGCACCCATACTGCTCGCCGTCCCCACTTAAAGCTTACAAAGTGGGGCCAGCGGAGGAGGAGTGCTTGCATGCAGCCGTACGAGCACGTCCATGCCTGCTCGCCGTCCCCGAATTTGCGCCGCGCCTTGAATGGCGTGCCCCCCTGGCCGGCAAAAAACTGCCTCGCTGCCTACACTGCCTGCCCGGCCGCGCTCTGCTCCGCCGTCTTCGCGTCTCTCTTGCCTAGTCTGTCCCGCCGCAAGTTGAGCAGTCTGGCGAGCCGAATCAATGCCCGGTCGCCATTACTGCCGGTCCAGACGTGACGTCGTCCAGACCGTAGATGGCCATAAAAGGAGCCATTTCCTCTCTCTCATTGCGCCCACGCCGCCCAGTGATCCCCTCTTCCTCTCCTTGCCACCCTCGCCCAGTCCCTCATCTTTCCATGGCTCGTGGTGGTGGCCGCTCCACTCCTAGCTAGAACTGCCGCCGCCACGTCCGCTATCCTTGGTTTCTTGAGTTGAGCGAGGGCAGCGGCAGGGGACATGGGCGTGGGCGCACTCCTCCAAGGTCGAGTAGGATTCCTTCATGTTGGGAGAGCACGTCTCCTCCGAGCTCGAGCAGGTGTAGGGGCAGGGGCAGGGCCATTGCTCCCGATCCCATTCCCTTCATCGATCTGTCCGAAGAGGAGGAGGAGGAGGAGGAGGAGGAGGTTGTGGACCCGGGTATGGCCTGGGCCAGGGCCGACTATCAAGCCACGGAGCAGGCTAGGCATTCTGCCGAGCAGCAACAGCTCATGGATACTCTGGTCGCTTCTGTGGTCGAATCAGAAGCCGCGGAGAAGGCGAGAGCTGAGAGGTATGCAGACGACCTGCAGAAGGCTCTGAACAACTCTGAGAGCAAGGGCAACGCCCCAATGGAGGTCGACGGCAAGGGCAAGGGCAAGGCCAAGCCGGTGGAGGTTTGCGACGACGAGGACGAGTGGTAGTCCATTTTAGTTTATCAAGGAATTTTAGTTATTAGTTGTTTTAAGGGCAAGGCCAAGGGTACCAAGAAATTTTAGTTGTTGATCTATTTTATAATTTTGTACTAGGCACCAATGAATATTATGTTGTCTCGTTATTAGTTGTTTTAATTTTGAATTATGTCAAACTCTAGCAAATTTTGTTTTTTTCTGTGCCCAAAATTCACAACTTAGTCTACCACGAATCTACGCAATTGCAAAGAAAAAAGTCGGAAAGATTCACCCCTTAGCTATGAAATTTGGCCTTGTTTTGAAAACAACTGCATAAAGCGTGAAAAACAAAAAACAAAGAAAGATTCCAACCCGGCACAAAAATGTGCATGAACAAAGCGATAATCGTCCCTTTTAGTGTACCACAACCATGGCTAGCCTTTTGCTATGATGACCAAACTCGTTGGGTTTATGGGTTTGACATTACAAACAAGATTGCCGAAGCAAAGAATCCAAGAAAACTGACCCTTTTTTTCTAAATTTTGATTAGTGGCAAATTTCTTATTTTTTGTGAAGTAGGTATGACAAAAAAGGGTGAAAAATGAAAGTAAATTATTTTTACGAAGAGCATGACATATGGGAGGCATAATACCGGAATATTTTGAATTTTTGAGCTTTTTAGCTATATTTCATGCATTAAACGAGTTTAATAGGATTTAGCGCTATTTAACGAGATTTGAACTACAAGTGTGCTATAGTTTGTCCCCAAAATTATAGAAAAATCATATAAACGTAGTATAGAATGGTTCTATGCAAAACCGTCCAAAACATCGGAAAATTCACACCTTGGTTATGAATGGTCACCCCGACAACTTTGACCTTTTTTTGAGAAAACTCTCATAAATCGAGAAAAGTTCAAAAATATGAAATCCAACGGTAATCATCTCTTTTAGTGTACTACTGTCCAGGAAAAAATCATAAACTTGGAATTCAAGTTTTTTTAAAAACGAGTCTTCTCAAAATGGGCTATCTTGTATAAACATTCATGGGATTCAAGCTAGATGACCAATCTCATGGCCATATCCATAGGTAGCCTTAAGCTATGATGACCAAACTCGGCACAAACATGGGTTTTAAAATTACAAACAATATTGCCAAAGCAAAGATTCCAAAAAAATTGTCTGTTTTTTCTAACTTCTATTTAGCGCCAAACTCCTTATTTTTGTGAAGTAGCAATGACAAATAAGAGTGCAAAATGAATGTCCATAATATTCACGCAGGGCATGACATATGGGAGGCACAATGCCGGCATCTTTTGAATTTTTGAGCTTTTTAGCTATATTTCATGCATTAAACGAGTTTAATATGATTTAACGCAGAAAACTCATATAAATTGAGGGAACATTCAAAAAATAGGAAATCCGGCGGCAAGATTCTTTATCAAAGTACTAGTTTCGAATAAAAATAATAAACATCCAATACAACAAGTTTTGACTAGAGCGACGCACAGAGCGCGCGCGTGTGCGCCAGTTCGCGCCCAGAGCACGCCATGGCATGCCCAGAGCGCGTTCAGAAGTAACAGACTTGTATGCATGTTGGCACGTAAACATAAAGGGTGATCGTGTCAGTTCATGCAAAACATGGTTGCAACACGTCTAGACATGTCTAGATGGATCAAAACGTTCCCAATTGCGGTCAATTTGACCAACACTTCCATGCATGACAACTGTTCGACAGATATACAACACGTGTCTAGATGCTCTAGATGACGTGGTAAACAATTACTGTCCTGTCATCTCAACTGAACACCATCGAGTGCGAATATAGCCGTAATGTGCAGTCTTGTCACACTGGTTTTGGCAAAATACGAAGCGACCGTATGTTCATTTCCGCATGCCGTTATCGATGGACACGCCGTCGCCCTTAATTCCTCTCTATCCTTCTCAAAGATAAAAACCCAATGCGTATGCGGTTTGTGGCGCCCCGACCCGGCTGTTATACCGTGATGCTGTGTGTCACCGGTTAAGCGATACAACCGGAGGTTACGGGTTTACCAATCCCCGGCCAAAACCTTTGGCAGGCGTTGCTGGGTACACCTCACTCCAGACAACGCAACACCCCGATTGATGCCTCAACACAGGCACAACTATCAAAGCATAATAGTAAGATCAAGACTTGTGGAACAACTGGCACATCACAGACTCTACGACACAAAAGCATTATAGTTCAACTCTTATAATAGAGAAAGATAGCAAATATTACAACCAGAGGTCACAGACCCAACAGTACATCAAGCGGAAGCAAAGTAGGTTGTTCTAAACAACAAGATCCAGCATATGGCCTAAGAGGCCTATAGATAAACATTCCAGCGCCAGCTGTTCCGGGATGTCCCAAGCTGCCACCTGGGAACCCCAGACTACTCGTCGACGTCCACAAAGAACCCACCTTCGAGGTCGGTGAAGTCCTCCACTGAAATCAAATAAGCAACGTTGAGTTCGACGAACTCGCAAGATTAATAGAGCTACTAGCTCGATGATTGGCTTTCAAAGGTTTTATGGCTGTTTTGCATAAAGCTGGTTTTCTTTATAAGAGACACCTGGCATCGACTAATCAGAATATTTTAAGAAGGGTAAGAAGTAAACTCTTTTCTTCTGATCATCTTCATCAACAACCACCACCAGTCACTTCACCTGTCTACAAAGGCACCTCCCCGAATCACCCTCGAGGAAGTCAACCTTACATTCTTGGTAGTACCTTTAGTACTCAGTTTTAATCATTCCTGTTCAAGTTATTCTATGATCCTACCTTCACTTCCCAAGTCGTCCATAACCGCGGACACGGCTTTTCGAAAAGATTTACCCTGCAGGGGTGTACAAATGTTTGCCACGCGTACCGTCCGGCCCATTACCTAGCTTTTAGCTCTCTTCCTTGGAGAGCCGGCTGGGTGGGAGCGGTGTCGACTTCTCCCTCGTTAAGGACTTTCCAGGATCATCAGTGGCGGCAGGACTGCCAGGATCACATCACCCCGCCCCACGGCCACTCATTTTCCTAATACCACACTCCTCATCTCAGTTCATCCCACCATCATCACGCACGCGCAAATGGAAGCCCGAACTAGAGGACCCTGGCTAGCCCCGCTCGAGTTATTTAGTCTATGAGGGTTCCTGCACTACGAATGCATAGGCCTCACGCATGGTTGCACGCTCAGTCTTGGTTCAAGAGGTAAAGAACTCACACTTAGGCGGCGAGAACGAGACAACCCACCACATTCCCCGTGGCCTCTCATCCCCGCCTTTACGCAATTTATTAACCGTCACCACATTTTCCATCACATCCGGCCATTCCATCAACTGTTCCACATTGTAACATCCACCGGACAATCTAAGCATTTACACTAAGCAGGGCTAAGCATATACCTAGCAAGTATACTTATCTCGGCCAACACTTTAACCCTATGGATATTAGGAAGGATACAGGTAATGGCAACAGAATTCTAATGCAACTAGTAGGATACTCTAATCCAAGCAAAAGACATTTGGAACCGAATGCAATATTATAGTGGGGAAAATAATTGCGGAAATATAGGAGGAGACATGCTCAGAGGGGGGATTACGCTTGCCTTGTTCAGGGGGCTGATAATACGGTTCGTCAGGGTATTGCGGTGGCACCCCGACTGATTGATCTATCGATGCATAAAACACCGGAAAGACAACAATCAATAAACATACAAGCAAACAGGTGCAATGCACAAACACATGATGACATGATAGTTTAATGCAACTGATGGATCATAAACATGCTCACAGGTTAAATGAGTTGTCCCAAATTATTTGGCAATATTTGGCACAATCCCATATTTATCTTAATAGTTTCCGTAGCTTAATCAATTAGATCAATAGCTAATATCCATCAAACATGCATGGACATGATGTTTTAGGGTAGGTATTGATTTGCTGAGCATTTTGATATAAGGAACACAATTTTTGATAATCAATATTAAGTTATTGAATTTATAAAGTCCATTTTAAATCTGCCCTTTTTCTAAAGTGCAAGAAAAGTTATTTCCAGGGTTTAGTCAACATGAAAATGATGTTAAAAAGTGTGGTTTAATCCACTGATCTTTTGATACCTTATTTGCAATTTTTGGATCAAGATTTAATAAGTTATGAATTTCCTAAAATCCTTTTATTTTCTGCCATTTTAGTTATTCTAATAAACAGCAACTAAATTAATTTAGTTGGATGTGTGAGTTATACCAATAGACTCAATTTATTTTTCTGAACAAATTGGTATATTATTTGTAATATTTGGATAAGTATTTTAAAAGTTATGGATTTTAGAAGTTTAAACAATTTTCTGTCTTTTTATTCTTTTTCCAGAAATGCTACCGAACCGTTTTTCACTCGGCTGAGCTACACACAGACGCTGACATGTGGGCCCAGTGCCACGGTGGCGTCCACATCGACACGCGGCCCCAGCTGACATGTGCTGACGCTGCTCGCCGGAGCAGCGGCTCGGGACGGCACGCCGACGAGCTTTCCGGCACCGTGCGGGCTAACTAACATGCCCAAACTACTCTACTCAACGCGGGCTATCGAATGGTGGTCACGGCGCCGCCTAAGGGTCACCGGAGCTTCGTCGACGACGAGCACCCGCGGCGAACTCCGGCGGACCTCACGGATCCCGCGTCCTAGTGCATTACAGAGAGCGAGGAGAGGGTCAACAGGAAGTTGAGCTCACCCTTGACGCGTGGGGGCTCGCAGCGGTGACGGAGGAGGCCGGAGGAGGTCAGGAGCTTGCTCGGAGTTCGTCGGCCGGAGTTGGGGACGACGGCGCGATTCACTGCATCCTGGACTTCCCAGCTTCCGCGCGAGGTCGAGGAGGCAGAGGAGAGGTTGGCGGAGCTCGTGGTGGCCTCGGCTTGGCTCGGGGAACTCTCCCTCTACGGCGATTTAACGGCGAGCAGACTACGGTTCGGGAGCTCGCGAAGAACAGCAGAGGGAGAAGAACGAGAGGGGAGGGAGCAGAGCGGCGTGCTTCCTTCTTATCCTCGTCCAGGGCAGCTCGGGAAGGCAGGGCCCGGCCGGCGATCGCGGGGAGGCGAGCAGGGGGGGTCCGGGCGAGGCGCGGCAAGGCGTCGTGGGGGGCCTCCCTCGCTCGCCGGCATCGGCGCGGCCGTGTCGGGAGGAGGAGAGAGACGACGTATTTCCGAAAAACCCCCTGGCATAATTCGTTTCTCCCTCACAGATAGGTCCTTATCTGTTTCTTTATTTTCCTTTTAAAACCAGTAGCTGTTTAGGGATTTATTTGGGGCACTTAACTTATTTCAAAAATTATGAAATAATTTGGGCAGCCTCCCCATATCATGTAGAGGCTCCACAAAAATTGGCGTCTCAAAATAAAATGTTTTGAGCAAGATTTGTTCATAGGGTTTGATTATGGCAATTTTGCTAATTCCAAATTTATGATCTTTAGAATTTTCAGAGCAAGTTCAAAATAAAATCTCTGAACTCTTGGAACTTCCTTGACAATTATGGAGTAGCATTTGTATTTGTGTTTGTCAAAAACAAACACATTTGAATTACAAGGATTGAATTTAGTGGTGCTCTTGTTTCCATTTGTTTTTAAATTGTTTTCTTAACTTTAATTCAACTTGAACACTTAAACAGATGATGCCATGATGCATGAATGAAATGCAAAAGTGAAAATTTGGTTCACATTTTAGGTTCACAAACTTGGGGCTGTTACACGGTTACATAGCAGTTCTTCTCTCTTCTCTCCCAAAAATCCCCATTCCTCTTCGACTTCTTCTCTCCCAAAAAACCCCGATCAACCGCCGCCATGTCGGAAGACGGGTGGTGGACCAGCGACCTCATCCCTAGCGATGAGAACAGCAATGGCAACCCCAACGAGTGGTGGGAGGAGGGACACGACGCGTGGCAGGAGGCCCTGGACAGCGACGACGACGGCGTGGGCGACGATGACGGCCAAGGCGAGGGCCATGGCGGCGACGACGACGACTCTGGCGACGACGAGGAGGGGGAGGAGGAGGACGAGGAGGAGGAGGAGCTGCCGATCGACTCCTCCGATGACGAGGATGACTCCGATGATGAGGATGACTCCGACGACGACGACGCACCACGAGCAAAGAGGCGGAGGAAGTAGGAGCCCACCGCCGGCGAAGAAGCAGCAGTAGCAGTAGCAGTAGTACTATTACTAGTACTAGTAGTCCTATTTAGCACTAGTAGTATAATTAGTTATGGATCTTTTGTAGTAATGAAAATCTTTTGTACTAGTAATGATCGAATGTGAAAATCAGTTATAAATTTCAGTTTCCTAATTCGTTGATTAGCACTAAGTTTCCATTCAGTTTCTGCTTGCTAATCAGTTTATAAATTTAATTTAAGTCTTATAATCCTCCAAATTAGATGTGCAAATTTAATTTCAGTGCAAATTTAATTTCAGTGTTAACGACGTACTAATCAACAAATTCTCACTAAACAATGAATAAATAAATGTTGAGCATGATTCAGACAAAAAAAATACTCATCGGAATATTTGTAATTAAGTTCAAAATTAAATGTTTAATCTTGGGGCCATTCTGAAGTCAAGTAGGCTTTTCTGAGATGTCTATTTGACTTTACAAAAACCCCAAATTAGACATTCTTTTTGTTTGGCGCAGTCCTGCTTATAAGCCATTGTTTCACCCTCCAAACTAGCGAGGTGGGACTAAACATTCCAACCTGGGCGTCAGACTCGATTCCTGACAATCCGTCCCCACCTTCGCCGTCCCCACCTTCCTGTCCCACTTGTCATACATGTCGTGGGTTTGTCACGTCAGATGTCATTGATGACTTCGTAGGTGTGAAATTACGCGAGTCAATCGTCTCCGAGCTTAGGATCATAGGGCACGAAGAAGACAATGTTTACCCAGGTTCGGCCCCTCGATGCGAGGTAAAGACCTACTTTCTGCCTATCCTAGATTGGAATTGATATGTGTATATGGTGTTACAATGGAGGCGATCCGATCTCGGTACTCGCCTTGAGTTCTAGGGTTTGAGACCTGAGAGTCTCGTCCTGCGAGTCCTCCTTATATACCCGGAGGCTCGCTAGGTTACAAGAGTATTACTTGGAGACTAATCTTTGCGCCTTCCAAGTCAAGTCGTCTTCGATCTTCCAGATCCTTCTCTTAGCACGCTGTGATCCTTTATGTCGGCTCATCTTCGTGCAAGCCCGTTGACGGTGCGGCTGTGAACTCACCATAAGCCGCATTTCACTCGTGGGCCGCGGGTTAACCCATTAAGTATTCCCCCGACAATACCTTCGTTTAGGGTCAAAGGAGGTTGATCAGACGGAAACGGCGTGTTTGGCCGTCGTGAGGCTCGAAAGAGCCAGATAGGGCACATACGAGGAAAGTTAAGCGAGTATGACACAAACGAGGAAAGTTAAGCGAACCAGGGCACAAAAATAATAAACCCCATGGTGGAGGCCACCAACTACGATGTGGCCAAGTTCAGCGTGGACGGAGAGGTGGCCAAGCCACCAAACCGGGGAGTTGTAGGAGCGATGTGCCAGGACAGCCTGAACTTGGGTTCTTTGTGAATAATAATTGTGTTTAGAATTTCAGCCATTACTGAAACAACTGAACCTGTAATTACATGCACTACTCAAGGTGTACCTTAGGATTGGACAATGGCTGCGTACAGGTTATTCTGTCCATCTTTTCCAGAGTAGGAAAGTTTCCCACCACTCTTATTATGGAGTGTATTCACAATTAAATCCAGTTTGAGCACGACTGCTATGTAGAGTGGTGATGCGTTCTCTGTTGGATAGCGGCTAATTAAGAGTCCTTCTCATGAGCAGTTTGACTATGTAATTTTTACAAATGTGTACGGCCTCGTGAAATATTGTCTCCTTACAATTATTCTCAGTTTCCAACCTCTCATGGTTGGTCCATAGACTAGCAAACAGGGCGACCGCCGCGGCCCTGAGAGGAGGATGGACTCAAATACTAAAATATGTTTGTAACTCTTCTATTATTATCTCTTTGACATGCATAAGATACTATTGATCACTTATAAACAATAGAAAGTCGACCTCATTTACATGAACGATTGCACACGACGAACTAATATGATGTACCACATAAGAATAAACCAATTAGATTGGCGGTGATAAGTTTAATTGGGTTGCTACTCTCTCATATGGATGACTTACCAATGATATATTAAAAAAATCTAGACATATTTTAAGTTTTAAATTTCATTATAACGTATTACTTAAGAAACAAACGTGAGAAGTTGTGATGCATTGCGTGAGCATATATATAATTGTTGAGTTTGTCCGTACAAAGGTAGTAGAACCCATAATATTTTATATTTGTTGGTGATTACTATGACAATGCTATTTCAATAACAAGTATAAATCATAAACATATTATTAATTTATTACAAAAACCAAGGTAACTTGTAAGACACATTCGACCAACAAAAATGATTGTGCCGGTTCAATTTATACTCCAGAACTTTTATATATTTTCTTGCATAACCATGAGCTACACACCTCTATTAAGATATTTACTAGGTTGTATGCGTTGGAGTATGTACTGAAATATTTAATAATACTAAAATAGAGAAGAACATCCACACCATAACATATATATACACTATATAATTCATCAAATAAAAAAATCAATTATTTGTGTGGTTTTCCTTTTTTTCACATCAATGTGGTTTGGTATCTTGTTAACGGCAATATCTCACAAATGAAAAAATTGTGTAACACGAATATATTTTCAATGATATATATTGCAACTATATAAAGAAAAATAACTAAGAAAAAATATGTATGCTTTTTTTTGAAAGGAATGCGGTAGGGGAAGCCCCTACAACGGATTTTTTTTGGAAAATAATAAGGACCCAAATCTGCGTCCGTAAGGACTTGAACCTAGGTGGCGTGGTTTGTACATCTACTTCCCTAACCAAGTGAGTTGAACTTACTTCTTAAAATATTGTATGGTTAACCATGGTAACTAATTATTATATAACAGATATTTGTTATAATTAAAATATGATTAAAAACCCAAGAAAGTATAAAGTTCAGTATAATTATATTTACTTCAACTCTCGCATGTCCAATAATTAATTAGAATGGCAATATCTCTCATTGCTTTTAACCATCCCAATAAGACATGCCACCATATGGGATTTTCCCACCCATGCAACACAGTTAAGAGGTGTGTCACCATGCTTCTTTATTTGATAAATCATGTCTTTGGATTTCCCGTGGATTATACGAGCTCTCTTCAGGAAACTCTCTCCGTCGTCGTAGGTGGGAACTACATGAAGTGTAGTGCTACCGGAGGAGGCAAAAGCTAACAGGTAGGGGTCCATGACCATATGATGTGGCCCCGACATGGAAGCAGCCTCCTTGCTTGTCCCACCATCAGCGACATGACTATGCACAAACAGGAAAATATTGCTTGGTGCCTTCTTGTTATGACTAAGGTGTGATTGATATGAGCACAGATAAGTTACCTACAATTTTTACTTAAAATATTAATCCTCCATTTGGTTTTGCAGAGAACTGGTAAGAGGTGAATATAGTACTAGAAAACATGGAGATTAACTGGGATACAATCTGTAAAGGGCTTAATATTTATTCGGATGCTGCTTGGAAACAAGACCAACAAAAGATGGCTGGGTTGGGTGTCTTCCACCATCTAAAGGGAGCATCAACACCAAGGAGTTTTTTGCAGGTGTAAATGATCTCCAATGGGATATGATATTATCGCAGACATTTGTCAACATGACAAAATGAAAAATGAGTACATATTTCTTACGCAATCTGTAGCCTTACTCATTGTGCTCATATGTTTCATCAGTCCAAATAAGCACAAAAGGGTATAAAGTAGGGGAAATCCATATTGGGTCATAGGTTAGATGCACCCACTGCTTAAAAATCAATTTTTAAAACGTCAAAAAATTGCAAATAAATTTTTTGCATATACACACGGACATTGTTGTTAGCACAAAAAGTTTCGCGAAAAAAAGACATTTTTTCCAGCCGTGCAAAAAAGACAAATTCGGTTTTTCAAAATGACTGTCTTTTTTGCACAGCCTGTAAAAAATGTGTTTTCTTCGCGAAACTTTTTGTGCGAACATAACGGGTGCTAACGTATATCCGGATTTGTTTTTGATTTTTTTGACATTTACAAAAAAAAATGTTTTACATAATGGGTGCATCTAGACACCCGAATCGCCGTGTCCATAAAGTAGATACTCTCTAACAGCAAGTAAACCAATATAGCACTGTAGCACATTGACCTATGAATAGGACACTGCTTCCAGAAGTATATTCTTGCACATAATTTATTGTTTCCGTAAAAAAATTATGTAAAATTTGACCAATTTTTTTAGAAAAAATGACCAACAACTATAATACTGTATGAACATAATACGAAAAATATATATTCATGACTTTCTAAAAAATGCTTAAACTTTACACGGTTTGATTTAAAAAAACTTATACGCTTTACTTTCAAAAACGGAGGGAGTACAACTAATGATCTATAATATGTCGGGTAATTATACAAAGATCATATTTATCGAAGCTAAACAGAATGAAGCACCGAAACATGGACAGTGTTGACATTTCGAATTCCTTATATCACGCACGTTGGGCACTTGATCGCCGGGGAAGCGCACGAACATACAGCGGGCCGTCCATTTTGAGCGTGAGCATGGGCCTGTACCCACGGTGGAATCGCACTCCCACATCTCAAACCTGAACATGTAGAGAAGAACCGCCGCAAATATCTTCATCTGCCTGTAAGCGAACTCCTTTCCCAAGCAGATTCGAGGACCCGCCTGTATTGAACAAAAGGCCAAACAAGTAATGACGTGATTTGGACACGCCGGATGTAGTCAAGTTATCAGTGATACAGTAAACAACAGGAGTAGAATATGCATCCGACCTGAAAAGCCGTGAACTTGAATGGACTCTCTGGGACGAACACGCCGTCGTCGTCGAGCCACCTCTCCGGCCTGAACTCCTCGGCGTCGTCGCCCCACAGGAACTTCATCCTGCCCATGGGGTACGGCTGGTAGTTCACCATGTCCCCTTTCTTCACGGCGTACCCGTCCGGCAGCGTGTCGTCCGAGAAGCAGTACTTGACATCCTGCAACAAATCAACCATAAAGGGTGTAATACTAATAACTCATTTTGCTAATGGCGACGTACAGTGCACAAAGTCCAAATTAAATTGAACTCACGATAGGCACCGCTGGGTAGAGCCGGAGGGTCTCTGTCAGCGCGGCGTGGAGGTACTGCATGCTGTTGATGGCGCTCTCCGTCAGGCACGCCGTGAACTCTTGGATGCCGATTATTTCCCGGTCGCCGGTGGTGGCGTTGCGCACCTCTCGGGCGATCTTGTCCTGGATGTGCTGGTTGTTGCACAGCACGTAGAGGAACCACGACAGAGTCCCCGCCGACGTGTCGCGGCCGGCGATCACAAAGTTCAGTATGATGTCCGCAGGTACTTGTTGTCAAAGCAGCCTGGGTCTTTCTCCCTCTCCAGCAGGAATCTCGACAGTATATCCTCTTTCTTGGCCTGCCAAATTAAGAAATGTCACAATGTCTGTCAGGTTTGGACCATAGTGTGCTCGTGATTCCAGGTGAGTAGGTGGGGAAAAAATGCAAGAGGGGAAGCTTACGAATTCGTGTTGATCTCTGCCATCTGCTCGATCTTCCTGTCGATGACGGCGTACACGAAGTCATTGATGGTCCGGACCGACTGCTTCATGGCTGCCTCCGACGAGACGTTGAGGAGCCTCTTGGCCTTCCAGAGCAGGTCGAAGAACCGGTACAGAACCTGCTCACTGGCGTCGTCGAACGCCCTGGCGAACGCCGCGCCCTCCTTGCTGGACCCGGACAGCCCTCCAAGGTTGGCCCCGAACCCGATCTTGAAGATCGAGTCCAGCGTCGACCGCATGAACAGATCTTGCATATCCACCGCCTTCTCCCCCTCGGCGGCGGACAAGATGCCCGCGAGCTCGGCGGCCGTGTCGCGGAACACGCCGGTGCTGTACTCGCGGAGCACCCGGGTGGAGAACTCGAAGCTCGCGACCTTACGCTGGTGTCCCCACTTGGCGCCGTCCACGTTGAAGATCCCGTCGCCAAGGAGGTCCTCCATCACGTCGTGGATCATCGTCCCCTTGCCGTAGTTGGCGAAATTGGTGCGGAGGATGTACTCGACGTTGGCCGGGTCGACGGTGTAGACGTAGTTGCAGGTCGGGGTGAGCATGCGGAAGGTGCGGTACCTGTGGGAGAGCTCCGTCTGGTACTCGGCCAGACGGCCGAAGTTGAGGAGCTGGTGGATTATGGTGCCAGCTACGGGCGGGTAGTTCCGCCTTTTGCCGACCAGGGCGCGGCGGGCGAGGTAGAGAGCTAGGAGGAGGAGCGACAGCGCGAGCAGCGTGGGCTGGCTCAGCGATGACTCCATGGCCGGCCGTGGAGGCGTGAACAGAAGCAGTGTCTCGTAGCGAGGAGGCCGGGTGTGTCGCCCTCGCGTGCTTGCCTGTGGAATTGGAATCGAGTGAAGACTAGGATGTGATAGTGGAGCAGTTGGTTTGAGGGATGTGACAGTATTCCTGAATTTAACGAGAACTTGAATGTAGGACTGCACAGCACTGCAATTCCAAAATCAACTACGATCTCAAACAATGATTGATTATCTATCAAGTGCTATAACCTGATGTGTCTCTTGTGTCATGCATCCTGTAGTTTTGTTTCAGTACAATAATAACCTGTCGTGATGCCAAAAAAATTCGCACATGATATTACTAGCCCAAAGAACAGATGAATCCGATGAGCTAAGCTGCTGACACAGTACCATAAATGGTATCAAAATTTATCTCGTAGGTGTTAGCTTCTGCCACCACTTATAATGTGATGCAAATTTGTTCAGTATATAAGTGTATCGCTCTAAATGAGGGCCCTTCTGTAATGGGTGATTTTTTAGAGAACAAACTTAAATCAATATATGACGTTGGCTTCTCAGAATACAAAGGTGTACCGCAGAACGATTTGTATGAATGTGTACACAGTGAATGCTATGTATGAACTCAGTGTTCAAGTAACAAAATAAGATTAGAAAAATCCAAAAGAATGTTCCTCCTGGTGCCTCAGCTGCTAGGCAGGTCTAATAAAATGCAGGATACTTCTCAAGATAGACCTTAGACTTCCGGACAGTTAGCAGCAGTGGTTCTATGTAGGCCGCGTACTTTTATATAGCATATAACATGTGCAAGAGCATCACGGGAGCCGCCAAATTCGTACAGAGCACAAAATGAGATCTAAAAATACAATTTTGAAAGCACTGATTTTATTTTTTCGCACAGAGCACAACAAATGTCATTTCATTCTGAAACTTTGCACGTGTGTTGACACCTTGTGTATGTTTGTCTCCAATTGTTTTCGAAATTTTAATGTGTTTTACTATTTTTATAATTTTGTTTAACGTAACAGGAGCATGTCAGCTCGAGAGTCAAATTAAATTTCTGTACAACAAAATAAAGAAAACTGAGAACATAAAAATCAAACAGTACCTCAATACTCTGGCAATTCACGTAGGGTCCTGTATCTGTGCAGAAAGAGAAGATGCATGATAAGAATCTCAGGTTTGTAAATTTCGTTGAATTGTAAAAAAGCTCAGCTTGTTCAAGAAAACATACTCTTCGTGGATTATCAGTGAAGTCTGCTAATCTGGTTGTGTTAGTTGATAGAAAAAACATATTTGTTGTATTTTTTTGTTGAATTAACTGAAGAAACTCCATTGATCTTATTCACATATATATTTGAACATGTCAAAGCAAGAGAAGAAAAACATATTTTGGAGACCTACTGAAAGAGAAAAAAAAGGTAATTAGTATCTACATTAAACTGAAAGTAATATTCAGACACTAAGAAATCGAGTTGAAAAGATGAGGAGTCGCATCTTAGGATGAACCATTCGAAAAATAAACTGAACCATTTGTGCCTTGAAAGTGTGTGCGCTTGAACAAAAGCCACAATGCCCCATTTCTGCTGCCCGGGCAGTCCAGTCAAGAACTGTCACTGCATAAGAAGGTAGCTCAAGGTAAGTAAAACACCAAGAGTGTAGCACGACACTAAAATTCTTGCATTCAGATAGATTTGACAAGTTATCTCAAATTACTTTAGGCTTGACCGAGGGATAACTGTTCGGCAATTCTGTACAAGTAAGCTAAATCGAATAAAATGAACAGATTCATAATAAAATCACATACAATTTCTTAACTCGGTAATAGGAAACAATTTAATAACCAAGGGTAGTTCACTTGTCTAGAAAAAGATGCATTAATGTGTCTCCTAGTTTAGGAAATAGAAAATAATGAAAAAATGATGTAATCATCAGGAATGCATCAAGTACATCATGGGTTGAAAAATAATACACTTTTCATCCAAGCAAAACTATTTGGCAAGACAATAAAAAGCCCTCGCCTCACAGTATCCGATATGTTATCTCTGAATTTATTGGATTCCATAGAAGTCAATCTTCTTAAGAAGCGCGAGACCCACTTAAGCTGTGAGCTACCCGTATTTAACTGGATACAAAGCAATTGCTACTTACTTATAGACAGGCTTCATCCAAATCTAAATAAGTCAACTGCAAATAGCTATATTACAAACATGATCAAATTGCCCAACAAATGATAAATGTAGAGGGGTAAATGCATTAGAAACAAAATTCATATATAAGTCACCTTCATACATAGCAATGACACTTTGATGGATAACATCAAACTTGATTTTGACCATTTTCATGGTTATGAATCCAGTTGCCAAAAAGGTACCATCCACCTGCGTGACGCATCAAAAAAAAAAAAAGAGCATGGCTTATAAGTTATGGCATGAACCTTTACTAAAATCAGGTGCATCTTCTGGATTGCCTAGCCACCGGTGGCGGAGCTTGGGCCAAAGTGATGCGGGGGGGGGGGGGGGGGGGGGGGGGGGGGGGGGGCAAATGGGTTCCAAACACATACTGGGCTAGAATTGGGGGGGCAAATGGGCCAAATATCATAGTTTTTGGACAAAAATGGGCTAAAATGTACTGATTTTTTTTTGCAATTTCTTCTTGGGCGGGGGGCGGCGCCCCCCCCCCCCCCCCCCCCCCCCCCCCCCGGACTTGTACATAGATCCGCCCCTACTAGCCACATTAATGACTTCAGCCTGTTATCTCAAGCCACCAAACGATTCCAATGGAATGGCCAACTAAACAAACATTCAATTCTTTGCGGCCTCCGTACCATGAAATCTGCTTATAATTTTACTTTTTAGGTATGGAACAACCTTCCCAGCAAGCCTGCTAGCCATTTCTTTAAAATCTCCAGAAATTTTATCTTCAATTCTTCATCAGCCTCAGATATTAGGCAATCAGCCCAAGGGTCCAACAGAAGCCACTGATTTCTAACAAGATGTAAATCCAAATGGCGTCCCTCCTTTTTGTAAATAAAATTAATTTACACCAAATTTTATACTGCATGCAACTCTAGAGAATGAAACCAGATGAACAGAACTTGCCTTAAATCCATGTACAAAGCGTCGAATCCTGCATACGGCCTGGACTGCGGGCCAGTGGCGCCAGGTCCACAACACAGAAAGAACACTAACTGAGCAAAATAAGCAAGCTATTAAATTATTAACATAGATTTGTGTAATCAGCTTGCTGCCATGGAAATTATGATGCAAACTCAATAGATGAACATACATGTCCTAAGTCTTTTCAACTTAAATAGGTTAGTAATTAACACCCTATTCCTGCACAACTAAGCCAAGGAAAACATACATGATTGTTTACGTACTTAAATATATCATCCCCTTCAGAGGAAAATTAAGTATTGGAACCTATCTGTCCCGATGACATTATGAACAGTTGCATGGTTCAATAATATTAGCAATAGAATGACAAGGAAATGGTTTACAAAATAACACGATTGTTTGCTGGAATAATCTTCCAAAGATTCAGTGAAGAAACCAACGAAGTATAGATACGATTTAACGGTTCAGTGGATAGAACATTGCCCCAGCATAAGTTTGGTGCATAGCCTCCATCACAATAATAAGCAAAGGCCTCGTTTGTACTCGGAAGTCGGAACTGATGGTCCCTTATCCCTCGACGCTTCATTAGTCCCTACATCACAATCGTGAGCTCATTAGTGCATTTTGAAAGGACAAGGATGTCGCCTAGAGGGGGGGGGGGGGGGTGAAATAGGCGAGTAAAAAACTTTTCCGGTTTAGGCTTGATAATTGCGGAATAAAACTTGGTGTTTAAATTAACAAGCCAACAACCTAAATATACTAGGCTCACCTATGTGCACCAGCAACTTATGCTAAGCAAGACAAGCAACAAGGTGATAGCAAGATGTAAAACTTCAAGCACGAAGGCTATCACAATGAAAAGTGCATAAGTAAAGAGCTCGGATATAGAAATAACCGAGGCACGCAGAGACAACGATGTATTCCTGAGTTCCTCCTTTTTAGGGGAGTACATCTCGTTGGAGGGGTGTGAGTTTCAAACTCAAGACGCCACAAATGGCATCACCCTATTCTCCGATGAACCTTGCCCAAAAGCTCGGTTCACCTTCCACTATTGATTTCCCTTTTGGGCGGAAATCGAGTCCCTTACAACAATCTTGGGGCACAACCCACAAAAGGATTGGGAGCTCCCAAGAGGCCACTGATGCATGTAAAATGCATACATGAACTTTGCATTATATTACTTATATTTCAATCATATTTGCATCATATAAGGGTTATATCAATGTTTTATCATAATTTTGGGAATATTTCATAATTTTCCTATTTTTATGGAATTAATCCTGCACAGGCAGAAAACCCTATTTTCTATATTTTGATGTTTCAGGGACCCAAACGACGTCCAAATGACCTAATATTTTACGAGCATCAGTTTTTGGAAGGAAGAAGACTTGGGAGCGAAGGAAGCGAACAAGCGGAGGCCCGAGGGCCAAGATGAGTGGGCCATCATCTGGGGCCTCGTGGCTCCGCTGCCGTCGATCTTTTCTCCACCGACTCCGTCTTGACCTAAAACCGACTATAAAAATAGTCCCCGACGCCCTTCGGAAAAGGAGCGCCGCCGAAACACAGAAATACCGAAACAAAGACCTGGAATTGCAGATTGGAGGGGGAAAACTCCGGCGGGGCGCTGCTGGCGTGGTCTCCATCTTCTCAACTACTTCTCCACCGTCTCCATGATGAAGAGGGAGTAGTCCACCCCTGGACTATGGGTTTGTGGAAGTAACTTATGTATCTCTCCTCTCTTGAGCTTCACTAATTAGTACCGTATGAGCTGCTGAACATGATTACGGTCATCTATGTAATACCTTTGTGGTGGATCTTTTTATGAGTTAATATATGTTTGAGATTGCAATGGTTTTGTTTCAGTTATGAAAGTAGATGCATATTATGTACCCGTTCTTGTTTACTTGTTCTGATCAAACTTGTGTATGAGAGCGTGTGAGGGGGAACATGTGCATTAGTTGGAGTAACGGGGGGTGGCTAGTGCGGTGAACGTGAGAGAAAGTTCCGCGGTCCACTTGGGTGTTTTTACCTTACTTTGTTGCCTCACTAGGGATAAAGAAAAATACCATGCTACCGAAGGTGTGGGTGTGACCATTGCCACTTCTCCATGACTAGATCTAGCATGTTCTTATTTTAACTTCATGTCATGATACTTAAAGCTATACTCTGAGTTATCTTAATTACTGAGGTGTTATGATTTAGTTCGCATCTTGGTGGAGTATAAGAGAGACTAATAAACAAAAGGTCTCTATGTTAGGACGTGATGCCCATATAATTAGTAACTTGTCATTAAACTTTTGTGTTGCAATCTCATATGTCAACTCTAGTGTTCCATTGTCTACCACTTTATTAAAGAGGGACTACATTTGTGAAACCATGAACCCCGGTCCATTTTTAATCATAAGAAACACCTTTCCAACAACTTGTATCCATTTTCCATTTTCTGCCATTTAAAAATCCGAAAATACAAAAACACTTTTATATCTTGCATTCATCATATAAAACCCAAAGATATCATTTATCATTGTTTCCATCATCCTTGCATATTTATTTACCACCATTGCATATTTATTTCTTGTTTGCATTGCATATTATTTTCATATTATTCTCACACCTTGTGCTTGACAACCACTAGGTGAGGTTGAGGAGCAAAACAATTACTTTGTTTTGTAGGTAACCAAGAGAAGGATCTGAAGATAAATCTTTCACTACTGATTCCCCGAGAGTTTGATATTAAATCCTCGAGTCACCCCTCGTGGGGGAAAACTGTCTTCCATATACTACACACTCTGCACTTAGAGTCTCAACCTAACCCATTTACTTTTCACGCAGGTAACTACGTGAAGGGCCATCAAAACTGTTTTCTGGCGCCGTTGCCGGGGAATCATTGCTGTAAGGATTTACATCCAAGGATATCACAACAAAGTCAACTTCATCAGCAACTTGTGCAAACGCCTAAGCTTGGGGAGGTTGCACCTACGTGAGCATCATCTTATCCATCTTTACCTTCAAAGCAATTTATTTTGTTTTGTCATTGTCTTGCATATTGTTTGGGATATACCTACTAGGGGTATCACCAGCATGGATCAATCCGGCTAGTCCAGGGTGGCCCGCAGTGGTGGTGAAGGCTTTGCCTGCCGGGCGGCCCAGATAGCTGACGACCAAGGAAGGCGGATGCCGGCAAGGAGGAGGCCCAAGACTGAAGCCCATGAAGCCACCAAGACCAAGACGGAAGGCGGCAGACTTGCCGGCTAGGTTTAGGACTCGTATACTTGCCGGATACGTAATCACCTTGTAACCCTAGGTCCAGCCGCCTATATAAGCTGGACCTCGGGACGCCTTTAGGGCAACAATCATATACAACCAACTCATTGTAACCTGTTCACGGCTATTGCCTTATAGTGAGTTATAGCAGCACGTAGGGCTCCGCCACCGCCGTGGAGCCTGAAGCTGGGTAAACTGCCGTGTACAATCCCGACCTCGACGACGTCCACCTTCTTGCCCTACGTTCACCCTCGGCTAGCAGGACCCCGTCTCCTATCCAAGATGCCGATACGACGACAGTTGGCGCCCACCGTGGGGCCTAAGGCGTCAGGCGTCACGTTCCAGGCGGGAACCCTAGGCGGCATCGGCGAAACAATCGCCGTCGGCCGCGCTGTTCGCTACGGCGACAACCACTACATCAGCTGCGACGAGTCCTACATCCCCGCAGACGACTACATTGTCGGATGCGGAGTTGTGCCGTTTGGCGGCGTCGATGTGTTCATCGGCTACACTTCTGAGGCGTATGGGTTGCCGCGAATTTATTCGCCATCCCACCCGCCCTACAATCAAGACGGATCTGAGTTTGCCTCCCTGAGGAGTCCGCAGATTCAGATCTACACTTTGTCGGCATGACGGGACTGGGATCAGACTCCCAGCCCAACAGTCAAGATCCCGAATCTATTCTTCCTGCGCTCCAGGATGATGCGATGTCGGATGCCGGATCCAGATCTACCGTTCACGTCAACGTAGATTCTGATTCCGAAGAAGATTCTGCCAGCATGTTTGAGCAACGGGTCAAGCAGTGTTTGTTACACCTGATCCTCCGCCTTCTGAGGCGGCTACGGGCTCCTCCGTCAACATGCAGCAGGTTTTTGTGGCGGATGTCACCGGTGCAGCCTCAGACAGGCGGCGGCAACTGACGCCGCCAACCTGGGGACCCCGGCAACCGATCCACAGTTTCCAGAGCCTCCTGGGGCTCCAAAGAAGAGGATTCTGGAGAAGGCGAGCCCAGCAAGATAGGGAACATGGCGGCTCTGGCGGAAGTTCTGCACACGCCGGTAACCGACAAAACCAATCCGGCTGATTTGGAGAAACTTCGAAACACCTTGGTGGAGCAAACTGAGTACCTCAAAAGCAAGCAAGCAGAGGTCCAGAGCCTCCTCGACGAAGCCAAGGAGGAAAACGCCAAGATAACCGCCAAGTGACCCCAAGCGCAATCTTTTCACCACCACCCATTGCCCAAGCCGGCAGGACTGTGGCAGAGAAGAAAAGCAAGAAAGGCAGGGATCTGACAACTTCAAATCCCCTGCCCAAAAGCTTGGTTTCGAGTGGGCTACAGCGCCGCAGCGTAAGGACAAGAACGGGGACGTCATCCTCGCCACCCCTGTCCTCAACACTGCAGCCGCCTTAGACATCCTCAACAATGATGACTATGACAAGGACGAGAAGATTTACTACGCATCGATCCTTGCTCACAAAGCTCTAGAGCAGCAGGCCCGTGCTGATTCTCGCGCCGACATGGCGGACGCAAGGGGAGGAAAGTTGGAATCAAATCCAACGCTTGCAAAGCTGCGGCCGGTGGCAACCCGAAGATCCGTCCGGCTCCAGTAGCCACGGAAAAGGGAAGGACAAGGAGAAGGACCCACGCAAGTCACCACCTCCCAAAAGGCAGCGTGACGAGGCGTCCAGAACCGGCAACAGGCGCAAGGCCTCACCCCTCCGCCTAGGCGGGATGAAGGCGGAAGCAGGGGCAGCAAGCAGCCGCCAAGGAGTGGCGGCAATCGCGACAACGCCCCGCCGCCAAGAAGAAGCAGGGACCGCACACAGTCCCCACCACCAGTGCCCAGGCACGAAGGCGGAAGCCGGGGACACAACAACGAGCCTAGGCACAGCCGGGCAGCGCAGGACGAGCCTAATGCCGATAGATCTGGCAAACAGCTCAGTCCGCAAGACGCAGACATCGTCTCAATGACATCAAGGCTGGAAAGCAAGATGCCTATCTAGGACCTGAGTGCTTTGGCCCAGCCATCCGCAACGTTCAAGTACCCGAGACATGACATCAGTGTCAAAAACTCATCAAAGGTACAATGGAGCGGACAAGCCAAACTCATGGTTGTCGGACTACGCGCTGGCAGTTGAAATTGCCGGAGGCAATGGCCTCGTCGCCGCACGCTTCCTTCCCCTCATGCTGGAGGGGACAGCCCGAAGCTGGATCGAAAACTTGCCGGAGAAAAGCATTCATAGTTGGCATGACATGGAAAAGGTGTTCACGCAGCACTTCCAAGGCACGTACAAGCGACCCAATACATACACAGATTTGGTTCGTTGCGTGCAAAAGCCAGATGAAACAGCTACAAGCTTCTTGGCAAGGTGGATTCAAACAAAGGCAAGCTGCGAGAACGTAGACGACAATCAAGCAATCCATGCCTTCACCACAGGCCTCCTGAAGGGCTCAAGTCTCAGACATAAGCTCGTACGCATGCAAGTCAAGGATCTCGGAGTCATGCTCGAAGTAGCAGCCATGTACGCACAGGCGGATGATGATGCACGCGATGGAGATGGCGCACATGACATGGCGCCAAACAGGCGAGCAAGTCACAAACGCAAGGCTCCCCAGGATGACAAAGCCGGACCATCAAACGAGGTCGCCGCCGCCTTCGAAGGCAAAGGCGGCAACCGCAAGTGGAAAGGAAAGGGTAAAGATGGCGGCTCCAGCAAGCAACGCCTGACATACGATCAGCGAAAGCCTTGCCCTGCCCAATCCACGCGTCCTTAGGCAAAGTTAACCACACATTAGGGGAATGCCGGTTCATGGAGGACTTCAAGAAGGACCCCGAGGTTGGCTGGAATCAAAAAAGAGCAAAAAGGCTGAGAAGACAAAGAAGGAAGACGATGATGGGGCAGTTCCATGTCCGAGGATGAGGAACCAAGCTGGTGCGCAAAGAAAGGAAATATCCCAAGGTACATGGCCAATTGGTGTGCTTCTGGGCACTCCTTCGGCAAAGAAGAAAAGGCGGAGATGCGCGAGCTAAACGCCACAGTACCAGACGTTCCCCAGTATCTAGACTGGTCAGAGGAGCCAATAACTTGGGATAGAGATGATCACCCAGATCACGTACCTCACCCCGGCAAATACGCCCTTGTCGTCGACCCAATTGTCGATAACTTCAGGCTCACCAAGGTGTTGATGGATGGCGGCAGCAGCCTCAACATCATCTACGCGGACACTGAAGCGCATGAACTTGTCGGAAAGCCAGCTTGACTACAGCAAAGTCAAGTTTCATGGCATCGTTCCGGGAAAGCAAGCCAAGTCAATGGGAAGCATCAATTGGAGGTTACTTTTGGGCCTGAGACAAACTACCGCTCGGAGTATCTCAGGTTCGAAGTAGTCCCCTTCAAAGTGCCTACCACGCCATTTTGGACGGCCAGCTTTCGCCAAGTTCATGGCTCGCCGTGTTACATCTACAGCAAGCTGAAGATGCCGGGACCCAACGGTACAATCACCGTCAGTGGCAACTTCAAGAAAGCAAAGGAGTGCGAGCGTGGCAACGCCGCCTTCGCTGAGGCAGTCCTCCACGCAGAGGAGTTAGCCATGTTGAAAAAGAGCTCGATACGTCGCAGTTGCCGGAGCATGTAAAGACCGCTGAGCAAAAGAACACTTTCAAGGCGTCCGAAGACACAAAGAAGGCGGATCTGGTCCCAGGTGACAGCTCCAAGCAAGTCACCATAGGGGCTGGCTTGGACGACAAATAGGAAAGCGCGCTCGTCAGGTTCCTCCGTGAGAATCAGGACATCTTTGCATGGTCATCAGCCGACATGCCAGGTGTCCCGAGGGAACTTGCCGAGCACTCTCTTAACGTCTACGAAGGAGCCAAACCAGTGAAGCAAGGAATAAGGCGCTACGGTGAGAAGAAGCGGACAGCAATAGGGAAGGAGATCATCAAGTTGCAAGAAGCCAAGTTCATTAGGGAGGTAGTACACACTGATTGGTTGGCAAATCCTGTAATGGTTCCAAAACCTAATAAGGAAATGAGAATGTGCATTGATTATACCGGTTTGAACAAGTGCTGTCCTAAGGACCACTTTGCTTTGCCTCGTATAGATCAGGTCATAGACTCCACAGCCGGCTCCGAGCTGCTGTGCTTTTTGGATGCGTACTCCGGGTACCACCAAATCAAAATGCGAGAATCCGACCAAATCAAAACAGCGTTCACTACGCCCTACGGGACCTTCTGCTACATCACGATGCCCTTCGGTCTAAAAAATGCCGGCGCAACGTATCAGCGGTGTATGCAAAGATGCCTTCACGAGCAAATTGGCCGCAATGTTCACGTCTATGTTGACGACATTGCCGTCATGTCAAGAAAGAAGGCAGATTTGCTTGACGATTTGAGAGAAACCTTTGATAGCCTCCGGGTATATAGGATGAAGCTCAACCCGAAAAAATGCGTCTTCGG
This sequence comes from Poa pratensis, assembly GCA_947311845.1. NCBI lineage: Eukaryota > Viridiplantae > Streptophyta > Magnoliopsida > Poales > Poaceae > Poa > Poa pratensis. Next base: position 24,320,012 of record CAMZMU010000047.1, read on the forward strand.
GGTTCCTGCCGGCAAATTGCTTGGCTTTATCGTTTCCGAACGGGATAGAAGTAAATCCAGAAAAAATCAAAGCGATCCTCAACATATCCAGGCCCAAGGACCTGAAGGACGTGCAGCGACTTGCCGGCTCGGCGGCTGCCGTCAGTCGTTTCATTAGCCGTCTTGGTGAGAAGGCACTGCCTCTCTACCGGCTTCTGAAGAAATCCGACAACTTTGAGTGGACAGACGAAGCAGACGCCGCCTTGCAGCAACTCAAGGACGCGTTAACGTCTGCTCCAATTTGGCAGCTCCTCGTTCGCAGGAACCAATGCTGCTTACATCGCGGCAACTAACTTGGTTGTTAGCGTGGTACTGGTTGTGGAACGCAAGACGGAAAATTCAGACTTGCCGGAACAACGTCCGGTTTACTTCATCAGTGAAGTATTTTCCGCCTCAAAACAGCGTTATCCGCATTACCAGAAGCTGGTCTACGGTGTTTTCTACGCCGCCAGGAAGTTAAGGCACTATTTCCAGGAGCATTCAATAACGGTGGTGAGCAAGGCACCTCTGGGGGATATCATCAATAATACAGATGCAACAGGCCGCGTTGCCAAATGGGGCATGAACTTGCCGCCTTCGACATCATGTATAAACCCAGAACGGCCATTAAGTCTCAAGCCTTAGCAGATTTGTAGCAGATTGGACGGAGGCCATGGACGAAGTACCTCTCCCTGAAGATGCATACTGGATCATGCACTTTGATGGATCAAAAATGCTTCAGGGCTCGGGGGCTGGCATTGTTTTAAGAAACCCTCAAGGAGACAAGCTTAGTTATGTGTTACAAATTCACTTCAAGGCAACTAATAATGTTGCTGAATACGAAGCTCTCCTTCATGGTTTACACATTGCCAAGGAACTTGGCGTCCAGCGTGTCCTCTGCTACGGAGATTCAGACTTGGTGGCGCAACAGATACGTGGTACTTGGGACACAAAGAGCGAGACAATGGCGGCATATCGAGCTACCGTTGACGAATTCGCCAAGTGTTTTCTAGGCTACGAGGTCCGCCACATCCCAAGAGCTCAAAATGAGGCGGCAGATACACTTGCCAGAATGGGTCTGAACGCAAAAAGGTACCAAAAGATGTTTTCCTGGAACACCTACACAAGCCGTCAATAAAAGGAGCAGACCTCCTTGACCCAGAATCGGCAGAACCAGTTGAGATGCTAGCTATGCCGTCTACTGGTAAAGCCGGATTGGACGACGCCATATTTGGACTTCCTGATCAATCAGGAGTTACCGGATGATGAGGTTTTGAAAAGGCAAATAATAAGAAGAGCCAAGGCATTCACAATAATCAAAGGCGAATTGTACAAGCGTAGCACCACTGGTGTTTACCAACGTTGCATTTCGCCCGAAGAAGGCAGAGAACTGTTGGATGAGATACATGCGGCGTATGTGGACATCATGCTTCCTCACGCGCCCTTGTTTCAAAAGCCTTCCGACAAGGTTTCTACTGGTTGACAGCCAAGCAAGATGCAGAGACATTGTAAAAGATGCAGGGGCTGCCAACTTTATGCCAGACAATCACATGCCGGCTCAAGAGCTTAAAACAATACCCATCACATGGCCTTTCGCAGTCTGGGGCTTGGACATGGTTGGTCCGTTTAAAACGGGCCTGGTGGCTACACACATTTACTTGTGGCTGTAGACAAGTTCACCAAATGGGTTGAAGCTAAGCCTATCAAAAAGCTAGACGGCGCCACAGCCGCAAACTTTCTGTGGGGAATAATCTCTCGGTTCGGGGTGCCTCATAGCATTATCACCGATAACGGCACTAACTTGTCGCAAGGCGAAGTCGAGGAATACTGTTATAAGCATGGTATCCGCCTAGATCTAGCCTCAGTAGCACATCCGCAGGCAAACGGTCAAGTAGAGCGTACAAATGGTTTAGTCCTACAAGGAATCAAACCACGTCTCGAAGTACCATTGCACAGAGCGGCTGGGGCTTGGGTGGATGAATTGCAATCTGTCCTTTGGAGTTTACGCACAACTCCAAACAGATCAACCAAGTTTACTCCTTTCTTCTTAGTCTATGGCGCAGAAGCAGTGTTGCCAACCGACATGATGTACGATTCTCCCAGAATTCAAGCCTACGTCCAGGAAGACGCAGAAGATGCAAGACAGGATGGCCTTGACCTACTTGATGAAGAACGAGACGTTGCTTGCACGATCCGCCATCTATCAGCAAAGTTTGAGGCGTTATCACAGCAGAAGAGTGCGGCAACGAAGTTTTAGAGTTGGTGACCTGGTCCTCCGCCTAATCCAAGATAGGAAGGGCTTGCATAAGTTATCCCCGCCTTGGGAAGGACCTTTTGTGGTCAGTAAGGTGTTGCTCAATGGTTCTTATTACTTGGTAGACGCGAGACGGATACAAGAAGAAGCGAGGTCGCAAGCGCAAAAGGAAGGTTGACGACAAGTATGAAGAAACCAAGCGACCTGGAACATTGAGCAGCTACGTCCTTTTTACACTTAGCAATTTCCACATTGTAATAAGTACTATATGATTATGAAATAAAAGTCTGTGGTTTGCTCATTCAGTTTTGGGATCATGCCATCTTTTGTCTTTTCTCGCAATCATATATCTGTTGTCATAAAAGTTACCAAACAAAATAAGTTTTTGCTCCGTGCTAAGGTTCAAACTTTTTGACATTTGCCGTCTGCCGGCTAAAAAAGCAAACAATCTTTGCACCGCCTAATATGCTTATCTGTCTGTTTGTGTGTGGGTCGCCTAGTAGTATGTCGTTGGCACCAACATGCTGGCTTTGGTCTCTGAGTCTAAATTAGTTGGTATTGCACCTGGTTGGCTCAGCTAAAGTAACTAAGATGAGGTTCCGCCAACATATGAAAAAGCTAAACATGCAACGAGATACATATTAAGGCGGGCCACTTAAATAAGCCTACCGCCAAGTGTAGCATAAAAGTTGGCCCAAATATTTACAAACCCAAAATAAAGTTTTTGCGTTAACAGATTAACGCAGTGTTTTGTGCTGCCTTTGCAGAGAGGACAGTCAAGGAGTTGCCGCCTTGGTGGAGGGTGGAGAGATCCTGGGGGCTGACGCCGGCATTCTTGGGGCTGGCTCCGCCATCCTGGGGCTGCGCTCGTCAGCTCCGGCTTCGCCTTCTCCGCCTACGGCAGCTTCAGGATCCGCCAAGGAGGGATCGGCTATGGCAACATGGGATCCGGGTGTTCCTTGTAGAACTTGCGGATGTCAACCATGTTGGCAACCCGGGTCGCATAGCCGAACAGACCGCAGCACGTCCTGCATCACGATGGCTTGGTTGTTTTCGTCTTCGGTGGGGAAGTACTCGGTGACTTGATGAATATCAGCCTCCGGTACCACGCCGCCGTCATCGCCAATGCCAACTTGGCGCCGCCTCGTGCTGCTGACGTAGCGTGCTCATGTTCGGTTGCCGCCTTCTCCAGCAGGTCCGGCAGGCATCGAAGTTGACGGGATCGCCGTCCTCGCCAGGGTAGAACTTGGCGGCAAACGCTTTGCCCGCCGACAATCTGGTTGACGATTTCGCCAACTTTCAAGATACGGGCAAGGCGCGGCGTGTAGCCATGTCATCACCCAGATTAGCCGGCACTGCACAAACACAAAGTTACACACTGCAGCTTGAATTTCAAGAGTGCAAAGTATCAAAGAAGATGAAGGTTAGAGACGTACCCAAGACATGCTCGTGGATGGCGTTGACCTCGTCCAGATGGTTCTCAAGTGTTTCCTGAGCTAGCTGGACTGCCTGTGACAGTTGTTCCTGCTGCGCTTTGGCATTCTTGTTCACCTGGTCGAGGTTGTTGCTCATGGCTTCAAGTTGTCCCGTCAACTTGCTAACCTCGGCGGCATGGGCCAGCTCCCGCTCATCCAGCTCCTTGGCATGATCCGCCTTCAGCTTTGCCACCAACTCAGCAAGATCTGCAGCTTCGTTCATCAAAGCTTGCATGTCAGTGGAGTTCTTGAGAATATCTTGCGCAGTGTTTAGTAATTCTACAAATAAAAAGAAAGACGACTAAAATACTTGTCGGAAAAGCAAAAAGAAGTCGGACGAAAAGAAGGCAAAGAAAACTTTGTCACCTTCATCCTTTTTGCGAGCCTCTTCCAAGCTCGCAATCTGGGCGTCCTTCATCTCCACGTCCTGCTGCAGTTGCTGGCATTCTTTGTTTTTCTTCTCTTGAGCACGGAACAGCTCAAGATTGGAAGCAAGAACGGCCTGCATGCACGAAAACAACATGCGGTTAGCACTATTAGTCAACGAGACCACTTTGCCGGCTAAAAATTTTCAGCCGCCAAAGTGCTCGGGGGCTGGGACTATAGGTTACATTACCTCAAGTTTCCGTGCAGGGTCTCGTGGAGATCATCCATGTGCGCGTACCATTTACGGGTACCTTCACGCATGGTCCTTAGCGTTTGCCGGGGTCTTGCAACCCTTTGCCAGATTGAAGCCAGGATGGGAGGACGATCCGCCTTGGTCAGCCGCCATCTGTCATCCATCTCTGCTTCATGGCAATAAATCGAGCGGCATCATTAGCCGAAGCTTCAGCCGTCTTGGAAAAGTAGGTCCGGCAACTGACTTTTTGCCCGCCATCTTCTCCGTAGCCGCCTCTGCGGTACCAGCAGCTGTGTACGTTCCCTGGCATACAACCACGGGAACGCCAACTGTGGGCGTTGTCGGCGCAGCGGCTGGAGAAGAACGTGGTGGCTTGCCCCTACCGGCAGAAATCTTCAGTTGGCGCGAGCTTGGGCATGGCAGGCTTGCCCCTGTAAGCAGAAAAGTGCAAGTTTGTCAGTACAAACTTATATCAAAATGGCTAAGTCAGGGAAAGCAAAAGTTTGCCTACCGCTTGAATGGGACATTCCCAAGGTCTCATCCTCTGCATCACAGAGGTGGCCGCTTTCTTCCTCTTCTCCAAATCCTTGGTGGAGCCGCTATTTGCGCTTCTTCGACTTGCTGGCACCGGTGTCGTACCAGTTAGGAGCCAAGTCTTCATCCCCCAAGGTTTGCAGCTGAAAAGGAAAAAGACAGAACTTAATTCAGTACCCAGTGGACAAAGATGTCAAGTAAAGACAAGTAGCTCTGGCTTACCACTGGGGCTGGGTTGTCATGGGTGAACATGGCGACGCCTTCAGCCGCCTTCACCGACAGAGGCTTCACAAGCTCTCTGAGCCGGTACTCTAGTGCATCTTGGTCAAGGTGCTGTTGCCGGCGTCATCCGCCTTGTACTCACATCTTCAGTGGGCGATGGCGGAGTGGCATTATCTTCCTCGACACCCAGCAGATGACGGTGTCAACTCCGTCAAGTTGCGGAGCCTTCATCGTCTTCGTCAAGAACTCGATCCGCCTGACGGCAATTCGAAGCTCAGCCGACAAGCTGCTAAGCGGCACCTTTGCCGTCCAACAGGCCTTGTGGGTTGGCGGACCGTTGACAAAAACAGGCATCCCCTGTGTTGTGCGGGTGTCGGGATGTCCTTGCAGTAGAAAAAGGTGCTGGTCCAGTGCTTCACCGACTCGATGTATGGATCTTTGGGTACCAGTCGGGTTGGCGGCAGTTGAAGGTTACGCTACCGCAAGTTGCCAGATGGCCGCCTGGTATGGTTTGCCGGCGGCATAGGAAGCAGTACTTGAATAGCTCTATGGACGCAGCTATGCCTAAGTACCCTTCGCACAAAGCCTGGAAGCCGGCTAGCACTAGAATACTGTTGGGCGCTATGTTGTGCGGCTGCAGCCCATAGAAACTAAGCACCGCCAGAAAGAAGGCGGAAAGCGGCAAAGACATACCGCGGAGGCAGTGCGACGCCAACATGACGCGCTCGCCGTCTTGCGGGTCAGGGACTGCCTCGTCGCCTGGAACCCTCCAGGAGCATTCCGTCTTGGCGGTATGTAGCCGCCTTCCTCCAGCTCCTTCAGATAAGCTGACGTCATAACTGACGGCAGCCAATACCTGGAGCCAAGGTCCGCCGTCTCCTCTTCATCCTCGGCGTCGTCGTCTCGGCGGCAGTTCTGCTTCCGCCGTGGCCTCAACGCTGGTCGCCGCTAGGGATGGGAGCGGGAAGGTGGGAGTGGACGTGCAGGTGCCACCGGAGTTGGGGAAAGAGGAAACCTCACCGCGGCCACGGTGGGGACAGGAGAGGTCTCCGGCGCGCTCGCGGGAACCGCCGCTGCCGCTGGCGCAGATCCAGATCCAGCCATGGTCGCCGAGGTCGCAGCCAGCGCCGCCGCCGCCGAATCTTGCTGAGAAGTGCTCGCCATTTGCCGTGGAGGCTCTGCTCGTGCTCGCCGGAGTTGAGTGCGGGGAGGAGGAGAGCTCGAGAAGCTGAGGAGGCGCGGTGGATGCGAATGGGGAAGAAGTCGACCCCGAGGCGCCCTTTGGGTATTTATCTCCACACGTCAAGATGTGCGCGAGATTGGGGGGACGCACGATTTCCGCCACGTGCCCACGATTTGCACGTCGTGGCAACGGTGTCTGCGGCCTTCTCCCCGATTCTTGTGCGTAGTGGAGAAATAATCATGACACATGCCCAAGTCCAAACTGTCGTGGACTGCATGACGTCATCCGTCAACATTTGACAGGACTAGTCAAATGACAAGACTGGTGCCGGGAAGATTCCTGACAGCGGTCAGGCCGTCTTTCCCATGATGGCGGCAAATCATCCGACTACGTTAGGCGGATCGCCGCTTACTTTCAACTTTGGAATGCTTCAAGCTCTTCAGCCGCTTACAAGACAAGGGACTTGCCGACAAAAGAAGACGGCGCCTGAAGAACTCGAACCCTTCCAGGGGCTAATGTTGGGGATATACCTACTAGGGGTATCACCAGCATGGATCAATCCGGCTAGTCCAGGGTGGCCCGCAGTGGTGGTGAAGGCTTTGCCTGCCGGGCGGCCCAGATAGCTGACGACCAAGGAAGGCGGATGCCGGCAAGGAGGAGGCCCAAGACGAAGCCCATGAAGCCACCAAGACCAAGACGGAAGGCGGTAGACTTGCCGGCTAGGTTTAGGACTCTGTATACTTGCCGGATACGTAAACACCTTGTAACCCTAGGTCCAGCCGCCTATATAAGCTGGACCTCGGGACGCCTTTAGGGCAACCAATCAACATACAACCAACTCATTGTAACCTGTATCACGGCTATTGCCTTATAGTGAGTTATAGTAGCACGTAGGGCTCCGCCACCGCCGTGGAGCCTGAAGCTGGTAAACTGCCGTGTACAATCCCGACCTCGACGACGTCCACTTCTTGCCCTACGTTCACCCTCGGCTAGCAGGACCCGTCTCCTATCTCAGATGCCGATACGACGACACATATCATATTTCGGTTTGCATATTTTATTTTCAGTTTTGCATAAAAAATTAAAAACACATAAAAACTTTATCCAAATGAATTCTAGTATTGAAATGAACAATTTTGGTCAATAATATGGAGAGTCATTAATGGATGCTTGGTATAGAATTAAGGGCATTAGTAAAATGGTGTCAACAAATATACCCCTGCTACTTTGATAAGAAACTTTATAATGGTCTAGATGGCTGGTCAAAATATTTTCTAGACTCATTGACTAATGGAAGATTTGCTTCTGGAAACCCCTCACTTGCCAATAACTTGATGGAAAATTTATTTGGGATTCTATAGAAACAAAGATGAGAACTGGGATCAAACAACTAAAAGTTTCTATGGATAGGTCAATATTATGTCTACAAACTTATATGGAAGATTATCCTACTAAAAATGAGGTGCATTCATTTATCCTCCATACAAAATCTAGGATGAAGAAAACAAATAACACTCTTTCTGGAATTTCTTTGAAAATGGAAACTATTGAATTATGCCAAGTCTAAAAGAAGTTGACTAGGGAATTGAATGAAAGAATATCTTCTATGTTGGAACTTTAGACAAGGATATTAAGAATTATGTTGAAGAGGAGGATGACCTCCAAATAGCCTTGAATGCTGCTTTAAAGAAGAGAAATGAGAATCTTGTTTGGGCAAAAGTTGAGGAAGTTAAAATGCTTAGTGAAGTCAAGGAACCATTGGTTGACTCAGAGAATTGTAGCTTAATGAATTAATATCTATCTTACAAAAAAAATTCAAGTGATCCTTCCATCAACACTAACCAAGTTGGTTTTGGTTCTTATATTGCTAATCATATTTTAAAAGAAAATATTGCTAGGTACAACCAAGAGGCTATGATACCACCTAAGCTTGGGGATATATGGATTCCCAAAGTACTAGTAACCATTGAAAAAAGAGACACACCTGCTATACTTGATCTAGGATTAGTGTCTCTGTTTTATCTAAAGAATTATATGAAGTACTTGAATTAAAGAATCTTGAAAAATGCTCTATGAACTTGCACTTGTGATGATTCCATTAACATGCTTTAGGAAAAGTATGTGATGTTATGGTAGAGTTACATATGACATTGTGCCTGTGATTTTCTAATCATGGACATGGGAATAAAACTCTAGTCCTATTATTCTTGGAAGACCTTTTCTTCGTACCACAGGTGCTATCATTGATTCAAAAGAAGGGAATGTGAAGTTTCAGTTTCCATACAAGATGTGCATGAAACACTTCCCAAGGAAGAGGGGCACACAAAGTTCAAGCTCCCTCGTTAGCTTCATCTTCAATAAACATCAAGTAAGAAGCCTAGCTATATGGCTATAAAGAAAGCGCTTTACGGGAGGCAAACCAGTTGTTTTTATTTGTGATTTTCTTTGTGTCCTCTTGATGTAACAAGAGACTTAGTTTTTTTTTTGTTTCTAGAATTTGTATTAAAGTGCCAAGTTTTACCCATTTTGGTTTGAAAAGTTGCTTATAGCATTCGGAGATTTTATTCCTGCACGAATCTGTGCACGGTATGATTTTCATTCTTATTCTGTACTCAGAATGAGCTGATATTTGAACTGTAGTTTGAAACTTTTCATCCTCTGTATGCATGAATTTTTTAGGAATTTTTAAACAAAGTTAAGTAGGGTAGAAAAATACGTTTTGCTGCTGCTGTTTTTCTGGACAGATTCTGTCCCATTTTGTTTGATGCATTCTTTGAACTTTTAACTTGAATCTTTTTTATCCAATTGAGTTTATAGTAGGCATACAACATTATACACTTTCTGGACTTTCATATGAATTTTTGTCTAAGAATTATATGCAGCAAGAAATCTATTTGTTATCACTACTATGTCACCTCACAGAAAAGAAATGGGAGAAACGGTGTTTTGAAGTTTTTTCACGGGATTAGAGGAGATGCACCAAGAGCTATCAAGGATGGTGAAGAGCATAAGCTTGGGGATGTGAAGACAACCCCACTGGACCTACACACTCTCGGTTTGCACACGTCTAACTTCTGTTTTTGATCGAAACACTTTATCGCATAAACTTGGAGCGTCTTTTGCTTTTTATTTTTGGTTTGATTTTTATTTTGTGAGACCACCACCATCATTTATATATGAGAATGCTACTGGAAATTTGGGTTGAATTAAGTTGGATGCTATTAATAATGATTGGGAAAGGGATGTTTAGTTGATTCAAAAAGATACATATAGTTGCATGATTCATATGCTTTTAATGAGTGTTAATATGCAAGTGTTTTATCAAGAGCTATCTTTTATTCATGTTTGATGCTGAATGTTACTTTACTTTGTTTTACATGGATTGGTTAGTTCTATGGACACTCATGCATGTATTTAGATGGTCAACTTTCTCCCTCTTGCTAGCCAAAAATTCAACAAGTAAAAAACTTGTTTCCAACACCTTCAACCAAAGTTTTTTTCCAGTGAGTCCACCATATCTACCTATTAGCTTTATGCTATTCCGAGTATGTTTATCATGATATTTGTGTTATCTATACCTCTGATGAAAAGCTTATGTTGTTGATTGTTATGGGAAAGTTGGTTATAAAGCTCTCACGAACTGATGCACACTTTACTTTTATTGCATTAAAAAACATGACCCATTGTGATTAAAATTTTGATGTTATGGGCTTGACAAATGTCTTGGGTTGAGAGTTAGCTCATATGTGCTGTCACATGGCAAGCTTTCAACATGCTCTTTTATTCAGTTGATATCATGTACTTTTGCTTATGGATGCTTATCATGGGTGAATAAATGTGGAGACAAAGCAAGTTAAATGAGTTTGTTATAAATGGTTAGAGAGACGCTGGGCCGCTAATTTAAGCCATGCATCATTCATGGTGGAAATTACTTACATGCTATGGTGAACCTTCAGTGATACACCTTACAATAAAAAGCTATCAATGGTAAAATAAAAGGGTATTGAGATTGTTCATTTTGTTTGTTTGTCCTTGTCATTTTTGATATGGGCTTGTTCCATATCCTGGGACAATGAGGTACCCCATTTGACGGCTCTTAATACTATTATTACTTACAATGATATTTAACTTGAACTTACTTTGTTTCCCAAGTTGAGTAACACCATGGTGTAGGTACTTGTATTCAAGGGGCATGAGACATTCAACCTATACTTTGTCAAGACACTACTCATATTTGTTTTCACTTTAAATTTTAATCATCAGATGCCATGATAGGGGTAATGAGAGCTTGACACCAAGGATTACCACATTGCAATCATTAACTTAAGTAGAAGAGTTTGGAAGTTAGATGAAACTTATTCATGCTTTACCTCTACTCACTATATATCTTTCCAAAGTGTCACTTTTATATTCAGATTTTTCCATCAATACTCTATGACCATTGTAGGATGTTCTTACTTATTTTATGCATACATGTGGTCCATAGTACTTCTTTCTGTTACACTTTGTGAATTATCATTTAACATCCTTGCATTGAATACTTGATATCACTTCATAATCTATCTTGAATATTGCTACTCCTTTGAAGAATGAATCATTTGACTCTATGTAGCAATGTAAATCATCTTTGATATCCATTGATAGTATTAAATTGCAAAGTCCATGTTAGTTTTATTCACCTTCATTACTCGAGGACGAGTATAGGTTAAGCTTGGGGATGTTGATGCATGTAAAATGCATACATGAACTTTGCATTATTACTTATATTTCAATCATTTGCATCATATAAAGGGTTATATCAATGTTTTATCATAATTTTAGGAATATTTCATAATTTTCCTATTTTTATGGAATTAATCCTGCACAGCAGAAAAACCCTATTTTTCTATTTTGATGTTTCAGGGACCCAACGACGTCCAAATGACCTAATATTTTACGAGCATCAGTTTTTGGAAGGAAGAGACTGGGAGCAGAAGGAACGAACAAGCGGAGGCCCGAGGGCCAAGATGAGTGGGCCCACACGGCCAGATTCCTTGGCCGCGTGGGACACATCATGGGGCCTCGTGGCTCCGCTGCCGTCGATCTTTTCTCCACCGACTCGTCTTGACCTAAAACCGACTATAAAAATAGTCCCGACGCCCTTCGGAAAAGGAGCGCCGCCGAAACACAGAAATACGAAACAGAGACCTGGAGTTGCAGATTGGAGGGGGAAAACTCCGGCGGGGCGCTTCTGGCGTGGTCTCCATCTTGTCCAACTACTTCTCCACCGTCTCCATGATGAAGAGGGAGTAGTCCACCCTGGACTATGGGTTTGTGGGAAGTAACTTATGTATCTCCTCTATTGAGCTTCACTAATTAGTACCGTCTATGAGCTGCTGACATGATTACGGTCATCTATGTAATACCTTTGTGGTGGATCTTTTTATGAGTTAATATATGTTGAGATTGCAATGGATTTGTGTTTCAGTTATGAAAGTAGAATGCATTATGTACCCCGTTCTTGTTACTTGTTCTGATCAAAAACTTGTGTTGAGAGCGTGTGAGGGGGAACGTGTGCATTAGTTGGAGTAACGGGGGGGTGGCTAGTGCGGTGAACGTGAGAGAAGTCCGCGAATCACTTGGGTTTTGTTTTTTCCCTTACTTTGTTGCTCACTAGGATAAGAAAAATACCATGCTACCGAAGGATGTGGGTGTGACCATTGCCACTTCTCCATGACAGATCTAGCATGTTCTATTTTAACTTCATGTCATGATACTTAAAGCTATACTCCGAGTTATCTTAATTACTGAGGTGTTATGATTTTAGTTCGCATCTGGTGGAGTATAAGAGGACTAATAAACAAAAGTCTCTATGTTAGGACGGATGCCCATATAATTAGTAACTTTCATTAAATTTTGTGTTGCAATCTCATATGTAACTCTAGTGTTCCATTGTCTACCACTTTATTAAAGAGAGAGCTACATTTGTGAAACCATGAACCCCGGTCCATTTTTAATCATAAGAAACACATTTCAACAACTTGTAATCCATTTTCCATTTTCTGCCATTTAAAAATCCAGAAAATACCAAAAACACTTTTACATCTTGCATTCATATATAAACCCAAAATTATCATTTATCATTGTTTCTCCATCTCCTTGATTTTATTTACCACCATTGCATATTTATTTCTTGTTTGCATTGCATATTATTTTCATATTATTCTCACACCTTGTGCTTGGCAACCACTAGGTGAGGTGAGGACCAAAACAATTACTTTGTTTTGTAGGTAACCAAGAGAAGGATATTGAAGATAAATCTTTCACTACTGATTCCCGAGATTCGATTAAATCCTCGAGTCAACCCTCGTGGGGAAAACTGTCTTCCATATACTACACCTCTGCACTTAGAGTCTCAACCTAACCCATTTACTTTTCAGCATGGTAACTACGTGAAGGGCCATCACCACAAATAGGCCTCAACCGCCACAAAGCGTCTCAGGGTCCAAAGACCCAAGAGTCACAAGCTCACGAACTTTCATTCCACGAATCCTCGTGGAGACACAAACCGATGCACAAAAGTAATGGCAAGAACACAAGAAGTGCTCAAGTCATTCACTCTCAAATCCCACCAAAAGCAATATTGCTGTGGGGGAGAAGAGAGGAAGAACAAAGAAGAACTCAACAAATGGAACTTCAAGATCAAGATCTACTAGGTTCCCCTCACTTAGAGGAGGAATGGATTGGTGGAAATGTAGATCTAGATCTCCTCTCTCAAATCCCTCAAAGATATGAAGAATCATGGGAGGAATTGAGAGAGAGGCAAGCTTTCCAAGGTCAACATGGAGGACGAGAGAGGGGAACATTTCGGTTTGGAAGAGCTGACACTTTGGGGAAGAAGGGGGGCCTTTTTATAGGTCCCCAGAAAAAGAGCCGTTGCAGGAAACTTACACGGAGACTCCGGTCCAGGAGGGTCGGAGACTCCGGACCCCAAGGGGCAGAGACTCCGGCCCCAACCGGAGACTCCGGGGTCACTCCGGACCAACTCCGGACCGAAGACAGAGAGCGCCGACTTGTGGAGCTCTTCACTCCAAAACTTGATGGCGGAGACTCGGCCCCTGAGCACCCTGAGCCGGAGACTCCGGCCTAGGTCAAAACAGCAGCAAATCAGCAAAACCTGAAAGCAATATCTTCTCGTGTCAAACTCCAAATCAAGTGAAACCAATGTTTTGTTGGAAAGGTAACGACAATTTTGTTGGAAATATTAAGAACCATAAATAGAGTTAAGATGACACACTGGGGAGGTGTGAAACTTTCCTCGCGGATATAAACCGATAATATTTCCAACACGAAAATGCAACAAGTTTTCCCAACAAAAACCGTTTTCGAAGAAATTGGGGTTGTCATGAAGATCAAGACAAGCACCAAACCCAACTAGGAGAAAAACCAAATAAGAACCAAGAAAGATGATGATGCAAGAATGCACAGGTTGAGCTCTCCACAAATATGCGATCAAGTTACTCACTTGAGAGCCCCTCTTGATAGTACGCCGTCTATCCTATAACCGGTCTCCACCAACAACATGAGACCGGTAAAATAGAACCCTATCAAGATCATACCTTTGCCTTGCGCATTCCACTTGATGCTAGATGATGACGATCTTGATCTCTTCAAGTGGACCACCTTCTTGATTGCGCTTGCTTGGTGAAGACTCCCATATCGCTCCCCCATACACCAAATGGAGAGCCTCTATAAGGCACATCTTCACTTGACCAATATCTCCCAAATGGGTGACAAGCGTCTAAGCTAGGATTCTTCGAGATGCTTCTCTTGAACTTGCACTTCAACTTCTTCTCTTAATATATTGATGACTTGGATATTGCTTTGGTCATCACTTTATCTTCTTCTTTCAAACTTGATACCAACACATGGTGTTCAAGCATTGCCAATGGAAAGCCCTACAAGGATAGCTCATGCAACCATTAGTCCATAGAGATTGTCATTAATTACCAAAACCACACATGAGGGCTCATGCACTTTTCACATTTCACAATAACATATAGTCTTGTTCAAGCAATTTACACAAACAATGTACGCACTCCCACATGTAAGAAATAACAGATTGATCTAACAGAGGTATGAGACCTCCAACGTCATAGCCGGGGATCGGGTTCCTCAAGAAAATAGGATCTGCATGTGGCTACAGCAGCCCATATTGAGGCGACCTAGTGCGGAGGCGCCAAACACAGGGTGCAGATGTGTCAATGTTACGACAACGTCGCACATGATTTGGTGTCTGTTATAAACGAAGCAAAGAAACGACGAAAGAACCTTGCCTTGGGTAGGAATGGTTAGGAGGGTGGTTGTACCCCCAGCCCACCAGAGTTCAAACCCCAGGATTGACACTGGTGTTTCTCATTTAGACGGAATATTCTTCAGTGAGAGGCGTTCCCGTCGACATATCAAGGCACCCGTGGTGACTTCTACATCTCAAGACTCGACCGCCATGGCTCAGTATTTCGGAGGTGCTCATTGGGGAGGGTGTGGTGTGTGCGTTCATGGGTTGAGTGTGTGCACGTGTATTATGAGCTCTGCGTTTGACTGTGTATCGCAAAAAAAAACGACGAAGAAGAAAGAGGAAGATCAACCAACGGGGACACGAGATTTAACGTGGAAAACCCCTCAACAATGAGGAGAAAAAACCACGGGCGCAGCCAGCAATACTTTACTATATCGGGTGAGGTTACAAACAACGGGGATTTACAACTTGCGACTTATCCCAACCCTGCCCTACAATAATGTATTTATGGTGGTAAAACCCAAGTCGCCGAAGTCCGACTCGGCAACGATGCGTATCATACCAAGCCTCCCAGCGACGGGCCTCCGCTTCGCTTCGAAGTTAGCCTTTATCTATTATTTGAA